>CM035591.1:69351404-69773904 GCA_020423425.1 Chrysopa pallens | reverse complement strand
TGGTTCAAGAAATCTTTAAAGTGGTTTAATAAACAATTTAAGAAATCATTTCACCTCTAACGAAAAGGGGATAAATTTTGAGTGATCTAAGTAATAGGCTTAGGTTTTATTCAAAGTTTCGTTTTATTCAACAACATTTTGTATTTAAAAACTTAAAGGAAAAAATCTTAGTTATAAAATTTTTATGATTTCGATGTTTTTATCATTTATTTATTACAAGCCATGAATGAATAAAGTGAAAAAAGTGGTAAAAAGTCTAATTATGTTTTTACGTCCGAAAAATATTCAAAACTAACTAAAAGCGAAGTATTTCATTTAGTAACAATGTATTTTTAATGAATCATCCTGTGAATTAGAAAATGTACATGTATTTAACACATGTAATATAATTTTCAATATATAAATTCCAATATTTATTAATAAATTTATGATCATGTATAAGAGGTTTTTGTTATAGAAAATAATTTAAAAAGTATAATTCACAATGATTGCCGACTGTTCTGAATAGGATTGTAAATATATAGACACTCATATTTAGAATACATATTTGTAACTAAGCCGCTTTTAAAATTTCTATTAATTATATTTAATTAAATTATATGAGGGATGATTACAAAATTATTTAATAGTAGGTTTACACGCTCATGTATAGTTTTACGAAATACTGTTCGATTTTATATTATTTAACTCCAAATAGCTGTGCTTTAAAAATGTTTTATGGAACAACTCGACACCTTATAAACGAGAGGGATATTTCCACTAAGAGGGATTTTTTATTATTATAAAGGATTAAGCATTCTTAATTTACCTACATTGTGAAATAATTTACTAATTTTCTTCCAATAATTGATTTGAGTAAAACTATTAATATCAATTTTTTCGATGATGTTTCTTTGAAAGTATTAAACGTACCAATTATTAAAAATTAGAATAATTAAACATAATTTACTCTTTTGAATTGTATCCATAAAATTTAAAAGTAGTACTTTATTCTATAATTTAACTAAATTTCATACTATTGCGTTTACCTATACACGATCTTACAAGTTTTTAAATTTCATGATTTTTTTGATTTCAATTAAAGCACAATGATTTTATTTCACTAATAATTAAGACGTTTATATATATTATAACATTTTTCTAAAAGCTTAAGCACGTATAAAAGAGCTTAAAAGCCGGAAAAACTAGCACAATCTAGTAACCCTGCTGCCAAGTTGGTTAGTGGTCTATAATATTTGTAACCGTATAGTTACCATAAAACACAAAATTAAATAACAGAACTTCATATTTCATAAAATAAAATTTTTTCCAGTTAATGAATAAATGGAAAATATCAAATAAAAGTTTCTTCTCATAAAATGTTTTATATGCAGTCACATTTTTGTTTTATATTATTTATTTTCTTAAAGCAAAACGATAAAAAAAAAAAGAAAACTTAATGCAATTCCGTTCAATTTAATAAAATTGTTCTGTACAGTAAGTAATATAATATAATATCACAAAATTGAGATTTCTAAGCTTCAATTTAAAAGTAATTTTTCTTATGTGTCGTCGTCATAAGTGAAGAACATTTTCTCCTTGTGACAATATCGCACAAATATAAAGATGAACAGAAGTCAAGTAACATCATTGAACACTTACTATGACGACAAGAGAATGCTAAGTTACTATCGTTTCTTTATTACAGAGATTTTGTAATACAAGTAAAATATTACTATTTATATGTTTAAGAGCTATACAGATTGTATTTTATTTTATATTGACAGTTTATTCTCGCTACTATATGTTATCATTATAGAAATCATTACATTGATCTATAATTTCGATACTGATTGGTAATCTAAGCTAAGGGCAATTTAATGATTCATAAAACACGAAATATTGTATTTTTTTTTTTTGCGCATAAATAACTAGAAAAATAATTACCCAAATTTTATAAAATTTAGCATGCAAAAACTTGACACTTTGAGAATGTCTAAGAAATTTGCCGGATTTTTTCATGTCAAGATTGTGTATGTTGCATTTCATAACATATGAAATTGGCGTATTTAGGACTTAAAAATTTAATTTGAGTTCGTGAATGAACATAATCGATCCATTGTTGATGTAGTGTATACATTGGCTTCATGGCTCAACTTAAACCATAAAAGATATATGAAAAATTCAAGAACATAAACTTTTGTTTCAAAGCATACTTTCTTAAAGTGTTTATATTCGCAACAATTTCAGCTGCAACTAAGCAAAATACGTATATACTTTTAATACATGTTCATAATTATATGTGTATTTGCATTTGCATACACTGCGTATTTAGAGTATTTTATGAATGCTAATGACTAAAAATATTTCATATATTGATACTGAGCCAATGAGGAGTATCTGACTATTAACACTGTTAGTTGGTATCTTATAATACTAAAAAAATGGCAGTATCTCAGTAACCGTCGATTTCATCCAACGCCTAGTTTTTCCTTTACCATATGTATTCAGTTAGATGACTCCAAGGTATGAATGAATTATTTAAAAAAAAAATAAAAAATATATATTTCTAAAATTTTTAGATTTGTTTTTGGAATATTTTGAGTACAAAAAAGGTATTATTAATTTTTAAAATGATGTATTCCTATAGAAAATTTTATTCAAAAAACAAAACAATAAAGTGAAAACGGAAAAACCTCATATTTTAAGCTACTTTACAGATATTTTGAAATACCTGAAAGAAATGACTGGGGCAGGACTAAAAATAGTCAGGGGCATTATAGTCCTGCCCCATTCAAATCAAACCTCTAAAAATGTGGGCACTTTGTGATTGTATTATATTAAGGTGCCAAACCAACATAATAAACAATAAAAATACGTAAACGCAATAATTGTTTCTTTGCGCAGCCTTTAAATTCAATAGCCTTTAAAAGATTTCCACGATCATTCTTAAAATTTTTGCAATTTACAACCCAATAACTAAAATTAAATGTCATAGTTTATTATTATTCAATAGTTTTTGTTATATTTTAAACACGATATATTCGTACCATGCATAGTACATGGAACAGATTTCTTAATCGTTTGATGCGCCACCAGTAACTGCAATTTGTAATAAAACATTCGCCTTTCGAAAGGAAAACTGATTCATTTTCCCGTATCTGGTAGCGAAAGCGCAAAGCAATTTTGCAAAATTGTGTTCGTCAGGGTAATCTTACAAGGCTTTGAGACATTGTCGGAAGATCTGAGGAGAGTTATCTTTTCTGTATAAGTATTCAGATACCCTGGAATTGTTAAGAAGGCAGGTTACGAAGAGCAACATCTATTCGGTGATTTGACATTTGCTATACAACAAATAATTATATTTTCTAACGAATGTTTTATTTTATTAGGTATGAGATCGCAAAAGTAAAAAAATATTCTATCGAAACACATCAAATTCATACAGTAGATATGTTAATCTTTTCAACAACTTGAAGTAAGTCACAAAACTTTTTGAATGCAACATTTTCTTAGAACCATTCAATATTCAACATATATGTTAAATTTTAATAATCATTTTTATTTTGACGCCATCGTGTTTAACGTTATTACAAGTATGTAGGGGTAAAAACAATGACTAAAATTGCCATATACGTTTAGATTAAGACATACTATATGTACATATAAGTAAATATACTCAACTATACCGAAGATAATGAAAAACAACCAGATGACGGCACAAACCAACTACAAAAAAGCGTTGTGAATGTAACTAAAGTTTTTGCATGTAAACTTTTTATACCTTCCAATTTGTAGAAATGTTTTTACATTTATGCCCAATTTACAAGAGAAATGGGGAACGTTCGTTTCCCAGGGTGTTTTTATTCAACCTTTTTTTATTCATAAAAACGAAATAATTTGCACTAAATAAAACTTAATTATTATGTTTTACAGTAAGATATTTTTATGTTAAAAAAAATGTTGGCAAATTTTCCACACTTGTACTCTGATATGTGATATACGCAACAGTTAAATTATAAAATTATGACTGAAAAATACTAATTTCCGATTTTTTTCACTTACGTCTGAATCTAGTTCAATCGCTTATAAATTTATAAATATATAACTGAACACATAGTAGTTGAGATAATTTATGTAAATATTTAATTTGGTTATGCACAAGACGAAGCTTGAAGCAGCATTCAAATTTTAGTTAATAAACACATATTAATAACTCTCACAACTGTATAAACTGCATTGAGAATTTTATGTACGCTTATGATTAAAAATCATTCAAATATTGATACTCAACCATAGTATCAATTAGTTGTTATTTTTTAATCCTGTAAGTCGCAAATGAATCCGGGAATGTTAGTACAACAATGTTTTATTTTATAGTTTTGCAATTAGGAACTTTTATCCAATAGAAATTGTTTTTAAACCATAAAAAAAAATTTGTACAATTACATTAACAATGTAATTGTACAATATGTTTGCACATTACCAGTCTAGAATATTATAACTCATTGGTGTTTAGTATACAAGTATACTTATAAAAATGGCATAATTTGTATGACTTGAACTGGCAATATAGAATTTATTACCATTATTGCCAAGTTCTTAAAACTGATAGTGACAATTATGTGACCACCAAAAAAAAAAAATCAAAATTACGAGCAAGTGAAAATAGAACTGAAAAATTTGGTACTATTATAAAAAAATATTTACTAAATGAAATATAAAATTCAACGAAAGAATAGCTGCTATTTTCTAAAATTTTAAAAAAAAACTTAATAATTTTAATATTCCACTGATTTTTAAATTTCTAAATGTGTCAAATTTAGTAAAAGTTAGTTGCTAAATAAACTCTAGCAATACTAAAAGAAGCTATCAACAATCATCACTGAAAGAGTTAAATTGTATTTTAAATGAAAATTCAAACATGTTCAAAATGCAAACAGAATAAGTTACTCATACATATTTTTTTTTTTAATATAAAAATTGACAGCGACAAAGTACCACGAAAAATTATTTTTAAACAGCGTGCATTGAAACAATTCAATCAATATTATTATTGTAAAACGATAAAAGTTTAAGCATTTACATTACAGTAGTAAAAAGTTTGTACTTCACATTAATTCAACATTGAAAATTACAGAGCATATAAGAATAAAAAAATCAAGTATTGATTTAAGAAAAATATAGAGAAAATAAAAACGTTTATCGAAACACTAGAGTAAACCACCACCACAGGAGGATGGAAAATCTAAGAAAATACTTTTTATACAACATTATAATGAAATTTTAATCCAATTTCATTTTCCACCTTTTTTTTATTACCAAACTATTCGATACTTTACATAGTAAGTTTGCGATCTCTTGCCGAAAATAAAACGAATATTATACATAACATTTATTAAATTGGCCTAAATGGATGGATGAATCGGCATGAATAGGTTATACCTTTAGACTGATTTTTATGACAAACAAAATATAGAATGTGTTCTTTTTTCAACTTGATATATAAAATTATATTTGAAAGGAAATAAAAATATTATTCTTGAAAAGAAGCAATAAAAAAGTTTGTAAAAAAATCACAAATCGATGTTCGTTGTGCAAATATTACAAAAATTTTAAATTATTTATAGCCAAACTATCTGTTATATATTTACACCAAATTAGTAAAATGAAATTTTTAAATTCCAATAACACTGAATAAATTTACGCAACACTTATTTCTTCCATTAATGAGAATTCTGCTATAAATTAATACAAACAAGTAAAGATAACAACTAACACAATTAATTTGTTTAGATTTTAGATATTCGAAATATGGTTCAGTATGAAATTGTGGCAAATTCAAATAGTTTACGAAAAAATGTTTCAAGCACAAGCTGTTTGTTTTGTATCTTTAGTGGTTCAAAAGTTGCATCATGGTTCCATTGGATTCAACAGACCAATTTTATTCATTGAAGACCTTGATCTTAGTCTGTATGTCCTAAAGTATAGTCCTAGTACGTCACCAAAATTTCAACTCGCCATTTCTTTTCGTTTTTTTGAGTTATCTTGGTGATTGAAGGGCGGTTATGCGATAATTGACTGATTATGATTCTATGAACACTTATATTTTGAATCAACTGAGTATAATCCATTCTTATTCAATAATATGATTGAGGTCTTTTTTAAAGTGAATTGATCCACACGCAGCTAAATTTCAATTTTTCAAATTTAAATTTATTATTTTTAGCTCTAATTTGAAGATATTTCTATGAACACTTATTATATTATAAATATAATAATAAACAAGTGAAGATAGCTAACAGAGTTAATTGTTTGGATACTCGACATATGGCGAAGTATGAATTTTTCAGTAAATACTAGCATTCATAAAATAGAGTATGCTCAGTCTTTATAGTTAATACTTATAATAATAATATATATACCTAAATTGTTATTATAAACATTATGTTTATTATCTAAATTTGAGCTAAAATTGTGGCGAATCCAAACACTTTACGAAAAAATTTTCGAAAATCTGTAAAAATTGGAACATGGATCCATTTGAATCAATTAACTGATTTTGCTCATTCACGAACTTAAACTAACAATTTAGATCGATAATACGTTACCCAAAATACCAACTCTTTTTGTTTTTGTGTTTCTGGATAACGTGATTATCTTTGTTTACCCGAGGGACGGATAAACAAAGTGGAATTGACTTCTTCGATCATTCTATAAACCACTACAAAAATTTAGTTTGTCTAGTTAATCTTTGCTATTGGTACAAACTTTAGATTCTAACATGTTCTGTATACGTCATGTATAAAAATGTATAATAAATTTTCTTGCATTTGAATGGTTATTTAAATTAATTAAAAGGGAAATTTTTTGTTTTTTAATAGAATAAAATCAATAAGAAATTTGTATTTTATTTGTTTAAATAATTTCCTTTTGAAAATTAATTCTTAAAATAGTAATTAGTGTCTATTCTATAAAACACAATTTGGAAGGTATACATCTACAAGAATTATCCTTGATGAAGGCAGATTGTATAAATTATTTACATACAACAAGCTAATAATAATAAATTCTATTATTTTGATAAAGGTCTATACTTCTATATATATTCTATTATAATATAGATTGTATGACGGTAAACTATACTTGATAGATTAACGTTTAGGTATGTTTTGTTATATTATGTTTAGTTAGTGATCACAGGTTGACTGACAGTAGGATATGTCTAAATGTACGAAATAAAAACGTGTTATATACAGACTGTTGTTATTGGTAATACATGTTAAAACAGTGTAATATACGAAACAAGACCATTATAGTTTACGAAAATAAAGTTTACATTATAATTTTAAGTTCAAAGATATTTCAATTATGGACAGAGAACAGAAATTAATCAAGAGAAATATCAGTCAAATGTAATTTATACGATTCACCAACTAACGGAGTTAATTGTTAAGATACGCGACATTTGATTTACTATCAATTTTTAATCATTCATTAAATAATCTAAATATTCAGTCTATACAACAATAACAATAATCCAATAATTAAGTCTATAAGCAATAACAATATAAATATATTTGTTATAATAATATGTATTGTAATTATATATGTTTATCAGCTTAGCTTGAACTTAGTAAATACCTTGCTCTTTTTACTAGACTAGAATATATGAAGGTATCCTAAATTTTATATACATTTTGTTCGTTTGAAAATATTGAAGGCATTAACAAAAATCATTATTCATACCATTGCAATAACTCAAAAAAAAAAAAAAAGATATCGAATTGAAATTTTGATACGATATTCCAGACCTCCATATTGATTTCTCATGGATTCATGAACCATGTTTTAAACATTAGGGAAAAGTTCCGATAAAAATAAATGTTGGGCAAGATTTTTTCAAAAAAAAAAGTTTGTTTTCGTCACAATTGCAGCTCTAAAGCAGTTTCTTACAAATGTATAATTATAATAAATATAGATAATATATTAAATGCGTGGATTTTCACTGATTCATTGTTGATATAAATTTTATAAGTATTATAGTAAATGTAATAATAGGTACTTAGCTATATGACCTACGTATTTAGAGTATTTCATTGATGTGAATAATTAATAATTGTTCATAAAAAGTAATATATGGTTGTGCACTCAAATATATGTCGGAAATTTAACCCTGATCTTGTTTATAGATTATATTCAATAATCGTGTTGTATTGGAAAAATATTTTAGTAAGCGAATGGGTCCGAATAAAAAATGGAAGAGAAAAATCCTTAACGCCAAAAAATTTGGCAGAAAAATAAAATAACAAAATTTGATTAAAAAATACCAATATTATCGTTTTTATACATTCTAACGGTAAGTACATTTCGAAATAAATGACAGTAGTCATCAAATTTAGTGTAGACAATAAATGACCCTTTAAAGTCATGAAACCTTCCAGAAAGTCAAAATAAACCTCTGATAAAAAATGTTAATTATTAGTTTCTCGCAATAATATGAATACATTTTTTTTTTTTTGTCGATTTTCGACTATTAAACCTTCAAGAAAGCCAAACCTCTCATAAAAAATGTTTATTATTTCTCGCATCGTTTTCAATAATTTCAATACATTTTATTTTGTCGAAATTCTGAAACCCCTGAATTTGCGACATAAAGCGATGATTTTTTTTGAGTAAGAAAACAAAGGTTGAAATTTAGGACGATATTGCTATTGTGAAGCATACTGTATATAGGAACGTTGTCGACATATTATAGTTCGAACGAGATAGAAGTGCAGGATCATAGTTATAACAGTACATTCAAGTTTAGGTTTCAACAACAACAACGAGAATGAGAAAAGTGATGTGATCGAAAAGGTGATGGATTTAAGGTGGAATGGAGTGATGTGGTTTAAATCCATTACAATACCAACCCGTTGTACGTCACACCACTGGCGTCTGTCTGTATTCTAAAATGTTTGTAATCAATCATAAAGATATTTAAAATAGATTTGAATCAATTTGATTCATATTAAAATTTATTTTACACCGTATCTATAATGAATTATTTCACATAACCAAAATAATAAAGAGACTTTTTATTATCAATAGAAAGAAATCGTAGCTCAAGATGCTAAAGATATATAGTAAACAGTTGCTGTTATTTGCGGAGTCCATCAAAGTGTTAATTGTACTACAATATTCATATTTATAAATATTGACTTCTTATTTTATAAGTTTCTTGATTCTACATTTGTAAAAATGAGCGTTAACAGTTCCACTCTCTGAAAATTACAATTATCTTAATATTGAATTAAAAGATACACCTAGTTTCAATACCGTTTTATTAAACACTACGAATGTGCTGTATCTTCACAGTTTTTAACTAGCTCCAAAAAATATGCGCTCATATTTGGATGGTATTAATTCGACCCTTATATAAGTAAGAAAGTAAAATGTTTGAAATTGCTCAGGAGTGTTACGTAAATGCTTGGAAGATTGTATATGTATGTAAGTTTTTCTCAAAAATGAGAGTTAACTTTAAAGTATCTTTAAACTATTAAAAAGTGTCATTTAACTATCAATGGTAAAACTGTAAGTTTCATCAAAACCGGTTCAGTAGTTGAAGTATTAATAGACTATTAAGTGAGTACCAATGAATAAGTGACCGTTTATTTTAAATACTTTAATGCACTATTTATTCTGATTTCGATGATTTCTTATGTTTTCGAAAAAAATTGCCCACCAAGGATCTTAGACGTAATATAAATTTTAAGAAAACATTTCATTCTTAAGAAGAACAGAAAAGGGTGGGAATAATATTGTATTGAGCATACTAAGAACTACTGGTAAAAATTAGAACCATTTAGACACAACCATTACATACTATAGACATAAATAAATTTCGTTTTTTTCCCCAATTTCCTAGATCAAATTATTTTTCATTTTATAAATACGTATTTCGACTACAAAGTAGTCATCATATGTATGAATTAGCTAGTTGTAATGATTCTCTGAGGAGATGTTAGTCGTTGTAAATTTGAATTGTCACCAAACCGATCAAATTATTATAAAATACAATATAATTTGATTAAAATTATATTGTATTTAAATATAATAGAAATATTATATTGTATTAAAAAAAATCGAAATTTATTCGAATAATCCTAGAGTTCTCATTAATAATTATTAAAAAAAAATATATATATATATATATATAAATATATATATATTTTTTTTTTAATAATTATTAATGAGAACTCTAGGATTATTCGAATAAATTTCGATTTTTTTCCCCAATTTCCTATTATATTTAAATACAATATAATTATATTGTATTTTATAATAATTTGATCGGTTTGGTGACAATTCAAATTTACAACGACTAACATCTCCTCAGAGAATCATTATAACTAGCTAATTCATACATATGATGACTACTTTGTAGTCGAAATACGTATTTATATATATATATATATATATATATATATATATATATATTTATATATATTATATATATATATATATATATATATGTAATTTTTGTATTTTATGAATAAACTAAATACTAAATCGATTTGAAAACTACTCTATTCTCGGTTGACATAGGCTACTTTAAATCCTCGTATTTCTACGGAAATGAGAATTGCGCGGGTGAAACAGCGTTATGTCTGCTATTGTATAATATATTACAATAGTTATTTGTATTTTTATCAATGGGATATACTTGAATTATGAGTGGTTTATATTTTTGCTATTATGACGCTTTAATCATAACATGAATCACCCAAATTCATATTGGTTTTACACTTCAAGGAAAAAAAAAAAAAACTGTCGACCAAAATAGAATCGCCAACAAAATATTGGCATAGAATAAAATAAAAATTAAGTTTAAAATAATCACTTTTATAAATAATTTTCTTCTGGCCAGTTACACTCATTGAAATCGGCGGATATTACACTCATAGCTAAAAAATTTTCGTTAGTGGCGATTTCATAAAGAAATTTGTTACAAAAAGACATAATTAAGAGTATTTAATTTTATTTTTTACATATTAATTCAATATATTTATGAAGTTAGTTCAAATTTTTTTCGCATTTGGAGAGCACACATTAGCCCAGATAACGATCGATCTTGATGTCTATAATATATTTCTTTAGTATTAAAATAATGAAAATACCTATTTGCATATTTACTGATTGAACTTAAAAGTAATTATTCTATTACCTTATAGATCTATGAATCGACCATAATACCAAAAAAAGACGAGAGATATCTTCTCTTTCTATCCAATCAAACAAACAAACTTACAGAAGATAGAGTAGAGTATTGAGTTTTATAATGAACGAGAGCGGGATGGTAGTTATTGGCCATCTAAAGCTGACGGTTGTTGTAAATGTCTGATCGTCATCTCGTCCATACCATTCGCGTCGATTTTACTTATTATATAACACGATGTATATACTACATGTAAACGTCTCGTGAAGCTTCCGTAATCAATTTCAACTTTACATTTCTCAACCAATCAATCATTTAATACAACTTCCATCCTCTCAAATACATACACTTACATGTACATATTCTAGGATGCATATAAACCTATCTGGAACTTCCAGCTCATTCTATTAAAAAATTTTGGATACATTATATCATCATCGTTTTCCATTTCTAAACTTTTTTTCAGTATATCTCACTCGCTCACTTTAGAAAAGCATCCATCTCCGTCTACAAAACTGAACTATTTTATTCATAAAATAGAGAAAAGCATGGATAAATAAATGTATACTCTATCAATGTATGGTGAGTGAATGTTTTAAATATGTGTTTTTATTATCTTGAAATATTTTACAGAGACAATATACTAATTTATTTTTGGTTATGTTATTTACGATACGGTTTCCGATTTAGTATTCAAATGATTATAAATGGTTTTGTGTTATCTTTTTTCATCGTTTTAACGTAGATATATCATTAAGTTGTCATTCTTAATAGACAATAATTGTTATCATACTTTGAAAAAAATTATTTTCCATAAATTTCATTCTGAGCTGAATGTATGGAGTCAGTAATATCTTTGTAAGTATATTTTTCGCATCATAACTCCTACACAAATAAACGTTCAATATAAAATTTTCGATAATGCGTATAAGAAACCATTCTTATTTGAAGAAGTCAAATTTAAGTATGCAAATATTAACTTTTGACCACTATGGCCTAAACCAATGAATTAGACAGGTCTTTACATGAATTCTTTAGATTTTAGGGGAAAACAAAATTTTCGTCTACGGAGAAGAAAAAAGCTCTTGCTATCCCTTAATGGCAAATTTTTTAATCGAAGCGTAGCTGACTTTTAACATAATCTAGTGTGGATAGTAATGAAGGTACAAGTTTTCCATCTTGATTTCAGTTGATGGTAAAATAAAATGAAAATTTTTATATTTGATAATTTTTTAATCTATAATTTAAATTTAATATTCATTCAAGAAGAATATTTTCATTTTGTAATTTGTACGACATTTTAAGACATCTATAAATGAATAGTTTCTTTAACAAACAAAAATTTTCCAATTTAATTCGATTTAAGGATTAGTAAATTAATTTGAAGCAATATTTCCATTGCGTCAGAGTAGTTCTAATGTTCAGATTAAAAAAAAAAAAATTAATGGAAAACTTCCATTAAAATTTAAATTAGGAAAGTAGACATAATGAATGTATAAATAAAATCATTTATGAAAGTTACTTGAATTAGCTATCTTATATGAAAAGCCATTCACCCCGAATTACTCTAATGATTTTTTAAAGTAGAACAATTTAATAATAACATTCAAAACACGCTCTCAAAGCAAAAAAATTTCGTAGTCATTCATTATTTAAATTTAATATTAATGATTCTGATAATAGAATTATTACTGCTCCAGAAGGTCATTAATTATTTTAAAATATAGTTTATTAAAACGTACGTTTCCATGATATATAACAGAAATATATCATGGAAATATAATTCGTATAATCAAGTGCATTTCAATACAAATAAAACACACATATCTCTGATTTACTTACATCTACGTTTCTACATCAGTAACATTTATTTTTATAATTTTAATTAATGAAATAGGGAATTATTTTTATAATGACCGCATTTTATTTACCAAATGCATTGAATATCGTGTAGATAAGTGTAAGAAATCCGATTAACTTCAGATCCGACTATAAAAAAATATCATTCATAAAAATTTCATAGAGTTTCTAAATGAAAAATAAAAATAACCGAAGAAGGTCTATTGATATTCTTTATAGATTATTCTTGATGCAATTTTAATAGTTATAAAATAAGAATTTTCATATGTTAATATTCACAAAATGAAAAAAATTTTGTATTTTTTATGTGTTTTAAGTGCTTTGAATATCGATCACTTAATTCTTCACATAACATTCAAAAAAACATACTAATTACTATTGAGAATCCCAAATTTTTTAGTTAAAGATCTTTAGTTTAAGTATTTGGGATAAAGATAAAATAAATTCCTTTTGCAATTATTTACGACACCTATTCTGCAAGTGGCAAAATGAGTATTCAATATCACATATTCTAATTAAGTCTATTAGTATACTTGATATATACAGGTATAGAGACAACATACAACTTTGGTGTTCATAAAATCACCTAATAAGTCCATTTCCGCAAATCCGTATTCATTTTTATATATTTATGTAAAACAGAATGAGCTGCATTTAGTGGAACTATTTAATGGATGCTATTATGAATCGATTTTATAGATGTGTTACTACAATTTTAACTCAAAGTTTAATGTAAAGTTAATCCTTAATATCATTATAATGTCCTACATACAGTTGATTATACAAACATGAAACATTATCGAAATATAGGTTTATTGACCAAACTTTGCGTGTGGTCTATGGTAAAATTAGCCGATTTACCATTGGGTTTATCTGTATGTATGTATCTATGTATCTTTGTTCCGCTGTAACTTCTAACTCTAACACGTTGTCCGTTGAATATGAAAAATTGAGGCTCCATTTGACATCAGGGACTTAAAATTATTTTTCGCCTGGCTAATGTTGTTTTGTACATATAAAGGAACATTTCCGATCAAGAGATGTGCCGCATATTTCCTGGTAAAAATAAAGAGTCGCTGTGATTGAAGTCAACTGAAACTAGTATTTTAAGTTTTAACTTCATAAAATTTTCATAATTAAATTTTGAAATTACCTCATTTTTACTATCTCTTTTGGATTAAGTTGCTAAATAATATGAATAATAATTTTCGATAAATTTTACTAGAGAACATTATAACAATTTATAATTTTATTTGATAAAATTTAAATGTCACAATTACAATTTTTATGTTACAATTTTTATTATTTTCATAAACATTTTTCCAGTCGAATTGTTTAATTTAGAAATCAATCAACCCTTTTTTAATATTCATAACTATATTTTTGTTAACTATAAACTAATATATAATGATATATTTTTAAATATTATTAATTTACCAAATTTGAATATTTAACAAAAAAAATTACAGAAGTTGTATACAGTAAATGTTTATTGTATAGTTGAGAAATAGGTATGATGATATAAAACTTTTAATGTCACTATTAGTTGCATGGACTTTGACAACAAATAAAAGTTACAGTCTATGGCTCGTTATACGAGAAAATAATTCAATTGATTCAAATAGCATTTCAAGTCAATATGAATTGATACTGATAGTCATATTTTGTGGAACAAAAAAAATTATTTACAATTATGCAGAGAAAAAACAAGCTATATATAAATTTGTAAAGATAAATCAGTTCAATAAACCTTTTACTCCTCTGTAAGCTGATTTTCTATTTTGTATATTAAAAATAAAAAATCATTTATTATCGTATAAAAATGTCCGAAACATACAAATTTATATTTGTTTTTCTCAAATTTTTAATAATGATTATGGTCGAATGCCAAATTCAATCTGAATAAAAGCACAAATTTTTTCGCAGTAAAGGTTAGTTCTGGTGTTTCAATAACTCGTTTATGATAAGCTTAGATTTACTGAAATATTTGAAATCTTAGTAAGTTTAGTTTCACTGTATAGCTTTAATTTCACTGAAACATAACATACTTCCAAGTTTTCTCATTCTTACGAGTAATTAGAATCTATTTCCGTCGAAAATTAAACTATCTTGGTAAGTACTGATATGAGGGCAATGTAAATGCAATGTTAAAACAATACTTTCAACAAAGCTATTGATTTACAGAATTATTATCTCATATTTAAGTTATTTCCTCTAAATTAATATCCTTTGCTTTTTCCTGTACTGAACATCAAATCAATGCATTATTATAATTTTATTTTATCTTTTTTTTACAATACACTCGCATGATGTCAGTAAGAGCGAATTTTTTTAATTTTAACACATTGTCTTTCACACTTTTTAAACCCTTCTAAACTAAAAAAGTTATATCCTTGGTAATTTTGTTTTGAATTATAGGTATTTTGTGCTAAATTTCATCCAAATAAATCGGGTAGTGAGTTGTTTATAATTTAATACTAATATAAGTAAAGTCAAAAACATTTGTTCTGTTGGCTAAAGAAATTGGTTTTTATAATTAAGATTATTTGAAACATATTTTATTTTGTTTTAAAAAATACACTATCAATAATGGACACAAAACTTCCTCGTAATGTACGAATATGCTCACTTAGCTATATGTCCGGTATGTCTTCAATGAATGAGTTACAAGTCAATCGTATACAAATTTCTACAGTTTAAAACTCATTTCATTTTTATTCAGATTTTCCACGCAAGCCACGGATACAAAACTGCATCAAGCATCTACAAAACTCCATCAAAATCAGTTGAATGATTCAGTATATACAATGTTCTAGAATATTTGTTTTTGACACAACTATGAATATGAACCTTTACTACGCGAGTACGTATTCCATCCAAATGGGATTCATGGATCACGAGATATCAGCATTTTAGTAAAAACAAGACGTAAGATTCGAACGCCAAATTATACTTAGAATGAAAATTGGTGAAATTTTCTTAAAATGAGACCATCCTGAACATTTGCACAATTTTTTATCACTTATTTGCAAATGAAGAAACCAAAAAAACAATATTTCGAAGTAAAATTATACCGTACTTTACACATGAAATATGATATATGATTAAAAATTCTTCAAAACATTAAAAATAAGAATACGAAGCTGGTATGGAATTTACTCTACTCTTTTTTTTTTGTATTGTCAAATCAGGTAATTTTTTTTTATTCTAATATAAACATTTTTATATTTTTTTATCTTCATATACAAGCGCCAACATTGTATAATATAATTTTTTTTCATTTTTCAGACCAGTGGTTTGTGTGTACCTCTTTCTATATTTGAATGATGACATACATAATAAAAATAAATATGTAAAACAAACGCAACAAATGCGGTTTATTCAATGTTGTTGTTGTTTATAGTTTAATGTAACAATGCTATACATAAAAATACTATGATTGTGAGGGTGGAAAGGGGGTTGTGCTGTACTTTTACTACAGTTGTTGTTGCTGTTGTTGTCGGTTATGGTGGTGATGGGTTCCTCCGGATGAATAAACATAGATAATAAATAAATCTACGTACTACGGAGTGTCGAAAAAATGCTCAATATTATTTGTAAAATATGTGGATACCCTAGCTCATAAGGACTTTTATCTTTAATTATATTCCGTTGAAAGATTAAAGCCCTTAAACAATTGTATTTATTTCTGAAGATGTATCTAAATGATATTTGATGAAGTGAGGGCGAATACAAAATACCGTTCACCTGTTTTATAGATATTCTCTAATAAAAATTCCGTTTCAATCTCCGAAATAGTTCAACAGATTTCAATAAATTCTGTAAATGATTATTACTAAGTTCAACCTGAGTCATTTTATCCCGAAAAGTGTCCCTCAATATTTTTATTACAAATTTTTAGATATTTATTTGCAAACGGTTGTATTTCATTCATAGGATTCATATGCTTTTAACAGGTGACGGTGTGAGTTAATCTATTGACATATGTAGTAAGCATCTTGACACTTGAACATCCTTTGTTAACACTTGAACATCCTTTGTTATCTGGGTTGTGAAGTATTTTATAGAGAGAGCCATTTATTTGACGACACCATTTATTCAACGTCAGGTGTTTCAAAAATATTCGACATAAACAAAGTGTGTGTTTGGCTCTCTACTTGAATTATGTTTTCATTTCATTAATGAATGTTAATTTAATTTTTAAAGAAATATTTGCCTTCCGTTCTGGATTATCAATTTTGAATTTCGAAAAATATTTATAAGAATGTTCCATTTGATGGTAATATCTAGGTATTGGTTTATTTTTTTGAAAATATAACTTTGTTTATATATGATATTGAGATTTCGATATTAATATTTGTTCAGAATTATTTTTGAGACACATTGTGTGTATCCTTGTTTAGTGAAAGTACATACATAATAAATATTTTAAAATACCATTCAAAAGAAAATAAATAAACATGTACTATATTATACAATACGTTTACATATAATAACTTCAATCAATTTTACTGAATATATTATGCATTTTCAAAAAAATATAGCATGATTCACGTGAAAATCATTATAAATTGTCAATTTAGTTCGAAATAGTTTAATAGGTTTAGTACGTAAAAGTGTTATATCCATGAATTAATTTTTATTTACAGTAGTTGGGTACAACCAAAAGATTATTCTTCAAATAAATTTTTGTTTGAAAGATTCTCTTGGGTATCGGCTAAACAAGCCATTGAATTATAGCTCTTACCGATTCCTAAATATAATTTACAGTGTAAAAGTAAGTAATCAACATTGTATTTTTACATACGTAACAAACTTAATTTTGAATAAATTGGTTTATTGAATATACACATTAAAAGTACCTAAAAAGCATATAATGGTGATTTCACGACAGCAGTGCATCATAATGACTCAATTTTCTTAATTAAAACTTTGAGCACCTAATTTGATTTTGCACCTAAAAAGCACCTAATTTTGTGCATATTTAAATTCAATTTTAAATAGTTTGTTAGCTTGACTAGTATTAATTATTTCAATGTATGAATAGTTCAATGAATTTTATTTCTTACAATAGCGATAATATACATTTCAATTAAGTATTTTATATTATATTTATAAGTTTCTTGAATTGCCATCAAAGTTCATTAAATTGACAAAACTTCCATCATTTGTACATGTAGTTATTTTTGTTGAAGATAAATTTTAATTGGTTCAACAACTCAAAAATGATTCTGTTCTGAAATTACTATTGTTTTTTATAACTTCAAATAGAGAAATCTTTATAGCATTCATATATTCAAATGAATTTATACCAAAATTTTCTACAAATAATCATTGAAATACGATTCAGTGAATAATAAAACTTACATACTTAATTATATCTTACTTAAATTTAAACATATCTTTTTTCTATTATTTGTTAATGAAAGTATTATCTATAAAACATCACAAAGAAAACTTCATTAATTTCTTAAAAACAAAACAAACAAAATTAATCGTATTAAAATTGTAACGTAAATTTTAATCTGTCAGAAAACATTTTTTCATTTTATTGTATTTTTCATTAGCTTAACGTGTTTTTTTTTTGTCTGGTCAATATTTTCTAATATAAAATTTTATAAAATGTTTTGAATTAAAATCAACTATTATAAATATAATTGAAGCACGGTAAAAATTTAATCATTAATATATGTTGTTTTTGTTTTTTGAAGAGTATACCTACAACATTTTACCATATATCAAAGGAATATATAATATTAGCATTGAATTAAATTTTATAATAAATAGTATTATACAATTGACATGCATTCTTTGTTTTTCATTTACAACAGAGAAATATGAATTTTATATAATTTCCGTTATATTATTTGAAAAAGTGTGTTTCAGAGGGTTTTATAGAGGGTTTAGTAATTTTGTTTATAATTTTGTTACCCTTATTTTAACTGTATATGAATTTCTTAAAAATTGTATATTAATAATCTAATTTTTGTAAATA
The DNA here is from genome assembly GCA_020423425.1 of Chrysopa pallens. NCBI lineage: Eukaryota > Metazoa > Arthropoda > Insecta > Neuroptera > Chrysopidae > Chrysopa > Chrysopa pallens. The sequence goes on along the minus strand of CM035591.1, from coordinate 69,754,870 downwards.
GTCAACCAAAACAGTATATATATTTTAAAAGAAACAATTTTTAAAGTATATACAATATTTAGGGATAACGTTATTGCCTAAGACAACAAAAATATAAAAACACTAAATGTAACTATTGTTGGGATTAACGTGAATTTTATCTTAAACGTGTCTAAAAAATTTAAGCAAAATCCAACAACGCGATAATACTTCGTTCGGTCCAAAATTCATGAAAATATAAAATTTGTTTCAATTAAGATTTTTGATAAACGAATAAAGGCTTGGTGATTTCATTTTGGAAAGAAAATTTTGTAAAAATCAAATATATATTTAAATCAACATAAAAACAAATATCTTGCCAGAATCTTAAATTGCTTTCGGAATAAGTTTAAAGACTCTTAACTCAAATGCATAGTAACCTCAAATTAAACGATCTTTTTCATTTGGAAAATGTATTTGCAAAATTTTATTCAAGGATATGTGTTAGAGTAAATAATTATTAACATAACTTAACACCTAAATATCGTAATGTGATGATCAAGATTCCACCCACACCTTAAAATTTGATTTATTTCACTAACATAAAAACGAAAACAATATGATTCAGACCTGGTTCACATTGTATGGAAAGCGTACAGATATAGATTATTTTTTAAAAACTTTTGCTATGTATAGGAAGAATGAATTACACTACTATTTTTCATATTTATTAGTTAAGAGGATTTACAGTTTACTTTTTTTTTTTTTTTAATGCAAAATCCTTTGTTTTATAAAAAAATTTTTGTTTTTGTGAATTTTTTGTTCCTTATGATGAATAACTTTGTACACATAACAATTTTTATAATCTTTTCGAGTGGGTATTATTTGTTTGTCAATAGTATAAAGAACGACTGTCATGGACATCAAAGTCTAAAAATAAAACCTTGATGTAGGATGGCATTAGTATTATTTGATGCCAATAAGATTTTTAACAGATCTGCTTTGAGCTATAAACTTGAGTTCATGTATTCGAATCACTTTAATCTAATAGAAGTTGTTTTGTATAAAAATCGGTTCATAGAAAATAGTTTTTTTCTAGTGAAAAAATATTGTATTATCAAATTATTCAGTTTCTCTTTTAGAATTTTCAATATTCAAGTAAAATTGAAAGAAATTAACATGCAAATAGATAAATTTTCATTTATGTGATTTTTTCGTATGGATAAATTGATTATTAATAATCAATTTTTGTAAAGGAAATCGATTCCAAACATTTGTGATCATAAGGTTTGCGATCTTCCTTGAGGTAAGATGTCACACGGATAGTTTTTCTTAATATTTATTGATTGAATTGATGTTAAAGCTTAATTTGGTTATAGAAAATTTTGTTGGAAATATAAGACTCAAATTGGGTAGCATGACATTCAATAATTAATTGTTATTTTTAGAAGAATGATTTATATAGTTCAGTTGGCTATGGTGCTAACGAATGTACGCAGTTTATCTCAGGAAATAAAATTAATTTAAAAAGCTTAGTTGAGTTTTTCCAGTGTAATAGTATATACAAGCATAAAAGGGGTTCTCTCATTTTCTAAAATTAAACGACGAGCTGAAATAATTCTTGGCAAATTTAGGAATTTAACAATGGTGAATCTCATAGCAGCAAAAGAGGTCTAGAACCAATCTTTTTTGTCAGGTGCTTGCTACATTCTACTTGTATTAGGTCCTTCAAGTTTGTTAAAGAATACTTTACCATTTCTAGATTGATAAGGGCGATTTTGATAAAATCAGCACTAACTCATAGAAAGTTAAAAAAAAAAACATTATTGTTAAGTTATATTGAGTTTAACAATTTATGTGAATTTTGAATCGGGATTTATGTAACCACTTTTGTGTTCTTTACATTTTTCAAGAAAAAAAAAAAAACTATTATTGACTACAGTAAATTTTTGTTAAATAAATATATCTATAGTTTTATGGAAGATTTATTATTATTATTTTTATAACTAAAAACATGTAATACTTGTCAACCCCGAAACACCAAATATTGAATAACAATGTTATTGTTATATTTATACAATAGAAAGAAGAAGATGGTTTTCTAAAGAAAGTGGTTCGTAGTTATATTATTTTGGTAGTTATACTTAAGATATCTATGTATAATATTATTATTATTATTATCTATTCGTTAAATTTTCATAAACAAAAACCTTTCTATTTATTATGTACGTCACGAAGCAACATCATGTTTGTTTATGTTATTCAGATAATGTTATTGTTAAACAGATAAAAACCATATGGGGTAAAGTAATCGAATAGTAAGTAAAACTTTTATAAAAACCACATTATAAATCAGAAATTTATTTCTATCTTTATAAATAAAATTAAGTTTTTCAAATAAAAAGCTTTATACAACTATTTCGATTGTTTTGAATATTGCAATTTAATAACCAGTGTTAAACTTTGACTTTTAACAGTAGAAACCAGAGTATTTCGGAAAAACTTTTTTACAATAAATTTACCAAAAATGATTTAATAAAAAGTTTGATACATTCACAAAACAACCTAGCAGTTAGGAAATCTCAACGTTGTCTTTTTTCATATATAATTAAATATTTTGACGCCAAAGCTTACAAAGATATAAATATTACAGAATATTAAAGTTAACTTAATCTCTTTAACACTACTGTAATTTAAACAAACTCTAAAAAAAAAAAACTATAATTTAATAGTTTTTTGCAGGTTCAAAGATTAAAGATTTAAAACAAATATTATTATTATACTGTTTGTTGTCTTTAAATTTCAATTTTGTAAAAATAGGACTTTAATATTATACACACATAAATGTTACTTAAATTAAGATATAAGTAAAGGAATTATTACTTCCAAGTTATATCAATCAATATCGGAAGTATTATTTATATTTCTTTTGTATATATTTTCTGGAAAATGAGTTGTTTGGGAAATAGCAAAAATCGGAACAAAAACTGTAATATTACTACTAATAAAAATTATATGCGTTTAAACTCTAGAGTTCAATCGAACCTCGCGAGAAAATTCTTTCTATCTTTCTTTATGCTTGTGCACAATCTGTTATACTACATTGAATACAATAAATATCAAAAATAATTCTGATTAATTGCAAATTTTTTTTAAAGATTCATAGCTCTGATAACTTGGATCCACTCAAATACGGTTTCGAATATCATGGCATGATTTTGCGAAGCAATTCAAAGGCATGGCGTCGTATCAGTAGTTTTTAATATCGTGGTTAGTTTTTGATCACCTACAGTGTTTTTATAAAGCCCCAAGCATGTTTAAATATAGCGGCACTTCAAGTGCCAAATAATAAAATGTTAATTATATTCACTTTTACTAAAAGTCGTTGTATTAATGAGACACCAATGTTAAATAACGTATGATACATTTTTTTCGAAAAATATATAAAATGAATACCCTTGTTTTACAAATTGAAATAAAATGCTTGCAGGCTTTAAATCTATTCTAATATTGAAGTTATTAAAATTTTATATTAAGTTATAATATAATTAAAAAGTAATGATGAAAGATTCTACGCGGAGAAGATACACACAGCACGTGGTATGTGTCTCTAGTGTAACTAACCATCATATTACAGTGTATTTCAAAAGTCAATTATATTTAATTTAACCTCAAGCAATATAAAAACAAATTGTCTTGTGAAATGAATTTAATGAATTCCAATTTTTGAAATAAATTCATGAAAACTTTATTTTATATATGTATAAATAAGTCAATCTATCTATTTTCAATTTTATGAAAATTATTTTTATTTTTATGTATATATTACTAAAAAAAAAAAAATTTATGAACTATTAAATTGATATATTAGAAAATTTAAATATATATGAGTACAGTGGAAAATTTACTCAAAATTACTTAACCATTAACAAAGTTAAATATTTTATCTTTTTTAGCTTTGAATTAAACAAAAGCAACAAACATGTTTAGATTATTTTAAAGGACAACAAAGCTTACTATGCGAACTAAGTTATTTAAGAAGTCTCTTCTTTTTACGATAAAGATAAAAATATATTGGGCTAAGTGTACCAATACATTAGATCAGTTTTCATACATAAAACAGGACACTAAGTTTTAAATATTTCGGAAGACCATGCTTTCAAAATCTTTAAGCAAGGGGTACTGAACATCATATTTGGCCATTTACACAAATAGGTAAAAAAAATATTGAATTGGACACACTATATAACGGCCATTAGGCGATTTGAAAGAACGATGATTTAAATGATAGGTTCACGTCGAATTAAAATAATAAATTAAAATACCATTCTAGAATTTATTGTACTTCAAATTACGTAGCGCAGACAGAAGAGGTTATCCGAAATCGTTCCAAGATGCGGAGAAGAAATTATAAGGAGTGTGAAAGGTTATTTTAAAGAAATCCATGGCTCATATCATACAGTAAAGATGCAGAGAAATAAATACTTAAAATAATAATAAAAATTAATAATTATCTTAGATATAAGACAAATTTTATACCTATGTGTTTAAATAACAGACTAATGGTAGATAAAATCATCTAATAGCTATTTTATTTCTCTAGTAATTCAATGTTTTATGCAAATTTTTAATTAATTGTTATGAATTACTAGCCCTTCACTCCATTTTTTTCAACAACTCACATCCAGTATACGGTAATAAATTGAATTATTATAGTTCCTTATAATAGGAAGCAAACAAACTGGACATTACTAGATTTGGATGAATAAGTCAAACCTTGACTATGATATATAGTGCGATAGAAAATCCCTAGATACCGGTCTTTCAAAATTTTTACTATATAAATCGCGATAAGGTTTTTATTAACCGGAAAATCATAATAATTAAAAAAATTTAGTAACTCAAAGATAAAAAACAAATCGTGAGTCTGTTTCACCTTGGTTGCAACTTCATAACTGTTATGTACGTTTTAGCCAAAGTTATTGGGGAAACATAATTACAGCATCTTACATTTATAATAATGCGACTATAAGTAATAACTTAAGAATGGTTTTATTTGAAATTCCAAAAAATTGGGTGTAGAATATCCAAATATAATCTATTCAATTTCAGAAATTTGTATTGATTAATCTAATAATTTTAAAATACTTTGTATTATGACAATTCATTCATATGTATGTAATATCAAATACATGAACACAGATGATGACAAAAGCATGATACAAGATACAATTTATTGAAGCGATACACAAAATATGAGCTACAGATATGAAAAATTTGAATATTTTCATAAATATTTTAAAAATACGCATTATATTTGCGAATACACCAACATCGACATCTTTCTCGTTCTTGTACATAACATGAACAGCCAACAAATAATAACACCATGTTGTTAGTTGTAGGTTATGTAGGTTTGTGTATTACAATTTTCTCTCGTACCTTTTTTCAAGAATAGCACGATGATGATGAAAATATTTCTTTCGATTATTATAACATAAAATAAAATATCCTTCACATAAATTAAGCACGCATAACATTTATACACTAACACATGCACATACATAAGACAAAAGCTTTATAACACCCTCATGTACAATGTCATACAAAAATGGAAAATATTCATGCACTAAAATCGAATAAATATTTATAGATATTATCGGAACACGATACATGTCAAAAATATTGAATTACATGAATTATCATTTCAATTCAAAGAGAGGAGAATTTTAACAATTATGAGAAGTAATCTATTCTCTAACTTTTATTTGTATTTAATAAATTTAGACAAGGATAGAAATCTTTGGTACAAAAACCTTTTGGTAAACCCAAATGGTAAAAAGTGAAAAAAAAAAACATTATAGTAGAATGAAACCATTGGAAATGGAACATAATATAACAAAAGTGAAAGGAAAAATAATTTAAGGGCAATCTGTGGTCGGGAAGTGGAAGGGGTGAGTTTTTAGGATTTAAAAACGGCTAATCTCGATTTCCGACAAAACTACGAGTCCTATGGAAAAAAGATCACACATAACGTATTAAGTTTTTAGCCCAATATGTTGTGTATTACAAACGACCATTTTTTATTTAGGTTACAAACAAATGCTGACAAATAATTTACAAAATTTTTGATGTAAAACATCTTTCCGCTCGGTATCCATGAGTATGATTTCCTGAAAGCGAGTGGAAGACTGTTACAGTGATAAAGTGAAATAGAAAACTCGAAAAAAGCACGATATTTGAAAAAAGTATTTACGAATTATATGTAAACTGGTGAGTGATTTTATGAAAAGCTTAACATGTAATTGAATAACACTACATGCTATAAAAATTTGTAACATGTTATTTGTAACATGATACAAAAATTTAAATTAAAATAAATAATTAAATTAAATAAATAAAAATAAAGAAAAAAACAAAAACAAAATAATAATAAAATCTTTTAATAAATATAATTATTCTTCGTTACGAAAAATTATTTTAAATAATACCACTTTTTTTCAGGATAAAATGTTAATTTTGCTTACTAATTAGATGAGTTATCAGATGTTACATATCATCTCCGAATATTGTAAGGCTCACTCGTATTTTTTTTTTATATAATCATTTGTAATTTTAAAATAAAGTAAATTTCCAAACTGTGATTTCCGACTTAATTAATTTCCTCCATGTGATAAATTTATCTACCAAATATATAACACAAACGAATTTATTCAAAATCGGATAAGGTATTCAAATGCTAAAGATGTATAGACGTAGACAGGTAAATCGATTGAGAAATAGCCAGACACATAGACACAGACTAACAATGGTAATCCTTTTGTAGTTAATTAAAAATAAGACCAATTATATTAATAATAAAAGAACTACTTTCTGTAAATTGAAGTCTTAAAAATATATGTAATATGTAACACTTTTCATTTTGTCAACACAAACGAAATTAATGTAAAAAGTTATTTGCAGTATTCATTTCGAAAATTTATTTTAATTAAATAAAATTCTAAAAAGACTATTAGTCAATACTGAAGGGAATTTTTGAATTAATTTATAATAGATTTTCACAAATAATCGCTCGACACAGTTAAATTCTTAATATACAGAATTGTCACGGTTCACTTGACAAACTGCATGCCAATATCGATATATCAAATTTTCTATTCTCTAAAAACATGGTGTTTAATATTTTGATGTAAGCCGTATTGATGTAAGCATCATATAGATTATTGTATTTCCAATTAAAACGAAACGAAAATCACTACTAAAAGTTTATTGCAAATCATTGATTTCATTGAAATTTTTAAAGACACTGTACATACCTGTGTGTTAGTTTTGCATTGTATTCATGTGTTCATGCCTTTTTCTGTATGATATATATCGTTTATTATTTTGAGTTTTTAAATAATTGCACACGCACACATCAATAATTTTTCCAGTTATTGATCGTATATTTCTTAATGTTATACTTCAATCTTTAAGTTTAAAATGGGCAACGAACATTATCTTAAATATTAGAAAATGTATCTAAAGAAACAAAAGTTTGCTAAAATTGTGAGTGCAACCCAATTATCTCGTTTAATTCGGATTCATATCTAAATTTTTGTGTTAAGTTCTCAATTCTTAATATCTTGATAGATTCTATTCAAGTCAACTTCTGTAGTTCGATCCACACATGCCAACACACGAGGTTGTTGTTCATATTTTAATATTTTTTAAGACAGAATTCATAAAATAGATCATTTGCACATTATGATTCTACGTTTCCTGTTTAATCTGCTAATCAATTAAAAGCACCATTTCTTAATTTTCGACAAGTCACCTACTATCGGATCGTTTATTGTGCTAACATAAGTTGGCTCGCAAATGTAACGAACGGTATTCTGCTTGTGTGTTATATTAATGCACTAGTGCAGTCACATCATTTGTTATGTAATGTATATTGCATACACGCTTTTCATAATAATATTTCTCTGTGATAATGCACATTTTTTTAGTTGATAATTGTTATGTACAGTTCAATGTACAAATACAATTAATATAGTTTTAGTTCAGTGTAGTGAATTTAGATCAGTAGTGAATATAGGAAAAGACTATAGAGATTATTATTATTAGGATATTATCGATAAGTAATGGATTGACGAAATGGAATAATGATTTATAACACAAGAATATATTTTATAATTCAATAAATAATTATGAACAAATTATTAACGTTGTATTTATTTAAATACACATCAGTTTGGCGACGAGTATAAAAAAAATTACAAGTAAATAATAAACAAATTTTTGTTATTAATTAATACACGTGGAAAAATAGAAAAAATGGCGGAAATCGAAGCAATATTGCAATCACTCAAAACACAAGGAGAAGCACTTACAGCAATCGTTAGTCAAATGGCTGCAACATCAACTCGTAATACTACACAACTACCGTCAAGAAACCTATCAGATACATTACTTACACATTCGATAACATTTGAAGCATTCAACGAAGAAGCAGAATCATTCACAACATATCGAGAAAGGTTAGAAAATTTCTTTACTTTGCGTCAACTCACAGGTTCGAGTACGGAAGTCGCGTCAGCAAAGGTTCAAATTCTTATAAATTGTCTGGGTAGCAAATATTATCAATTAATTTCGAGCTTAACAGCACCTCAAAAGCCAAATGAAAAAACATATTCAGAGCTCATATTACTTTTAGAAAAGCATTTGAGCCCTCCCTCAAACGTCCATACAGAGAGACATAAATTTTTATCACGTACACAACACACAGACGAATCAATAGCCGGTTACGTAGCCGCTTTAAAACTTCTTTTACACACATGTAAATGGATTTGTCCGAATGGAAATTGTAAACAACCCATACTTGCAATTTTACAAGCACAGTTTATTCGTGGACTCAAAGACGTAGATATTCGCGAAAAAATTCTACAACAAGAGGAAACAGTCAATTTTGATAAAACGCTTGAAATAGCACTAGCTATAGAAGCTGCAAAAAAACAAAACAGGGAAGACTACCAAAAATCTTCTATATCCGTGAACCGCATCGGTAACTCACAGAAACATACAAAATACAATGTTCATGATTCAAATCAGCGAAGTCGTTCGAAATCTCAACCGCGCAGTCAATCAACACATAAATTTTCACAGATTGAACGATTAGGACTCAAAAATAAATGTTTAGCTTGTGGAAAGTCTAACCATAAAACACGTGAATGTAGAAGCAAAGACAAACTGCATTGTACAGCATGTAACAGATCTGGACATTTACGTAAAGTGTGCTTATCAACAGCGTTAGGTAATCAAGTACCAAAATCGCCATCAGTCAATATAGTTGAACAAAACTATGAAGACGACTATGGTGTCAACTCACTTAATATCGCGCACTCTCAACAGGAAATTGTATTAAACATAAATTCCACTAATTTCGATAACAAAATTTGTGTTCCAGTTCTAATCGGGAATTCGAAACAAAACTTTGAAGTCGATTCAGGCAGCCCTGTAACTATAATGTCACGCAGGGATTTTGATGCATTATCTCTTAATATTAAACTTAAACCGACAAATGTCCGATTCCAATCTTACACTAAAGAGTCTTTTTCACCACTAGGTGTGGCTACTGTGCCAGTTCGTTACAATAATAAAAGTTCAATAGAAGAACTATACGTAGTACAACGCAATTACGCACCCATTCTTGGAAGAGGATGGATTAGGAATCTAGGGATTATAAATCTAAATCAAATTGAAAATCGTTGCGCCATAAAAAACATTATATCAAACCCTGATACAAAAAATCAATCAGATATTCTTATTAAAGAAATCTTTTCCAAATACGCCGACATATTTAAAGAACGGATAGGCAAAATTCCGAATGTTTTGTGCTCATTAAAATTAAAAGAAAATGCAAAACCAACATACATTAAACCGCGCTCAATTCCATATGCTCTTTTAGATCAAGTCAATGATGAACTTGATTCTCTCGAAAAGCAAGGCATTATTGAAAAGGCAAACTATTGTCAATGGGGATCACCGCTGGTTGTAGTGCCAAAACCGGGCAACCAGGGCGTACGTCTATGCGCTGACTATAAAGTTAGCATTAATCCATTATTATTAGAAAATCATTACCCAATACCAAAAGTGGAAGATTTATTTAACCAACTACGTAATGGAAAATTTTTCTGTGTTCTCGACATCCACAAAGCTTACTTGCATGTAGAATTAGACAAAGAGAGCTCCCATATCGCGGCAATTTCAACACACAAAGGAACATACCTCGCTAAACGTATGTTTTATGGACTCAAAACGGCGCATGGAGAATTTCAAAAAATTCTCGAACCAATTCTATCAAACCTTGAAGGCACCATAGCGTATTTCGATGACATCCTTATTCAAGGTGAAACACTTAAAATATGCAAAGATCGTCTTGAGAAATGCTTGAAAAAACTTCAAGAATTCAAAATTCAATTAAATAAAAAGAAATGTAAGTTTTTCGTTAAACAAGTCAAATATTTAGGGCACGTAATCAGTAAAAACGGCTTACACAAAACGCAAGATAAAGTGCTTGCCATTCAAAATGCTCCGATTCCTACAAATATCGATGAACTACGTTCATTTCTTGGATTAGCGATGTATTACCAGCGTTTCATACCAAACGCCTCAACTCTTTTCTATCCTCTAAATCAATTATTACGACATAATGTCAAATTTAAATGGACACCTGATTGTAATCAGGCTTTCGAAAAAATTAAAACAGAATTGGCTAGCGAACGTGTATTGACACCCTACAACCCAAAATATCCTTTAATTCTAGAAACAGATGCTAGCCCAGTCGGATTATCGGGTATTCTTTCACACGAAATCAATAATGAAATACGTCCCATTGCTTACGCATCTCGATCGCTGACAACAGCTGAAAAAAATTATAGTCAACTAGATAGGGAAGCCACCGCTGTATTTTGGGCATGTAAATACTTTTTTCAATACATTTATGGACGACATTTCACACTCGTAGTAGATAACAAACCTTTAAAAATGATCCTCGAACCCAACAAACAATTACCTCAGCTTACAGCACTTAGATTATTACGCTACGCATTATTCCTCCGAGGATTTGAATATTCTGTAAAACATCGAGCAGCTAAAAATCACCAAAATGTAGACTATTTTTCACGCGCTCCGCTTCCATACACTAATGTACTCGATACCGATGAGATAAGCAAAGTATACGATCTAACCGTACAACAAATAAGCACGTCACATACGATCACCGCAAATACCATTCGCAAAGAAACTAATAATGACAGTGAACTTTTAACAATCAAAGAACGTTTACTAAATGGAAAAATACGTGATCCGGAATTAAATTTACACAAAGGAATTATTATGAGAGGACAACGAGTTTTCATACCTTCTAAATTACGTCCAGCTATATTAAAAGAATTACACTCTACACATGTAGGGATAGTTAAAATGAAGGCTATCGCACGATCAAGCTGTTATTGGCCAAACATTGATCGCGACATCGAATCACAAGTCAAATCATGCAACGCTTGTGCATTAGTGAAGAAAACTCCAAACAAAGCTCCATTACATCACTGGGAAACACCAAAATATCCTTGGCAACGAATTCATGTGGATTATGCGGGACCTTTTCAAAACCACCACTTCTTAATAGTGGTAGATGCAAAAACAAAATGGGTGGAAATCGCAATACAAGTAAACGCACCTACATCCAAATCAACAATCTCTGCTTTATCAGAAATATTTTGTCGTCAAGGTCTACCATTTACCATGGTCACCGACAATGCAACTTACTTCAAATCGGAAGAATTTAAATCTTTTTGTAACCGAAACGGAATAACACTCCTACATTCAGCACCAAACCATCCGGAAACAAATGGACTAGCTGAAAGAAATGTACAAACATTCAAAAACAAAATTAAAAGTATGATGGACGAACCTGGAACAATTATAGAAAAATTACAACGATTCTTATTCAAGTATCGTAATACACCGTTAGAATGTAAAAAAACTCCTGCAGAATTACATCTAGGTCGAGCATTGAGAACCAGACTAGATTTAATTAAACCAACACCAGATTTACCATCTACAGCATCGAATTTCAATAAATTTTTTCGCCTGGGTGAACGCGTACAATCACGCAACTATCAAGGAAATGTAAATTGGAAATTCGGTAAAATTATACAAAGGCTAGGTCGTCTGCATTATATTGTACGACTAGACAATGGATACGAAATTAAACGACACTATGATCAACTTAGAAGTACAGAAGTAATACCTGAACTAGAATTTCGATATAATCAAGATAAGCGACAAAATAATACACCTTCAACGGAAACTAAACTTAAGCGAACGGTTACGTTCTTATTGCCAAATCAAAACAATACGCAAAATTCAAATTTTCAAACAACTAGTATGGATTCGCAACCAACTTCTATCGATACACAAGCAACTCCAGAAACAGTGGAAAATCCAGCAACTGAACCGGGTAATCAACCTGTACGTCGATCTACAAGAACAAAGAAGCCAATTAATAGAATGAACTTATAAATAAGTGGCGGAGACTGTTATGTACAGTTCAATGTACAAATACAATTAATATAGTTTTAGTTCAGTGTAGTGAATTTAGATCAGTAGTGAATATAGGAAAAGACTATAGAGATTATTATTATTAGGATATTATCGATAAGTAATGGATTGACGAAATGGAATAATGATTTATAACACAAGAATATATTTTATAATTCAATAAATAATTATGAACAAATTATTAACGTTGTATTTATTTAAATACACATCAATAATTATCATATTTTTCTCTAAGGGCACAATTGAGTACCCAGTCTATGAAAACAGTTCGCCAATCAAAATTATATGAAATATCGACAATGTTTTATTTATTTTTTAATTAGAATATTTGATTAATTACAATAGCTTTCAGAATTTTCAACAAGTTAAAATTGAAAATAAGTTGCAAGAAGTATTTTAATTAAAAATGCATGTATGACCGTCTTTTTAAAATTCAAGCTGAAATTTTCTGTTAATTAAGTGTAATATTTTTTTGCAAAAATTATAAAAAACGATCTCTATAAATTATACTTAAAAGTTTCATTTTATTCTTAAATAATAACGAACGATATTTCCATCTCCCCAAAAAATTTATCCCAATTTAGTTTTTCGGTACATACAATTATATATAAGTATATACATAATCTTATCATTATACTTTTCCGCAGTACTATCTTCGTCATTTACATTTCCTGTCACTCTTTTAAACAACACCTGTTTTCAATTCCTATTCAAAAACCCTTCATAAATATTCAGTAGAACACAAAACATGACTATAAAAGAACTTTTTCATACGAACGAAACTCAGGCGAACACTAACGCTTTACGAAAAGAAGAAGAATATTATAAACAAAACATTTTCTCTTTTGATAGTTGAATGTATTATGTGTTAGACTGGGTATCATAAGAAACCTTTTAGAATAAAATAAAATCACCTACCATTTTGTATGGAAAAATTTCTTGTTCGTTATGCAATAATTTGAGATATTTAAAATACTTAATATTTAATAATCTGATTAAGTTAAATAACAAAAATGTATGTATTATATATGAGTTTACTATAAAATTGGAAATATAAATAGATCTATTTACTAGATAATAGCATCCACAAAACTAAATAAATATATCTAGAAAAGTAAGAAAAATTTTTAATAATTGCACTACAGTAACGTTTCTGCTATACTCTCACCTCTTGGTTATGTAGACAAATTTTTAAAAAGCGGTGTTAATAACCAAAATAACATTTTTATAACCAAGTTTATACTTGCTATAAACGTTATTATCACAAAAAGTTGTATTATATTTTTTTTAAATCTAGAAATAATTATTATATCTGTGTTTAAGAAAAAAAACGAAACGAAAACATTACAAACCGACGATGAGAAACAAATTCCGATTTTTAATTATTGCCGGTTGTGACTTGAAAATGTAAAAAGAAAATTTATGGGGAATGTAAGAGAAAATATCTATAAATATATTGATATGCGGCATAATTACTTTCTAATAAGTGATGGATAAATGAACTTTAATTATTTGTTGTTTTTGTATATTATATCTATATATTAAAAAATTTGATGAAAAGTTGAATATCCACACCTTTATATCCTCCTTCTCTTTCAATTCTAGTAAAAGCTCAAATGAAAAGTTTTAAGTCACTGAGTATTTTTAGATCAAAACGATCTGTCTATGTCTATTAGAACAAGAGATATCTAGATTTGATGGAGAAAATCCCATAAAGAATTGAATGACCGCTGCATCCTTTCCTCCATATCTTTCAATTTGAGTGTTAAATAGCTTAAATGGAATGGTCATAAGTCACTGAGTGTTCTTAGACCAAAACGACTTTTTATGTTCATTAGAAATAGCTAACATTGAGTGGAGAAAATTGGATAATTGTAAAATAACTATATTAGATATATAATAACTTTATACTCGTTTGCAAAAAATACTAACCGATAGCAGTTTTTGAAAGTGTTTGAAGATTTCTATTATGTAGATAATAATCTTGTCATATTTGATATAACGATTCAATTCAAACATTAAATTCACATAAAAATTTAATTTCCGTACAACTGTCATGAACTCCTGGAAAATAATATATCGATTTTCTTTTCAAATTCAAAATGCAATTTATCAACTATTTCCAAAAAACTAACTGTAATGACAAGCAAACTAGTTAGTTACAATAAATCAATTTAATAGAATGATGAAAATTGTTATTTAATTGGAAAATTATCATTTACCGTTATAAAATTATAATGAAATAAACATGTTCAACCAAATAAATTTAATGGTAATGTGTTCTCTTTTTATAAATAATTGCCTTGTAGCTCAATAATATTTTGTGAACTGGTCTTTCAAAATTAAATGCTGATTACAAAAATATTACGTTAAACATAGGTTAAACATGTTGAATGTTAGAGATGGACCACATAACATTTTATTGTCCTTTCTTACTCTGTAATTTATGATTCAACCGTATAATGACGTAAAAAAAGTTATAATTCTTTCTGTCTACCTTTTAAAGGTTCGATAAAGGTAATTTAAGTAAGTTTCATAATTAAAACAATCAATTTTATTATTGGTCTAGCAGTGGAATCAGCATTGCAAAATAAATGCGGTTTGCGTAAATTTTGGGAAATTGAGTTGAATATGAAAAAAGTGTATTTACGTTGATGAAATTGGACATTTCAAGACAGTTGCTCCATTTTAGTCAGTACTGTCACTGAGTGAATATACAAAAAAACTGGTAGACACATAAAAAAGTATGGTGTTTAAGTCTAAACTAAAAAAACTATCACTGGTGTTAAATTACACACTCAAATATTTTATTTACCACAAAATCTTGTTTTGATAATATGAATTGAGTTAGGTTACAATTTTTTTATATTTGGTCTGTATAGAATATAAGTCAGAGTATATTAATATCACTTCAAATTACGCTGGTAAATATTGATTGCACATAGATCGTTTTGGTATTCATAGAATTCATAGCTAGATCATTTCCATCTGTCCGTCTGTTCCTTTCTTTCATCTTTTCATCTCAAAAAACGACAAAAATAGCTAATTTTGGTGGCGTATTCAAGATCCCAAACGTAAGTTTTGAGATCCATGACCCAACTAAAAACAAAAAATTATTGCTTTTTTAAAACAACATTTCATTGAAACATTCTGGCGAATCTATGTATTAATATGTAAAGCAACAACTTTGTAACCCTTTTTACGAAAATTCGGCGGAAGAAGAAGTATATAAGGAATATGACACAATAATAGTTTATATAGAGAAGACTGTTGAATACTGATATTATTTAAAAATTATGCATAAAAAATACATTAAATCAATAAAAAAAAATAACACATACTATGACACACACATATATAAGAATTGTGGCTTATATTACACACACTACCATACACACGCATTAATAGTCTTTTGTTTAATTTAGTGTTTTGTTTAAAGGCAGTGAGATTCACTTTTGAGTGATTATGGTCGAATTTAGACAGCTGTAACGAGACACTAGAAAAGAACTTTTTAAAATGTAATAATGTGCAATTATAGAGATAACAACACAATTTGTTTGAGTTTAAAAACCTGGTTTTAAAAAACTTTATTTAGCATTAAATATATTTCAATACAGGAATATCCTTATATATACAGGTGAATTTTTGTCTTTTATGTTTCGTGTTAAAATAATTATACAAAAATATTTAAATTTATCACATTACTTTATATTATATATGACTATCTATAAAGTCTGTTTATTTGTATAGTAAAACAGAATTTATTACAAAATATTATAATTTTATTTCGATAATATTTCACATTTTACTTGGATAGTTTAATATATATACCTCATATTAGATAGTTATATATATATACCTCATTCAATGCACATATGATAATGTATAGTGAATAGTTCAAAGGTCAATCTAAAACATATTCAATAACATCAAATAAGTGTATATTATTGATATAGTAACCAACCAATCCAATAACAACCAACCCTTAGTTTAAAATGTATATTTATGAATGTCATTTATATAATATTTCACCTGAATATTTTGTTCGGGATATTTGAATCTATAAAGTATGAATATAAAACACCGAATATTAAATATATTATTTATTTACAGCAAATATTTGAAAGTTTAAAATATTATTTTTTTAACTTTCTCTAACTTTATTATTTTTTAAATTAGTTGTTTCAATATACAATTTTAAACAACCTAGTTTGGTTAATGTATGGTATGAAAGCTGTCATCATTTCTCTGCTATGTTTTGGCTTTTATAACCAATAAAAAAAATGGACCTATTTTAAGACGATGCTTAACAGAGCAAATATGTGCAGTTTTCAAAAGAGTCCTACCTGATGTCTCATGTTTCGGAAATGTTTTAATTTTGTCTATTCAGTAACCTATCTGTTTATTCAATTAATTGAATATTCGACAAAAAATTTGTATACAGATACCGATTGGCCACAGAATCATTTAAATATAGTCCACAGGACAAAAAAGGGAGCCAATATTAAAATACATAGACCTATATAGAATACACACAAAAAGATTCACAACTAATATCATAATAATTCAGTTAACAACACAGACGTATTATTTGTTGATTTTTAAAATACTTAAGAAAGAGGGGTTTGTGTATTAAAGAAAGTTTTTTTTAATAATTTATACCTGTATGTTAATACTGTATATATTCTATATATGTATATTTTTATATTATTTACCCTTTTTTGTCATATTGAAAATTATGAGGATAATTTGTAAATATATGTATATATCGGTGTGCGATTGTGTGTATGTGTGTAGAGTTGAACAGATAAATATCTAACAATAAGCCTTTAAGACAAAAAAGAAACAAAATAAATTAACTAAGAGAAAAAAAGAAATGAATAAGAGTACCTTTTTTTCTGATCAACAATACAAGAAGAATATCACACACGAAAGCATCAGACAAGAAAAAACTAGGATTTCAGAATATTAGATAGCGTTTAGAAAGTTGACAAGGGCACGCGCATCAATCAAAAGCAAATAATCTTATATAGCTCTATTCTTTAAGTACAAAAATATATACAGTACGATATCCTACAATTATTCCCATTCATTCGTCATTAGATAATGACGTCATAGTAACTGGTATGAAAAAACGTTTAAACGAGGAAGCGCTGTATTATTTACAATTAAACACTGTGCGGTACTGAATTCTCCAAAAATTAAACATTAAACCAGAGTCAAACACGCTTTACTAATAATGTTCGATACAGTTAACCGATGAATAAATTGAAATCTATCTTCCGATGTACCAAGCATAAGATATTGAACTTTGATAATTCAAACTGAAACTTGTATAATAAACTAAGAATTATAGAATAAAATATTTTATCCCACAGCATTTCTTTTAGTTCATTATTTCTAGCGGACGTAGTTTCCGTTCCCGTAGGTATACAGAGATAAAAAGTAGCCTATGTTACCCAGGTCAGTCTTTATAATATTAGTATGGATTGAAATACAAAATAAAATATTATTGTGTATCATTTGTTGCAGTTTAAATTCTTAAAATATCAACACGAATTTATTGAAGTATATGTAATGGGCTACTAAAGTGCAAAAATTCAACGTAGCGTCGGTCCATGTGGCTTAATTAGGTAAAGCGGAAGTTTCTGTAAAGATTATAAAGATACTTGCTACGAATGCAAGATAGTGTAACACTTCAAATATAATCTAATTCTAATTAAGATAAGTAAAATAATTAATATGGCGGGCGACATGACGACATGTTAATAGTAGTGCTAGTATGCTAGTTTTAGCACCTACCATACTAAAAGTAGTAAAACAAAAACTGTGCATTGTAATATTTTTAGAAACTTGACAACCCTCATATATGTAGAACAACATACTTTAATAAAAAACGAGAAAGAAGTATATATTGTTATACCTTTTCAAAGTATATTCTTGTGTCTCATACGTGTAAAGAAGTTAATATGATAAAATAACGGCTCAATTCAATGATTATAACATGGGGATAAAAGAAAAAATAAATCCTTCACAATAAACAAGATTGTATATTTATACAAAAGATATATCAAATATTTGTATAATATAACATCACTTCGATTTAAGCAAATACATACAGTCCATGTGCTTCAAGGCAACTGCCAATTTTTGTTTATACTTTTTACTATATTAATATACTCCCATTTAACTATCATGGATCATCTACCCAGAATTTGTTGTATCAAAAAAAATTTTACTAAAATATTTTCGATAGAATTCATTAGTAGTAGTTGTGGAATCTTTTTTTGATCTTTTTAAAAATTACATCAAATTATTTGGTGACCGCTGTTGAAATTAGTGATGTAGGCTGACAATTCAATCATTAGTAATAATTGTGGAATCTTTTTTTGGCCTTTATAAAAATTACATCAAATTATTTTGTGACCGCTGTTGAAATTAGTGATGTAGGCTAAGAACTCATGGGAGATTTGAGTAGAGTCTTTCCATAAACGTGTAATTTTTTTCAGTGATGAATCGTATTATGGGAAGTTAAAAAGACGTTCTGACAAGCCCTGCATGTCATTAGCTTTTACGCTTTTAAAAAGAGTGGGAATTAAGTTAGGTCAAAGCGGTAAGAGTTGAATGAAAAAGTCAAACAAAAGTATAAACTTTTACATACAAAATATTATTTACCTTTTTGGATATTATTTAAAATAAGGGAGCCAAAACGCCAATAAGTTTTAACTCATACAGATAAACAATTTTATGATCTACAACTTTTATTCGAAACCGTGACAGCAGAATCTGTTCAACCGTTATGTAGTTAGGAGGAACTATAGCAATGGTTAACATACTTCTTGGTAGCGGAAGGCGGGTATTTAATTGATAAAAAGCTCGGCGGGTATTTAATTGATTAGGAAACGTAAAGCCCATTTGCAAAGGAGTATGAACTCAAATGAGAAGTGTCGTTAAGTTATTGAAGGTTAGCAAAATATTACTACCTACGTTTAAATAAAAGTTATTTGTCTGTTTATTCAACGGAATATTTTGGTATGCATTCCGTATAGATAAAAAAAAGATATGAACACCGTTTGTACACGTAAAAGGAAAGGTATATATTCTTATAATAAAGATTGACAGCGCAGGAAGAGTTTTTTTTTTCCAGGTCTACGATCTAATAAAGCAGATTTTTCTTTATATTTTAAAACCTTTCATACGGAAAATGATATATTATTCTTCATATGAAAATATAACATTCTTCGAAGAAAATAGTTCTGATTTATAAGTATAAAAAATGTGACAAAAAATAACTGTACGTCCATCGTGTATCTACATTTTTAACATTTAGATTGTTTAAGGTATAAATATTGTAGAAAGATAACATATATGAATTAAAACATTTTTTTCACTTACAGAATACAGTTTGTTTAAAATAGCATAAACAGTTTTTGTTGGAAATAGCATAAACAGTTTCTTGATCTCTATTATAAATTTGGTTCATATCACTTAAGTTAAATTAATATTTTCCCAAGTTCCAATCATATGATGTATAAATAGTTTAACTATGCAAGTGACGAAAATAGGCTTCGTGTATTATAGCAGCAAGAAGCATAACAAACTTTATGTGTAAACAAAAATTTA
The DNA here is from genome assembly GCA_020423425.1 of Chrysopa pallens. Classification (NCBI taxonomy): domain Eukaryota; kingdom Metazoa; phylum Arthropoda; class Insecta; order Neuroptera; family Chrysopidae; genus Chrysopa; species Chrysopa pallens. Next base: position 69,734,683 of record CM035591.1, on the reverse strand, counting down.
CATTTGAATAGAAATTGAGGCGAATATAACAAATTGCAACAAAATGTTTCAAATTTGATTGTCATATGACAATAATTGTTTGAAAAATAAATTTCTTTTGAAAATATCCATGGACAGATTTTGTTCATTTATGACCAAACGGAATCTTGTGTCTGAACTATATCACCAAAATTTGAGTTCACTATCTCTTTTGGTTATTGAGTTATTTTGATGAAGGCAAGATGAACGGATATACGGAAATGGATAAATTAGCACCTATACCTAATATTTTCTAGCGTTACAAACTTATATACTCTGATATATATATATATATATATATATATATATATATATATATATATATATATATATATATATATATATATATATATATATATATATATATATATATATATATATAAATGCAGTGTAATAATAAGAATAATAATATTTCAATATTTTCCGGTAGATAAGTTGGTACCGATATTGTCATATAGGAGAGAAAATGTGGATATAAAGGATATTTATTAGTCAGAAAGATGCCATTATCGTATAATGACAATTGTCTGGAATTTCCTACAATATAAGTATACAATAAATTGATATTACAGTCTTAAATTCAAAACCCGAAATTTGTTTAATATTAAAATATTCATCGTAAAACAGAGTACGATGCCGATATTTTGTATTGATATCTATCCCGGTACAAAGATACCAATCATATTAAATTAGATATATTTATAGAAATTTGAAAAAAATATTAATTTATTTATTTTTAACATACTAGAAATTTAACATACTAGAGATACATTTTCACTCCAGCCTGTAAATGCTATTTACTTAAAATGAAGGCTAATAAGTAATGTTTCATTTTTACACAAGCGGCCAACAACTTAAACCTTGAATATTATTGGTATGATTTTTCTAGCCAATGTAAAAATATATTAAATTCGGACTGAAGCGACTAACACATATGGTGACATTTTATACATGTTCGTATCACGTGACACATATTCTATGCAACAAGACATCGAATATTATTCTATAACAACAAGTTACAATGTACTGGTGAGAATATAACAATAAAATCGAATGGGGTCGATAGTTCGAGTATGAGGATAAGATGGTATGCCTCAAAATATAAATTAACACTTGAACTTGTTCAATAATATTTGAAATCAAAAAAACTAAACATCTGTTTGCAAAATATAAATGCTCGGTTCTCAATATTAAAAACATATTAAGAAAAACATATTGTTCACGTTTTCAGAAGTCAGAACGTGGCAATAGATTTCGATAAATATGACCAAATATCATGATTATTTGAAGATATAAGGACAAATCCTTATACACAGTGCTTTAAGCACAGTGGACTGAATACACAGTACAGTATTATTAAAATACACAGTGCTTTGAAATTAACTAAAATTTCTTAAAAATACATACAATATGGTGGTAATTCATATATTATAATACCAAAATTGTTTTTAAAAACAAGGCTTTATGCTCGATTCTTATCCATTATAGTAGAATCCTCCTATAGTTCCACAATACCAAGGAAACAATTCAGTCCAGATTTAATGAAAAAAGGATTTAATGAAAGTAAGGCTAAAACATTAGTTTGTTAAAAAACACACCCGTTTTACGCCCATCCGTATTTTACCGTAACTCATCCATGGCAAACTTATGTAATCCAGAATAGCAGAAAAAGTTGATATAAATTTTCAATTTCTAAATTTAGTAATTTTAAAATTAATTACTTACTTGGAATTTAACGTAATTTTGTCTTGGAAATATTAGCCGACAAAAATTCTTTTTTTTTTTTCGACAAAAAATTATAAAAAAATTTATTTCCTTTAGTATACTCTGCATTATTTTGGGGGTGAAGTTAGTCGACAAATTAACTATCCGACTCCGAAGAGAGGAACCTCAACCGCATCCCTTGTACCTAGACCTGTATGTTTTATATTTAATGAAAATATTTGAACTGGAAAGCAAAATTCAAGAAACCTTATAGCATTGATTCACACAAGTACGATAGTTATCACGTTCTTTACATAAACTAACTCTTGCAATAACCATAAAACGTATCACATACACGGAGATTAAATCATGTCGTACGTACGGACTACTCCAACTTACACAAATAATAGTAAATTATCGAATGACGAGCAAATAAATTAATAAAAATTTTATGACCATTTTATTTCTATCTTGATATATGAATTATGTACGGTACAATTTAAACAGACACATCATGACAATATAATAGTTTGTATAGTGAAAATGACTATAGTTTTCATTCCAAAAAATAAATGTATGTTTTCCTGTCTGTGTGTGATCCCGTAGTATTGAAACGGATAAGCAGTGACTTCAAATACTTTATTAATCAGATAGATTATCATTTTCGATTACTAAATCACTGATTCAATTTTCAAACAATTTGATACAATTTCTTCTCTTACATACAAAGGATTAAAACGCAGAATTTGAAGGAATTTCATCATAAAAATTTTTAGAATTCGACGTAAAAGATAAAAAATTATTTTGATTTTAAAAGCAAGTGAAATAACACAGATGTTCTCTATCTTGAGTTTAAATAAAGTTTTCAATTTTCCGACAGTATGTTTTTCGAAAATACGTGAATTGAATTACCACACTATCTTGAAATTAATTTACCTCACATAGTAACATGTTTTGACGCGATTCAAATTTACCGATTACTTGTGGGATGCATATCAACTTTTGTTACTTGACAGTGTTACGCGTTCACGTCCATACAAAAATTGCTATTACGCATAAAAATTGCGTTACGGTGTTACGTTACACGCAAATGTTGCACGAGTGTACGCGGCGCGGCTTAAGGTTTAATTTAAACATAACATGGCATAAGCATAATATGGAAATATAATAATTTGCATTGTGAAAATGATTGCAGTTTTTATTCAAAATGGTACATGGGTGTTTTTCTGCCTGTGTGTGATACCGTAGGACTGAAATAGATAGTCAGTAACTTCAATTATTTATACTTTATTAATTAGATTGATTATTATTTGCGATTGATGAAACACTGATTCGATTTAAAACAATCTGATACAATTTCTCCACTTATATACAAAGGATAAAAACGCAGAATCAATAAGTAAAAATAAAGTATTCAAATTTTCGATACTATGTTTTTCGATAACACGTGAATTGAATAATCACAGCATCTTGAAATTCTCTATACACTACTTTGAAATTCTTCATAGCTGGAAACTGGAAAGGAGCAAGTAAAGACAATAATATGCAAAGTCAAGTAATAATGACCAACTGTAAGAGTATCGCTACATATAAGCTGTAATATTTCTGTAATACACTCTGTTTTTAGTTAAGCAACCATACTACTATTAATGTTGTATCAAGTATAGACGTTATATTATATAATATTACTACACTTCCTAATGCAATGAACAAATGAATGCATTATTGATAACAATAAACAACATTGACACATATTAAATAACAGTAATTGGAATGAGAATAGAATAGTCAGAATCATACAGTGATATAAATAATACAATGCATTTCAATAGATATACATGTATATTAAATTGACATTAAAACAAGTTTGTAATTAAAGCTATATGGTGTATATAAGTATAAAGAGGCAATCTCAGATGCATAATACAGAATTACGGACTATAATTCAAATGCTTGCACTTGTACAGAAATAAAACACTAAGAGATAATCGTATAAATGGACAGTTTTCTATCGCCAGTTGATAAGAACATTTCATTTTTACGTCAGCAATTAATTGCTCTTTATGGCTTATAACATAATTAATAAAAACATGAGAAGATTACAACTAACAAAGTTAATTGTGTAGATACTCAACATGTGGCTCAGTAAAGGGGCATGCACAATTTTTAATGATTAGTATTCTTAAAATACTTTAAATATGGAATCCATACAGTTATAATCACATAATAATAATAATGTGTATTGTAATTATATATGCGTTTGTATATTAGCTAAATTTGATCTGATTTGTGATAAATCTAATCAGTCTAATAAAAATGTTTCAAACAAAAGTAGTTTGTTTTGAAAAAACAATCGATTTTCGACATTTCTTCTATCTTTAATGGTTCAAAAGTTGATCAAACAATGAGTTCGTCATGGTTTGGTGGATAAAATGGGCCGATTTTCTCGAATGTGATTTGACTTTGTACGCCTAAAGTACGTCAAATTTCAACTCGTTATCTCTTTTAAAAGTTATCTTGTTAACGGACGGACGAACATGCGGAAATTGACTATTAAATGCGATCAATTTATTCTAGCGTTACAAACTTTAGATTAAAATTATTCTACTCAGATATATTCAATATTTGACAATTATAAAAACGCATGTACTATTGTTAATCTATACCACCGAATGAAAAACTGTACGCAATGCTAAGTAAAGTTGACACGTGGAATGCTATGTACTATACTAGGTCTGTTCATGTGGTACTAGGTCTTACTGAAACAGTGTTGATTTTACTTGAATAATTGTACTGTAGAATTTATAATAAAATACATGAAATGTAACTTTATCGCTGACCGTATGGTACAAAAGTATAGTATACGGAGAATAAACATAAATAAAACTGCAAGAGTAAGAAATGCGAAGGATGAATTATTTTACAGTTAAAGCAGCTTAACTGAAAAACTTCTGTTTCGAAGGAACTTTGTTTTCAAGAAATGATTTTTCATTTGTGTAACATTGTGTATATAGTGCCTATAAATAAAATTAAAAGCCTCAGTAAACTCTTCAACAGTAAAAACTCAATTCATATAATAACACTATGAATAAAAATTCACAACAAACCAAAACTGTCTAAAACATTTTGTCATATAATTAATTAATCACTCAATTACTTTGAAACTTATTAATCTAATTACCTTGAAACATTTCGAGCCTTCTTATGGAAGTCATTTTGTTAAGAATAGAATTTTACCAACTACTATTATAATGTATAGAATATTATTATTCTTGGCATGTATAAAATATATCCGAGTATATTGTTTATTATCTCAAGTTTGTAGCGCTCCAAAAATTAATCGTAGTAGAAAAATTTGGATATAGGTGTTCATCGAATTACCTGATTGGTCTATTTCAGTCCGTCTTTCTGTCATCTAGATAACGATGATAGATTACAAATTTAAATTTTGGTGATGTCTTCTTGGCCAAAAAAGTGATTTCAGGCCTATAGAGATTAGTTCATGCATGCGTAAAATCGATCTATAAGGCTCAATGCATCCGTGACCCAAATTTTTTACCAGAAAAAAAGAAAAAGAACATATAAAAATGTTTGTTACTTAAAACAAACAACTTTTATTGTAAAAATTTTATCGAAGACTGTTTAAATTCGCCAGTATTTTAGCTCAAATTTAGGTAATAAACACAAATATAATTATAACACATATTTATTATGTATGCATTTATAACTGTATGGATTGAATATTAAAAATAGTTCAACCATATGTTAAGTATCTAAAGGGTTAATACCGTTAGTTGTCATCTTACGTTATTTTTATTTGAATTTTATACTTGGACACATTGAAGCTTGATCGTAATTAAAGGATACGTAACAAACTTTAATAAAGGAGGCTCTAAGCCCGTTAATCAAATATCGTACGTCTTATCTTGTAAATATTGATACAAAAACAAAACGATGTTGATCCTCTTTACCATAATACTTTACTTAACGCGTATTTATAAATAAATATTGTATACAACATAGACAATGTAAGGAAAATATGAAAATTAATTATATGGGTAATGAATACTATAAACATTACTTCTTTGTTGTGGTAAATCCTTATTTTAACCAAAATCTGACAACACAAAATAACAAAACTTCATATATGATGACAATACCTACGTTAGACAAAGATAAACTTTTATAATATTGTTATAATTAATAAATAAAGAGTTGTATTTGTTTTAAAGACTACACAACTTATTAAATAGTTTTATAAACCATTATGAAAACTAACATTAGATATAAAAGAAACTTTGTTTATGTTTTTTGATATTTTGTTTTAAAGGAAGACTAAGATAAATGTTGGTTAAGTTTAAATTCTATATAGGTATTGTCGTCTCATTATTCTATATGAAAAACCTTCAAAAGATTGTTCCATGATTCATTTACACTAAAACGTTGAAAGTGGTTTTCTTATAAAAAAAATTATTTAGCAGCTATAGTGTTAAATATACAAAGAAAACAGAAAATTACCAAAATTCTAGAATTTTGAACAAAACATTACTTAAATAATTTTGATATTAGATAAGTTAACAGACAAGATCAAATGTAAAAATTCCGATTAAAATATTTACAATTTCTTAATAATTAGAAATAAAAGAATGTTTCAAAATTATTTAATAGACTCATTATGAAGACGGTTATAAAATTGAATCAGAATTTTGATTTTTTCCAATACATAGAATAATTTTTTTAAAAGGTATTTAAATATTAATCACTTATGGACAAAATCTGTAGTCAGTATATTTTCGATTTAAATGATATCAATCAGACCATAATATACTATGTTATAAGTATGTGATTGAAAACAGAAATTACTAATAAACATCATTTTCTCGGATCGTAATTCATTAAAAACAGTGATCCATGCAGATTTATAAAATAAAAAAATGGCAAAGTAATTGTAATTTTAATTGCATCTAACCATGGTTGGTGCCTCATTAGGACATTATATCGCAATTAGATTCTGTTAGAATGTAAAATACAGAGCACTTTGACTACTACTACTTAATATATAAACAAAATACCTCCAAAGTTGGTAATATACATTATATTTGTTTGTATTTTCACAGACAAATCATTTAAAAATTAATTATATTAATATTATGAATTTCGGTATATATAATATTTGCATAAAAACGGAGGATTTTTTTCCCAAAAAAAAAAAATAAAAATATATATATATATATATATATATATTTCTAAAATAAAAGTTTATATTTTTTTAAAGTATTTTTTCGGAAACTGTATGAATTTTTTTATTTTTAAAACGAAGTACAAATGTACAAATTATATGTGCAAAGGATAAGCGGATAATGACTTCCCAGTTCAATGTGCAGCTCAAAATTTATTTAATGGTGTGTTCAACTTTTACCTACTGTACGGAAATGTTCTGTAGAGTATTGGCAAATAATTTGGATTTTTTAGAAAACCCAAAAGAAACATAAGATATAACACTTCTAATTTGGATTGTACACTAAATTATATAGAACTAAATCTGTTCTATATAATTTAGTTAAATCCATACAGCAAGGATTGGAAATAGAATTTAATGCAAAGCCTGTTAATTAAATTACTTTTAATAAAGTCTGTTTTTTGATATTTAAGTTAACTAAAAATTTGATTGAGATAATAATATTAATTAATGTGGCTTATTTTTCATAAAATTCACTTAATAAGTAGCCTCAACAAGACTTGAGTCAGTGACTATCACTGAATATATTTCGTAATATTCTATGTACTTACTGTAGAATGTGCTTAACTCAAAATGGCGATAATAAACATAATCACCATATCATTTATGAACATTCATTTATGGACGACAAATGAATTTAATTTTATGCAAGATCACAGCTGGTATATTATTATACAAATTTATGGTAAAGCTTTATATATATGTTTGTATAAATGTTATTAATTTATATGGTATATATTTTATTATAATGATTCGTTTATTATCTATAATTAAGTAGGTATAATGTGGGTTTTTCATGAAGTAATATTTTTTTTAACAGTTATTTCAACATAAAGTTTAAAGAAGAAAATACGTAAAAAATAAATTTCAAATGACATTAATGCTGATAAAAATGAAGATCGTTTTGTGTCGGAAGTTCTAATTTCTCTCTGCGAGAGAAAATTTTTATCGAACACTATTATCCTAAAAGATTTTAAAAAGGTTAATTTGGAGTACTTCGTTCTAATATTTAAAATTATACAGATACTAATTGGGAAGAAACATTCATTTTCCTCATGCGGCCAGTATGTTAAATCATTTGGCGTAAATTTTCTTGATCAACTGCGAAATGAAAGTGTCTTAAATCAAGTCACAATTTGCGAAACAAAGTAAATTCGGTTTGGAAATATACGGATTTCACTTAATTATTACAAAAAATACAGATTTCAAAATAAAAGACAAATTGTTAGAACTGAAAGGAAATTTTAAATTAAAATTATTTAATTTTATAATTTATACTTAGTCTTATAATTTTAACTTTATATTTGTTATTTTTAAGTTTCAAAATGACATAGGCCAAGTCTTCAATTTGTCCGAACACTAAACACGAGATCGATCCTAATTGGTTGACCAAGCACTTTGATTGCAACTTGCCAAAAATACATCGTTACCATTGTGTTTAACGTCATCAAATTACCAACGGGTTAAATCTCCCTGGAGAATAATCTCGATATAAATTAGCTAAACTAATGATGAATACTTTGTAGTCGAAATAAGTATTTCTAAAATAAAAAAATTTTGATCTAGAAAATCGGTTTAAAATTCGAAACATAATTATGAACATCATTAAAATTTACAAAAAGTTTATGGGTAGCCTTCATAAGGAATATGTTAAAATTGCGGCGATTTTCAACAGTTTATAAAAAAAAACTTTCACACAAATGTTATTGGTTTCTAGTAAAATATATTAAGTTTCTAAACGTTTTTGCAATCAATATAATTTAAATACAAGGTCATGGAACAATGAAAACCCGTAAAACGATTCTGATCATTCACAATGTCACTTCTTTGTAAAAAAAAAAACCTAATATTAAAATTTAGTTCCGTATATATATTCAATTATATTTTATATATGTATGTATATTGATTGAACAGCTTTTTTTCTACTTAAAAATACAATTCTTTTTCCATCGAATATATATTTTAATAGAATTGCACAAATATCTAGGTCATATTTTTAAAATAATAATTCAGAAAGAAATGATCGAAAATCATCATTATTAAAAAAAAAGATGATAAAAGTTTTAAGAAAATGAATTTTCTTGATAAAAAACAAAATATTTATTATAATTGGGGAAACACATAACAAATAAAATATTATATACATAATATTTCACTTTTTTGCTTTATTAAATGGTGTTGTAATAATAGGAAGTAAATATACTCAGTGAGTTAGTTCCCTCTTGAAAGATGACACACAAAGGAGATATGAAATGATATTTTATAATAATAATAATGATGATGAAAAACATAAATTAAAACAATATCACTGAAATAATATTCAAAACACATTTGTGACATTCAACTTAAATGACTTGATATACTTTTGTCAAAATTTCTCATTACGTTAAATATATTTTTATGATACAAAGTGTTTCAGAATGAATATCATTTTAGATTTCTATCAGATTCGTTATTTTTCATGCTGAGATCTCAGAACCGGACAGAACTAGCAAAAAATTAAACCTTTGTTTTTAACATTTTATATCCATAAAGCATCTATGGATAGACCTATAACATAGGACTGATTTCTACCAGTAGTTAGAAATAGGCATGCATGCCCCTCTTTAGCCATATTTCTTCCTCCCACACGACCTTGTTAATTATTATTATTTATTAGAAGTATACTAACAAGAAAACACACTATTCCATATAAGTATTAACAGAGATATTAAAATTATTATTTTCTATTCTTGTAAGAAAACTTTATTTATCATATTTATTTCAAGTTCAAAACGACAATAAACGAGCCACTATCTATTTAAGGGAGCTTCAGCAAAAAAAAAATAAAAAATTTCGTTATCCGACCACAAATTCTTTGTAAAATTTGAAAATAAAATTTTGTAGAGAATTTTATTAAGTTCATTTAACGGTAGATTATAATTATCAGTAAAGATATTTTCAGTGTCAACATTCGAGAAACCCTTTGTACAACAGAGCAAACTTGGAAATATTTTAAAAGTTACATAAAGTATATAGTGAATAATAATATTTTTTGTCAATAAAACATTATTATAATTGTACTCAAAATATAACATTGCTCAATTATTCTTTATTCCAAACTTTAATAATATTCCTTACAAGTTTTCTCACATTAACGAAATCATATATTTAACACGTAAATTTAAGACGCAAATATGCATAAACCCAAAGTTTTAATGTATGGCGGAATATATTTCTTAATTTCTTGTATTAATTTTAAAACTTAGGTATTAATATGAAATATAGTTTAAACCTATCACGATTTTTCGAGTTAAATTATTTTAGAATAAAATTATAAATTACACTATACCTATATAAATTTAATTATGATTATCAATTTTAAATTAAAATCCATTCTTGTGTGTCTAATTTTAAAACGATACTATAAAATTTATATTATTATTAAACTATTAATGCATTTATTTGCTACAAATTGCAAATACACTGAAAATCAATATCAATTGGTCCAACAGCCAACGATAGCAGTATCTATCAAGATTTTTTTCAATTCAATATGTGACGTGTTTAATAATTTAACGAAAATAATTTAAATATTACAAGCCAGCCTAATGTCAATTGTGTAAACGACAAATTTTTTAACCCAGCATAGTTCCAGGTTTTTATAAAGTGAAATGTAAAATTATTACTTTTATTGTAACGTAAATGGTAATTCCGGACTATTAACTAACGATAAGTTGTTGGCTCAATGAGAGCTGAATAAGTAAAAGTCAATTAACGAAAAAATACTTTGTATTTCCATACATGAAAAAGGAAACAGGCAGTGCTAAATACGGAAAGTATATTTTAAATAAAAAAAATTGAGTAATGGACGAATATGAACATCCAAAACCATAAAGCATACAAGAACATTTTCCAATCTTTTAACAATTCAATTAATTATTTAAATATAAAAACAACCCGAAATGTTAGTAGAATTTAGGATGAACGTAACGAGAATTGTGTCCAAAGAGACCTGTTTATCATACAAAATACTGTGCATTATATTATTATCCGTCAAACAAAATAAAAAATTTATGTGCATTATTTACACATGATTTCACCAAACAAAACAATAGGTACTAATATAATTGAAATATGGCTCCCTAATTGCTGATATAATTAAAACTACAAAGCCGAGGTAACTACGAAACCTGGCAGAACTTATGGTAAACTACCGCAAATAATTCCTGGTCCATGATTATATAAGCAATTCATCATTTAGATTCGGACATAAATTTTGTTTTCTTACAACAACAACTTAAAGCAACTCGTTATTAACAACTAAACGTGGAATCGAATAAATTTTGTTTTTCTTCGAAATAATTTTTCTATATAATGATGTCAATTAGGGAGAGCAGAAAAGAAATACTGTTCCTCCCTAGAAGCTGGGGATACCTACATTTTAAAAATAAAGTCAAATAATTTTAAAATCTACAGCCTTTAAACAAAAAATATGTATTTAATGTGAAATATCTTACTTTTTTGATATTTTATTTATACGTTTATGCCATAATATAAGCGTTCAATAAACGTCACGATATATCGTAGTGATCACAAATCTGAAAGCGTTTATTTTCTCATCCTTCATTCCCATTAGACTCTGGGGTATGTAAACTTGTTTCTATTGCAATTAGAAAACATGCATTATTTCCTAAGTAGATATGATTCAAGTGTAGAAGGGGTGACTTTTTTGAAAATACAATAATATAATACAATTTTGCTGAAAAATAAAAACTGAATAGCTCACTTTTGAATAAAATATACAATACCCTGATAATCAATATATATATTTATGAATCCCCTTAAGTGTTTTTCACTAAAATAATAAACACATAAATATAATAACAACAAGAACTCCACTAATCAATTTAAATCAATCAAAATATAACAAATTGTTTGTGCATGTAAACAAAATATTACACATATTACACAATTAACAAAATATGAAAAATATTTGTTGAATCATTTCCATTAATCAAACATATAAATCTGTTTTTATTGTAAATATAATAAATAAAGAATATATCAAACAAAAAACAAGAAAAAAAATTCTTTTGTAAAATAATAAACATTATTTTAAAATATTATCTTTTGTACAATGTAAAATGTTCTTTTTTTTTTAATTTATTTGTATTTTATGTAATGCATGATTATTATGAAGAAAATTGATTTCCATTTCAATTAACACATTGGAAAATTCATAAAAAAAAAGTAATAATAATAATAAAGACCGAAGATATGTTTTATATACAGTAACAACTCATTGTATAAAAAGGCAGAGTTTATTCTAAAAAAAAAAAATAAAATTTAATTTTTTTTATATTTCTTTCAGTTCAGAAGTTTAGAGTATTACTTGTTTTCTTTGTTCCAATTGTTTGAACAATATTCTATACAGAGTGATTGAAATTTTTTTAAATTTATATCTTAGAAAAGTTATAATAAAGGTTAGGAAACCAAAGATGATTTAAAATGATATATATATAGCTCTTATACAGAGATCCCGCGTTCGAATCCCGGCTCGGCCTACGAATAAAATTAATTTTTTTTACATTTTAAACCAAACACAACCCAACAAAACAACATAATAAAGTGTATTATATTTTTCAAATAAGATTTTGTTATTATAATTGTATAATTTTTATAATGTAATGATATATTTGTTTAATATTTAAAGTCATTGGAGTGGCTAAGTGTTAGCGAGCTGGTCTCATCTTCACCTCGACGTAATATAATTTCCAAAAAACACAATTTATAAAAAAAAAATACCGAGCAAGTTCGGTCATCCAGGTACTGTTAACATATATGTGTGAAAACTTCTAGACGGTGCCGTTATTATAATATACTACAATAATAGGGAACTTAGACAGAAAAATACAAGTGTTATATTTCAAATGCTGCAATGTTTCGTTGTACTTCACAACTTCATCAGACAAATTTGAGATTAACACTCCTGCGTATGAAAGAACTTCAAAAAAATTTCATCAGATAAATAAATATAACACAATTGTTCAAGAAAACTTAGCTATATTTCAGTGACATTGATTTTTGTTAAAATAATTAAAACATAATTATGAACAATTGTGTAATATTTATCTGATGAAGTTTTTCGCGGTTAACTTTTATGCACAAGTGTGTTTTTTTTCCTTAATCTAACTGTTTTCACCCAACTCAATTCTCACTCCATCAAATTTATAAAAATTGATGACGTGCAAGTTTAATTCCTGTTCGCAATCACAAAAAAATATTATAGCCATACAGAAAAACTGTTAATCAAATCTCCCGCAAGCTCTCGGTCTATTATATCGTTTTTATGATAAAATATGTACCAAATTATTCATTTGTTATGATGACAATGATTATAAAAAATTAAAGCACTCCTTAATATTAAATATGGATGATATCTATCGTACCCCACCTTGTCTGTCATATAACGAAATTATCTTTTAAATAATAATAATAATGTATGTATACCAACTCAATATTAAATTTTAAATGACTTATTAAAAATTAACAGAATAAAATGAACCACCTAATCATGCGTATAACGATAATAAACCAAGTGAAAGTGGATAATTTTATTTACATATTTATTTACAAATAAATAATAAATGTGTACATTTGATGTTTTTAAGAATTCCAAAAGTTAAACAAGTGAATATAACAACTAACAGTGTCAATTGTTTAGAAACTCGATGTATGATTCAATATCATTAAACTATAATTTATAATCATAAGCTAATTTTGAGCTAAATTTGATCTAAAATTGTGATGAACCTAAAAAATGCAATTAAAGTTTCAAACAAAAGTTTGTTTTAAAAAAAAGAACATTTTTGATTTCTCTCCTATATTTTATGGTTCAAAACTTGGATTCTGAACTCATTTGACCAAATAAATCGATTTTGCTCATTAACGAACTCAATCCAAAATACATCACCAAACATCAATACGTCACGCTAGTCTTTTCGATTATGAGTTATCTTGCTGTTGGACAGACAGACAGACGTACGTGTGGAAATGGACTAATTAGGTGATTCTATGAACACCTATTCCAAAATTTTTAGTTTGTGCGGTTAATATTTTCTAGCATTACAAAGTTTAAACTAAAATTGAAATTTGGAGACAGGCGAACTGTTCGATATGTAATGTTTTAGTTCAAGAAATATCTAAAATTGAGGGGTTTTATCGAGGTTTCTTAGTTCTAAAATACGAAACTTTCATGTAAAACACGTTAAAACGTTTTACTCTGATTATATATTACAGAATATAACATGCGTTAATAGTTTTGGGCACTGTTTGAGTTTTTTTTTTTTATGTCAATTTGAACAAAATATTGCCAAAGAAGTGCATTTAAAATCTTTCCCTCACATTATCTTAGCAGATCGACAATGTAGAGGACAGAAAAAAATTTTGTAAACATTCCAAGAGGAGAAGGTCGTCTGTTCATTCTCAGGTAGACACAAGTCCTTCATTAATCTTTTTAACAAAAACTTAGGCTTTTAACTGAAATGGAAGTAGATACGCAATACAAAATATTAAGCCTGCATCTCGGCGTGATTTAAATTAGAAACGAATATACATCCTTTTAACAAAATTTTTATTTTAAACCCAAAAATGTGCGATAAAAACTCGATAACGCTTGTTTTAAGCACTCATATCTTTTTTCAAAACACACCAAAGTGATTAAGTATAAATGATCGTATGGAACGTCGCTAATAAAAACCGAATTTTCAAAAACTTTACAAAAGGCTAATTAAGCGACGTAAAAAAAAAAAAATCTATTTCGATTATTTGCAAAAAAATTTTTATTTGAAATAACATTTCATAAAAACATACAAAACAACACTAATTATCTTTTACTTTACAGGAAATACCAGGTATTAATAGAGATTACAAATTGATAGATATATATTTTGTATGTATATATCTTCTGTCTCATTCACCATGGAGTGATGGTATCAGAATTGGGATAAATGATAAATTAACGAATAATGTAATTATTGAATGTAAATTATTACAGTTTGATTGACACATTACAAATAGATATAACTATAATTGTTGAAAATAAGATTAATGCATTTTAGAAACAACTCTTTAAATATCTTTTCAAAATCGAAATCAATTGAATAAAAGACATATTGACAGCCCGTAAAAGATACTAATGAAATTTAAATTATTAATGATATTTAAAATTAAATTTATATTAGTTTTTTCATGTGTTTAAATTGTTCATTTAAACTATATAATCATAAACTATCATAAACTATATAATCATTATTATGATAAACCAAAAATGTAATAGTTTTTTATCTAATGTATCATTAACCAAACAGAGCTTATATTTTTAAGTTTAAGAGTGTTAAACTTAAAAATTTTCAAACTGTTTGTTGAATAAAAATGTTTGATTATAATTATAATATAATTGTCGAAAATGAAAACTATAATACATTTCATGTCATTAAGCCTGTAAGTTTAAGATTGACGAAAGTATCTACGATTTATATTCAATTAAAAAAATTTGAAATTTTCGACCTAAATGACAATTTTTAATTTGAGTACATTGGACATAAATATCTCCACTAACACATACAACTATTCAGTCTTAAACTGCTCACATACTGCAAATTTTCATATCTTTCTCTTTTTGTAAGAAAAGCGTCGGTTTTTGCATTTGGATTTCTGAACGTTTTTAAGCTCAATAGAAAATTCACCAATCTCTATAACCTCTGGCTCCTTATTTATTACAGCATGTTTCTCCTGTTTCATATATATGTTATCTACTCCGACGTAGAGCCTTGCTTTACATCAGCCCATTACAACGATGAATTCTTGTAGTGACAGAAAAATTTGACTACGTAACTTCTACTTCATCACAAAAGCCTATGATATTTCCAAATGGTCGCCGAGACTAAGAGTTAAGTAGACATAATAATGCAAGGGACTATACTAAAAGTATAGGGACTATATATATATAACCTGTATATGTCGAGTCATCAGGTAATTTACTCAGATTTTTCCATAATACGACGCATCAATACAACTTATTTTTTTAATTTCTATCCAACAAAAAACATTCAAGTTATAATTGCTTACTCAACAGATTTTGGAAGCCTTCAATTTAACAACTTATAGACTAAATAAGTTTCAATCGGACTTTTGTCTAAATAAGTGATTCTACTAAAAGTCAAATCTCCAAAACAAATTTTAAAATATTTTTAGTGTTTTAAGTGTAAAAAACCATATTCATAGAATGAAATAATACGTAGGAAGCAGACAAGTATCAACCAATAGAACTGAAATAATCTAAAATTATACTGAAAATGAGTGAGTTAAATGAAAAGTGAACGAGCATGTAAGCACATAAAGGTTGATGATTATATTTTCGGTTATCACACCATATTGTTCTAATGATGTGCCTGTCGTTCTAACTAGAAACACAATATAGACATAACAAGTGGGGTTGTTAATATTGTTATTATTATAGCAGCAAACATACATGTACATATGTTAAGGGTGTTGATTTTCAAGTTTCAAAATTAATGAACATTTATTCCATGATAAAAACATTTCTACTATTTATCAGTTTATCAGGTCAAGTGAAGTGAATTAAATAGGAATTAAATAATATTTAATTCCTATTTAAATATATTTACTCTGACGAGCTGCTTTCTGCTCTTGAAATTGCTCCATGTTTATTTATAAACGAAAATAAGCACTGTTAGGAAAGTTAGTAAGCATGGCAGAAATGTCCTAAAGAAGTATGACAGAAATGAAGAATTTAAAAATATTATATAATATGATAACCAAACAATGACATTACTTAACTAATTTCACAACTGTGTTTGATTGTTAATGGTTGTATACAAACGCAAGAATAAAGTGATTTCAATGTTTCAAGAAATTTTTTTTTTTAATATAAAAAGACATTAAAATGGAATATTCAGTTTTTTATTTATATATTGCTTGTATTGAAGTCAGTTACAATACTGCAATCTATTTATTGATATCGACTAAGGAAGAAGTCAATTTTATACATGGATTTCGTTTTTACCCTTTTGGATTATTTTTTCAAACAAAAATGGAGCCGCGATACGATTTTCTAAGGCAAGTTTCGCCATTTTATTTTAATTTTATTTACAGCGCGATTACAAAGTTAAGACAACCGAGAAAATCTATTGAACATAAATTTTTGAATCGGATATGGTTTAAAACATTTCACTTATCAATTGAAAATCTTATCAATTCGAAGCCGAAACCGTTAAGTCGAAAAAATGAAATCTTGGCGTAGTATACGTTGAAATAAGTCGTTCCAATTTTGTTGCAATGGATAATCCTAGAAAATTCATGAAGAGGAGAAAGCAGAAATCAACTTACCGCCACAGAAAATTTAAATTTAATATATGATTAGGATGAAGAAAATGATTTATCAATTAAATCGTGAGGGTATTTATTGTAAAACTATAATTATTATCGATAAAAAATTAAATGTATCAATCATTATTACAAAACAAATTAAAATTCTGAGTTACATAAACAAAAATATTAAACCTTGGCATCATAACAATAAGATGATATAGAATAAATTAATAATTTAGTGTTAACGATCTCTGGTATAACAAATAGCCATAGGTTATTTATCACATAGAAATTAGCATATTAATATTTAGCACCTTTATATTACAACAATATTTTATATTATACGTGAGATAGAATATGTGATAAAATATGTTCAACAAAAGACAATATTAAACAACAGTTCGAAATATAACATTCATAATTTTAATTATGTTATTTTAATGAAACAACTTACCGAGAAACGGTTACGGTTCCCTAAGGTAATACGTACACCAATATAATGGAAAAATAAATTTTACTATTTAATTTTTATGAAAATAATAAATATTTACACACAATAAATATAAATATTTGGTACTTTATGTTCTAAAATTCTGTTTTAAACAATAATCGTAATTCATATTTGTACATGGGGCGGCTTGATAAATTAAAATGAATATTTTAGAGAAATAAGTTGCTTTTAAGTTTCTTTGTTCACTCAAAGTTGTTTCAACTATAAAATAAATTAAGTTAAACTTTTATTCAAATAAATTTGTCGCCCATTCTAGTGTATTTGATAGAAATTTAGAAAATATCTCTATTTTGAGTACAGTATTATTATCAATAAACAAATTTGAAAAATAGGAATGAAAGTTGATTATGATTATAATCTTTTATAAATACTTTCCTGGATTGTCCCAACCCGAACATCAAAATATAAATTTTCGAAAGGAAATTATTGATAGAAGTTTATTGCGAATTATTTTTGTGTGTACATAAAACAAACACCAGAATCAACGTGTTTAACATCAGCCGATAAGAAGCAGCAGATAACTCATATAGATGAGATTAACCAATTTGCATTTGATAAAAATCCGTTTTTTATTTAATTTGCTGTACTTGATAAAAATCCGTTTTTAGGTTCTAATAAGATAATAATTCAAAAACAAATAGGAAAATGGTTAAACGTTAGACAAAACAATATAGTTTTTATAAAACTATTATATTTTTATAGAATATGATAGCACAAATAAGTTATAGAAAAAAAACGCAACATTTTTGAAAATTTCTTAAATGTTTCACGCCTATCATTACGAACCCATTTGCGAAATTTCAAAACTATTATACTGATTAGAAAGTAATATTCATAAATTACTTTTGCGTTGCATCGGTCCATTGGACCCAATGGATCCATGACAATCCGTGGTCAAACTTTTGAATTATAATGTCTAAAATATGCAACACTTAAAAGTATTGATTTCACAAACAAAATTTTGGTAAAGGTGCTCATTGAACACCTAAGTAAACATGTCATCAACTAAAAAACAAAGAAATAGCGAACTAAAAAATAGAATAAAAGATAGAAGTAAACAACCTCCTAACTTGATACCTTCTACATTTGTTTAATATAATATTCAACACAATCGAATCTAAACACACTGTATTATAGCAAAACTTCTATCTATTTAGAATCTAGATTCTATATACCAGATTAAAATAACTTCAATTGCATATTGTTATGTACCCATAGGAATATGTCACAAGTAGGTTATAAAATACGTACTTACAGATGATGTTTGGTCATTGTGGGTTTTACATGTTAACACTTTAAGCCATAACATATATTAAGATTTTAATACCGTTTGTTCACACTAATAAAATATTTATATACAAGTATAAGGCGAGATTTTAAATTAAGGTAATAGGATTCGATTATAAATAATAATTTATGTATTTATTTAGGTATTCTCATTTCATATTTACATATTTTTGATATGCAGAAAATATAAGATAGCTTCAAATATATTTACAAATTATTGATTTGCCAAAAAAAATTATACCTGTTAGAAATGGAATAATACCCTAAATAATACATTGCAATTTTTCTGAATTGATTACAGTTTGCAACTTAAAAACATTACCGAATTACCAAGATTTTATGTAAAACAATACAAATATGATATTTCAAAAAAATTAATGGAGCAAATTGTCATTGTCTTAAAAATACGTCAATTTGAAGCATGAGGCTAATAATATCCTCGGTTGATTCAGAAAAATACATTTAATGGCAAAAATTGACATGGCAGATAAGTATTGTCTGAATTTCTATGGTCACATAGAAAAAAGTATTATAATAGCAAAATACTTCTAAGTTTTCAACCACAAAAATACAATTTAAACAGGACAACCTGTTGTACACTGCCCATAATATCCATAAATATTTGTTCCAAAATTATTCGTTCAGAAAACTTTTAAGCGATTTGTACGAGTGTAAAAATGAAATTAGTATGCTCCTATTGATAGCTTCATAAGAAAATAATTTCTTAGGTAAGTATGTTAAGTGGTTACAAGTATATTTATTTTATTATTCACACATATTTAACATAAAAAAAAAGAAACATATGATTTGTTGACATCCTGACATTGAGAGTTAAAATGCAATATTAAAAGAGAAAAAATCAATTATAAAAGACCTATTTAAAATCAATTCAAGGTCAAGTAAATATTATTACTTAAATAAAAAACTTATGTTTACTTCTTACAATGTAAACATTTTTAAAAATACATACATGTTTATGTACTGAATTTTTATAGTATATTTAATGGTTGTTATATACGGAAAACGTTTTAACAAAATATAATGGAAATAATATCTAATAAAATAAGTTGCACTAAACTTGGATTTTTTACAATATTTGATTAAAACACATTCATTTATTATTTCATTCAGAGACTAGAAAAATTTGTAGCTTAAACTTTAGGAATAACAGTGCATAAGTATAGGAGGGAAAAATAGTTTAATAGTACTAAACCACTATTCAATATTTACTAAAACGGCACTAGAATCTCAAAAAACAAAATATTTTATAAAAAAAAAAAAAAGAAATGATGACGAATAAAACAATAGTATTTCTTTTTTTTTCTGATAAATTTCGATTTTATGCCCCAATTTTCTAGATCAAATTATTTTGTATTTTATAAATACGTATTTCGACAACAAAGTAGTCATCATCAGTATGAATTAGCTAGTTGTAACGATTCTCTGAGGAGATGTTCCTCGTTGCTAATTTGGTGACGGTTTGCACATATTGCTAATTCTACTCTTAAAAACTTGGGTACCTACTAGATTTTGTCTTTTTTATTTATAATAAATTATTTTTTTATCTTTATTGATCTCTTGTCGATGCCATTTGAAAATGAGAAATTATCGCTTTTGTTCAAAAACTTATTTTTTTTGAAAATTTAATACTTTTGTTGGTCGATGAATATTTAACAAACGATAACGATCTTATTAGTTTTAATGATGCTACTCTATTACTATTCTAACGTACTCTTAAAACACTTAATATGAATACTTAAAATAGATTTTGAATAGACGGTAGAATTATAATCCGAATATAAAAAAAAACAAACACACACACACGCACTTACTTCCCGAATCAGGAAGAAGATATAAAATATATTTTAAAAAAAATTCGTAGCATAAACAAAATAAATTTCAAAATATTTATAAAAAAAAAAAAAAAACACTTTTTTAATACATTTTTATTTTGAGATTGATCAAAATAAACATTTACTAAATTCATAAACGTAATGAGTGTTAAACAATATTTCTGCTATGTTGAAGACATTTGATGAACTTAAGTCCAAATGTAATAATAATGATAAAAAAACACGCAATATTTTATTTTAATGTTTTTCTTTTTAAACGTAGGATGATAAAAAGAAATTATGTCAATATTATTGTGATGGGGTCGTGAAAAACTTGTACGATTTTCATTAGGGTAGATATAAGATTAAAAGATACATAATTTAAATGTAACGCTTTCATATTCTGTGTTTATTTGTATGTTTATTTAGTAATGCATGAATACATGGTATGTATTCGATACAAATTTTTTTTAAAATAATAATTTACAAATTTTATTATTTTATTTTTCAGTATATGTTTATCTTGCGATTTCATCATTGAAAATTAAATTAGTAGTAGGTATTCAAAGTCGAAATTTTAATAAATTCTTACTCGCAAGACTGTACATAGACTACAGTAAGAATATCATAAAAAACAAAGTCTAAATAGAAACAGCTAAAGACAAAAACTAATAAAATTAATTATTGAAATATTAAAAAAAAACGAAAAAAAAACTCATTTCCATAACTTTTTAATAACCGTTTTTAATTTCATGTTTTGACTATACTCTACCAAATTTGGGTGTCCGATTGTAGTTACCAAGTCGTGAAAATCTTTAATTTCCTTGATGTAATTGTGTTAGTAAGCAACTTTGATCAGATTAAGTCCACAATTTATTACACATCCACAGTTATTTTTTTACAGAATTATAAATGTTTGATACGATATGAAATATAATATACTATTCACAAGATTCCACATAGCTATTTCATACATTTAATGAAATATAATACTATTCAGATAGATCATTGCATACATCTCTCTCTCCCTCTGTTTCTCTCTTATTTGTATAACGGTGAAATTGTGAACATTATAACATTGCGTTATTGTAGTGTGTTATGAAGTGAACGCATCATGTCACAAAATATGTAATTAATGACATGAAATGCTGAATGCGTGAATGATGTATTTTATTTACAAATGTGTTACGGTAAATATACATAATCTGAAAAATATACTGTGTCAATATATTAGTACAGAGTATAAAGTTTAGCGGAAAGTCAATATTTCATTCGAAAAACACTTAAGTTACTTCAATAAAGCAGTGATGAATAATACTCTTCAAAAGATAAGTGCGGTATTTGCCTTCCTAAGAATCAACTGTGTTTAAATACTTTAAAAAAGTTCAAACAAAAAGGTTGCCTTTGACAAAATTTTACTAATTTTATTTTTTTTCTTCTGTTAATAAAGGACGTTTCTTTCTAATGAGTAAAATATTTAGACCAACTAATAACCATATAGAGGCGCTTCGAAGCATTAGATCGCGTAGCTTAAGTATGATGCTTACAACTGAGTATTAAGTTGTGAACTGAGCACTATATTCCCTTCTCAGTTTGGTTGTAAATTCGATATGAGTAATTCTAAAAACATGCATATAATAAGTATATAATTTGTATATAAATTATAAGCTAAATTTTGAGATTTTGTGAAAAAAGTGTAAATAAAAAAGTTGTAGATCTTTTTATTACCTACAACTTTGCTATTTAAGTTTTTTCCATAGGACTTTTCATAGTAGTTTTGTTGGAAATCGGAATAAACCGTGTTTTACCCTTAACAACTCAACCCTGCCACACTTACTGAAATCAGATCACCCGTAATTTATTTTTCCTTTTATTTTATCATATTATCTTCCGTTTTCAATGGGTTTCATCGTACTATAATTTTCTTCCACTTTTTATCATTTTTTAAAACTTCTACTCTCGTCTATAGAAGTAGATGTTTTTTTCTAGGCAAAGCTTTGCATTTTATTACAAAATTGAATTCAGCTTCATTATTTTAATAACAATTGATAACGATAAAAAAAAATACAAAATTTATACAGTTGAAAATAATAGCTAATAAATTTTATAATTCTATGAATAGCTTCAACAAATGTACAAATGTAATTATAGAAGTTGCCAACTGTATAATGTAATGTTATTAGTAAAATATTTGATTTTAATGTTTATTTAAACACATACATACAAATATTCTAATGATTGGTTTACAGAGTGACTCATTCTAATTAAATTAGTTCACACGGTTGTATGTCGGAGAGAAATTAATTTTCAAAATTAAAACGTTCAATGTTGCCGATTTTCCTCTGGTATTAGAAATAAAATTTGACAAAACTGTTTCTAAAATTGATTACTTATAAGCATGGAGATCCACGGATATGGGTAAGGATACGGGATAAGCAGTATCCAGATCCGCGTATATGGATACGGACCTTACTCTTCAACTCAATGAACTGTTATAATGATTTGAGTTTCCTAAAAATGTGATTGTTTATTAAATGAAATGTGATTATGATTTGTGATATCCACTTTGCAGAATTATTTGATTTGAATAATAATGAATTTGGAAACTATATTTGAAAAAGAAACTGATAGAGATATTTTTTTCCTTGCGAACATCCACGTATATGGATATCCAACACATCTCTGCTTACAACAAAAAAAGTTTGTCAATTTGGTTTTCTGAATCGAAAATTCTATAGAAAATGTTTATTTTTAATTATAAATAATGGAATAAAACACCAGATGAGGAAGTGGGATGTTTTCTTACCGGAATAATTTTGATTCCGCGCTCATATTTAAATTGATTTTTGTTATTTTAATAAAAAAATAATATAATAATAAATGTAAAAACCGTTTTGTCGAGCATAAGTCTTCTTTAAAAGTTAAACAAACGACATTCAATTTTATACGTTTTGCCCGACAAAATGATTTTGCATTTATAATTCAATAATAATCCTTTTCTTAAACTAATAACAGAAAAAGAACACCCGAAAAAATTTAAGCTTCTACACGTAGCGAGTAATTAAAATTTTACCTGCTCCATAAAAGAGTTTTCAGAAAATGTATTTTATTAAAATTTTTGTAGAGGAAAAATTTTCTAAGCTGAGCATAATTAATCTATATATTTATTTCTAGACATTTTGAATATAAGTAACATGATTCGTTGTGAATGTTAGTGACATGGATAGAAGAGCAAAAGAATTAAAAAGTTCATTTAACTAAGATATAGATGGTATTTAATAATTTGTTGCTAATTAATGATTAATTCAAATTTTTTTAAATGAAGATATGAAAAAAACGCGCAGTAAAGAATAGAAAATACAGCAAACGTAAGTGTATGAATATATGAGTGTAACCTATTTCTAAGGGTTTGTTTTCTTGGAATTGACAAATTATACATTTTTTTGTAATAATTTACGTACGCACTACATATTTTACTCTTCCTAAGAAACGAGAACATAAAGTGTACATCGGCACTATGAAAGATGGTACTAAATATTATCAAATACCCAGTGAAGATAAAGTGTACACTTTTCAAAATAATAATAAGAAAATACTGAATGAATTATCACGGCTACAATACTTTTCCTAGATATACAATGGGAACAGCACTAGATTCTACTAAATCGCAAACAAAACCTCTTTGTTTATTTTTAAGCGAATAACACTTGCACCGTAAGATATGCAAATAGAGTCAATAGTAGTACAATCTATACAATGTTGAATAAACGAACTATCATCGTATGTTGTTGGTATATAATGTTGTTAATGTGCCTGAACATATAAATAATTTTTAGTTGTTTGAATGGATACAAAATATAATATTTTATTTATTACATATAATATTGTTAAAATTTTGGTATAATTTTAGTAGATAATATTATTATAATAAATTATTTGCTTGTTATTATTATTAGTATATATATAATTTAACAATTATTATTATTATTTCTATAATTTGTGGTATTTAATATAATATTGTAATTTTGTATCTTTTATAAAAATATTTCATTTATTTATTGTTTTAATTCAACTCAATTATTTACATTTATTATTAAATAAGCTTTCGGACAACCAGTTTTGCGTACCGTATCTTACTGCAACCCAATATTTATGTAAAGTACAACATTTGGACACTTTTAACATATACAGATTTCTTGGTGCTAATATTTTTCTGCTTCAATTAAAACTTTTTTTCCCGTCTCGATTACGTATTATTAGAATCTTTATTCTAGACAATATAGACAATAACGTTTTATTCTAAATTAATATATTTCGTTAAAGAAATAAACCAACGGAAATATAGTTAATCTTTTGTTATTGACTGTAAGAGGCTTTTATTAAATGATTATTTTTAATTATACTTAAATTCTATGAAAACCGAAAGTTTGTTGGATTAAAATTTTGTTTCAATAACATCATTATTTTTACTTACGTTGTGAGCATTCTTGGAATTACATTTCAAATACCAAGTGTCCTATTTCATTTCTGTGAGCTTAGGCGTATCAATGCAATGTGTATTGGAAAGTTTTTTTTACTGTAATGCAGTTGGGTGTGTGTGTGGATAAAATTTTTAACTTAATGTCTTCATAAAAGACTGTGATGAAATCTTTTGAGATATCTGTGATTAAAATATAAGAAATATGTGTGACAAAAAATCGTAGTTATTAATAATTGTAGTTTTAATCATATTTTCTAAAACGATAGGTTGAGTCAAAACTTTACCAGACATTATGGGCACCGTCCATCAAAAAGTTTTCATTCGTTTCTATGGTTACGAAATACCCGTTCATCAATCAAAGACATGGTAATTCTTATATATAAAAATGACTTGCAAAATGTGTTGGTAAGCGCATAACTCGAGAATGGCTGGACCGATTTGGCTAATTTTGGCCTTGAAATATTCGTGAATGTTCAGGGAAGGTTTTAACGGTGAGAAACATAAATAATAAGTAAAGGAAAATACTATAAACGACAATTTAATTTTCGAATACAAAATGTTCCTAGCTGTGAAACATATTTTGTCTTTTTTTTTCTCACATGTTACAAATCATCATTTCCATAGAAACCAAAATATAATTTTGAAATTCAAAATAAAACTTCTTTATCTATTCAAAATAAAACTTCTTTATCTCTTCTCACTAGCAGTATGACGAACTGTCAACTATATAAAGTGTGCATATCGCATTGTTCAAGTATTACCGGAATCATTCTTGGTTCAGGAGGTCCATATACCTTTCATCAAGTGTATGTGTACCACACCAAAAATTATCGGGTTAACGCGGTCCCGGGTGTACCCCAGCAAATACCAGGTAAATACCGGGTGCATATAATGTACTGGGTGCACACTAAAAACCGGGAATCCGATTAGAAAGGATCTGAAATTCTTCCCCTAAGGGTAGAATCGCATCCTCATGTAAACGATGTAATATCATTTATTAAAATGTGAAAAATAACACAGTAACGCGTAAACCGGGTGGGTATGCTTCAAAATAAAAATTAATATCATAATTTATTCTGATATGCCGCAGCTTCATTATTTAGTTATAGACAGTTGAGAATATGTCATGATATTTAGGAGATATTGATGTTGATTAGAAATAATCTATATAAATAACAAAACAATGTTTACCCGGGTCAGCTATTCAAAATAGAATTTATTTATCTCTTCTTTTCTATATTAGTGGTTCTGGACTTCCTTTTACGAGAACCACAGTACAATATACACGAATTGTGGGTGCACGAGGTACCGGGTGTCCCACATCAAACACGAGTGTATATATAAATATTTCGTGTCACGGGTATCCCACACCAAATAGTGGGTTAAACATCAAATACCGGGCATCCCATAAGAAAAGATTTTCTGAAATTCTACCCCTAATGGGATGAAAAGAAGAGGCAAAGTTTGTATGGGGCAACGGAATTCCTTTGTCCAATCTGCTTCAAATTTTGCATGCAATCGATGTAATATCAATTGTCACCGCAACGTGTCCGGGTATGCTTTAAAATATATATTAATATCATTATTTATTCTAATTTGCCTTAGCTTTCAGCCTTAAGAAATACAGGAAAGTTGTTAAGAATATGTTATTATACTTAGAAAATGTTGAAGTTAATTAGAAATATGTGGCAAAACAACGTTTGCCAGGCCAGCTAGTGATATATAATTTAACAGAGGAAATTTACCAAAATTAATTAACAAATTTAATGAATAATTATTTGTATTTGCAATTAAAAATAATTACTAAAAATGTCATATTTTGTAAGTATTCAATAAATTGATTTTTTACATTTGCTATACAATTTAGAAGTAAACAATTGAACAAATAATTATATTTTCTAGAATGTGAATGTTTAATAACAAATTTTAGATACTCATTAATCGATTAAGAAGTCCTTTGCACGTACGATGTACGATACGTAAAGATATGATGTTTTGCTGAAAATTTAAGAGTCGCGTTATTTAGACAAAAGCAATAATTATTCAAACAGCTTTTATTTAATACCTGCCAAATAATGAACGATATTACAAAATTAGACAAAAAATAAGAAAAAATTCTGATGCAACTTTTCAAGAGCATAATGAAAAATAATTGATTGAAAGCGTTGATTCTTCCATTAAAAAATAAAAGCCAAATTTATAAAAACTCATAGAAAAACACTTGTTTATCTCATTCATAATTGATTTTTTTAATTTACGTGCTAGAATTCCAATATAAGTTTTACTTCTAAAAATAAAATTTTCAAATGTTGCCGTCCCTCAACATTTCGATTTTACTTTTTTTTTTTTAATTTTTTACGCATAACATTCTGTATATGCGATAGAATTACGAAGAAAAATCAATATCATTTAATCTTACATAAAACATAATTAAGTATAAAATAAATAATCTAAAATAAACCAAAAATAATAGATCGCTTTCGTAGTTTTATGTTAACAGAAGAACTGAACATTTTATGATAAAACTGCGAATAATATACAAGTAACTACTATCAAATAGTGGAATGAAACTGTTATCGAATTTCATATGGGTTTGACACATGCTGCGGGTAGCCTTAGCCTTTTGGTTGTTCATAAAATGTAACAAAGAATAATATCAAACAATATCCATCTTCTCGTTTGTTTAGAATTACACTGAGTACACTCACTATATGTATATCAAATATATTGTTACCGATATATAGAATGGTTCATATAAATCGTTTTACAAATTTTTGATGATAGACAACGTACTTGAAATTGTTACTACTTTATGAATGAAACGATCATATTTAAATGCTATATGATTTAACATGATTTCTTCGAACATTCTTACAATTTTCATCCCAGTAACTACAATTAAATGTGATTTTTAACCAGCTTACAAAAAAAGGAAGTTACCAATTCAACTGTATTTTTTGTTTGTTCGTTTGTTGCGTCAGTACTTTTGGCTTGGAAAAACGATTTAGATGACCTTTTATTATTTTATTACTTGAAAGATAGTACTTCCCGCGTGTAATCCCATTTCAATTTGGCCTAGATCTGATGATCCTTTGAACAGAGAATTGGCAAAAACAATTTTTAGTGATATGTGTGTTCGCGGATAACTTCGTCATTTATGAACCGATTTGGATGTTTTTTTTTTATTGGAAAAGAGATATGCCAAGGATGATATCATGATAAGGAAGCCAGGACCTGGTATCTCTAAGGGGATAGAAAGGGCAAAGCAAAAACAATTTTTAGTGGTTAATTATAATTCAAAGGTAAAACAAAACAAAAAACCCTTTAAAAACATGAACTAAAAAGTGAAAAATAATTTAAAATTTCTCGTTGTGACCTTTCGAAGTCGGTGCCAATACATTATAAATTATTTTTTGTTTAAAATTTTGTTTACATAATTACAATTTACATGTTATACAATTAACATGCAAACAATTGAACAAATAATTATATTTTCTAGAATACGAATACAAATTTTAACTATTCGTGGAACATCACTCACAATTATGGTTTTTATTTCACAATTCTATTTAGAACCTGGTTACTTTTATTCAAATCTCCGTGATATAATCTATGAGAAAAACACCTATTATTGCGCAACAACATACAGCTGATGTCGGTTCAAGCTAATTACGGTCAGCAACTGTATTCTATGCATAATTAATTAATTGTTTATAAGACTGGGCAACGTTTTTGTTTAAATATAAACTTATAAATGAGACAATTACTTATACAATATGGAAATCAATTTCAAAAGTCATATCACACCTTTTTTTAATAATTGTAATATATTTTAATATTTTATAAGATTTAGAGGAAGTTTTAACAAAAAATTGTGTACCACCACGTATTCAAAAAACATTGTAAAGTGCTTTGTCGATAGCAGATGAAATGTAACAAACACTTTTTACGTTACAACGTTATTCAATATCAACAAAATATAGTATAGGAAATGTGGAAGAGTATTATATTTAGGAAGTGAATTCATAGCCGGAGGCGTCAACAAATATTTTCAAATATTATTGTGGGTGTAAGAAAAATTAAAAAGCTTCGTTTTACATATCATGTTAAATGTATTCGATTTCCTCTTTTTTCATACAAATAGAAATATTGACATTACGTTCGTATTTCGAATAACTATTCTTCACAAGTTCATAATGATCAATTTTCGCATGTAAAATAAAAATCCTATGCTGGAGTATGGATAAAGCATAGGCATCGTCTATAGGAGTGTGATTAATTAACAAAAAAAAATACAAGCAGTTGAGACCATTACAGCGATCACAATTCGACCATAATCATTCTAAAGTGAATCTCACTGCCTCTAAATAGTGAGTGTAATGTTATTTTTATTGATTTATTGTATTTTTATGTATAATTTAAAAAAATATTAGCATCTTCCAGTTCTTCTCTATACAAACTGTAAGTATGGCAAATTTCATATTGCTCCGTCCGCCCAATTTTCGTAAAAAAGGGTATACAGTTTTTGCTTTACGTATTAATAACACTACCGATTTAATAATTAAAAAATTAATGTTGATTATAATACTTGAAAAAATATGTTGTGAATTCGGCTGCGGGGTCACGTCTTACAGTTCGCTTATATTTATACAGTACAATGTGTGACAAAAAATTTTATATATTTTAACAATAGCCGAAAGAATTTTAGGGAAATAATATTATTTGACCCGTATCTTTGACGTTTAAATTTACACTTTCGTTGATATAAAATATACTAAAATGCTATTTATATAATACGCTTATATGATCATTTCAAAAGGTATTATTATATAATAAAAAAAAATAATTAGTATTTTTTAATTTGCATAATAATAACATACAATGTGTTGTAACATATGTATGGTCTTTAAATGAAATTAAAAGATATTTTTTTCATTCAAAATTTACACTTCACAGATCAATATTAGATATAGTAAAAATTCGGACAACAGATAATAAGTTTCCTAGATTTGTAAATAAATTTGTGGTTTGCGGGTTATTTTACATGAATCTCAATGCTCAATTCATTAATTTTAAATACTCAATAAGGATGAGTAATTCTTGGTATTTGATGTCTGATATGAAGTAATACGTCCTGTCTCTTCAACACGAACTGTTTCTATTTGAAACTATTCACACAAACTTCTTTAGGAATAACATTCCATATACTTTTCTAATATTTAAAATATTGTGAAAAAACTCAAAATACATTGCCAATAATGTACAGAGAACTTCGTCGTTATCTATTGATATATTTTTATTTAAATAGCAATACATTTAGAATTTTTTGGCATTTAATTCAAGATACAAAGTTTTCTGTAATTAATTAATGGTAAGAATTTACGTAAAATTATTCACATAAAATTTCATCAAAATCAGATTAACGGCTCGTGAACCGTATAGGCAATTCAGCATATAGGTGATAAAAAGGAAGTAAGTTTCGAAAGCTTTACACCCGGAATGGCAATAGATAGATGAGATTTTTCTAAAATGAGACCATCCTGAACTTCTCCACTATTGTATACCAAAAATATTTAAAATATAAGTCGAGTAGTATGGAATTATGAGCGTTCATGTAAATGAGTATCACAGACCGGCAGAACGAAACGAAAAACGCTCAGACAGTTTCCAAACGTCGACATCAAAATTATTTTTGAATTCGGAGCAAAAGAAATATTTTGTTTTAAATCACAGAAAATATTATTAAAGATTTTTAATAATAGTTGGCATTGCTGATCTGTCAACGCTGTTTGTGAAAACAAGAAGCGATTATAGTATATACAGTACCAGTTAGAAAATGCATGTTTTTGATTTATTAAATTTTGAATAAAATGATATAACAAAGCTATTCATTTTTTACCATTTTTTTGAACAAAATCTGTAGCTAAATACAAAAAATTCAAATTTGCATGACGATAACCTTTTATTATAATAATATAACACAGTCGCTATACATATAAAATTGTACAATTAAAATTAAAATGTTCATTGTTCTGAAAATTAAATTACATATTATTATTGAATATATAATTATTTCTGTGTTATACATTTTATTGTCATTATTATAATTTTAAAAAATTTTGATTTATTTAAGAATAATATATTAATTGGTATAATCTACTACCACGTACTGTGAAATTTACTTATTGCACCAAGCAGTTAAATTTATCCGACTTTTTTTTAACAAGGTTTATATTTGAGAAGCCAGATTAAATTGGTATTTGTAAAATAGCATTTTTCTTGGTGATAATTGGTCACATAAGTTTTCTTCATTTATTCTTGAAGAAAAGTTTTGTATTTTAAAAATTAACTAATATAATTGAGTCAAAAAAAAAAAATAAATAAAAATAAATAAAGAACCAACTTGCTATCAAACTTAAATTTTCCGATTTAATGTAGTTTTTAAACCATTTTACCCCAGTTATCAGCATGAAAGAACACCAAAGGTTTGTTTGGTCATATTTTCGTCATATTTCAGAGTACATAAAGGTGATTCGATTGTCTTTGCCACTGGTTAGTAGCAGACTATTTTCAGAGCTAGCTAGGTCTTATCTATTCGGTAAGGGCAGGGCTATTTTCCTACATAACAATTTTTAATTCTTATGATTTAATACTGGTAGATTTAAGGTGATAACTTTAAACTGAAAACGATACATTTTTCAGAAATATGCAGAATTAATGTCATGTTCATTTGAAAACGGTGCATTTTAAAATTGAAAATAAAAAATTTTGTTGTTAAAAATGACTTAAAATATTATTTTTAAGAAACTTCATATACCTTCAGGATCATGTGGATTTTAAGGATAGTTATTATGTAATAACTAACTATCTTTGAACTACAGTATCCTTGATAATTTAACTTTTGATGTTAGCTAAACTAATAACTGTTGTCTATCAAAGTAAATCGGTGTAAACATATGGATATACCTGTCCAATTTTGAAAAGATGCAATATATATTTCTATTGTGGAATAGACTCTGGATTGCTACTTTTTTCTTTACTTTATTCAAATGATTTTGATTGGCATTAACCGATAAGCTAAATTGACTGAATATTGAAATCTTTAAGTAAAATTACATAATAGATGAAACCACGAACACAGGGGAAACCAACAACACTAATAGTCACATTATAAACAATAAATATTTGAAAATACAATAAATTTTAAAACCACATAACGACTAAATTTGAAACACATATATTATTTTAAAATTTGCGGTTTATAATTACCAAATTATGCGTTGAAAAATAATCATAATAAATAATGAATTATTATATTTATATGTATATATTATAATGTATATGTATGTATATAAAGATATATTCAATAAAATGTATAAAATAAATAAATTGATTATTGCAATGCTTTCTCATTCACCATTTCGTTGCATATTCATTGCGCAACGTACGCAATGAAACCACCAAAGAAGAATTCTTTTTGACTACTAATAATATTCAATATCACACACATAATTGCATTTTAAACAAGTGAAAATAACAACTAATAGAGTTAATTGATTAGATACTTTCCATATGATTGAATATCGATGTTTGAACTATTTGTAATCATTAGTATTCATAAAATATTCTTAATATCTTGTCGATACATTTATGAATACATAATAATAATAATAATATTTACTGTAATTATCTGTGTTTATTTACTAAATTTGACCCAAAAATTGTGACGAATTCAAACAAGTTACGAAAAAATGGTTTATACAAAAGTTGTAAGAACTTTGTTTTTGAAAAATCAACATTTTTTATTTCAATCTTTTATGGGTAAAAATTTGAGTCATGGATCTATTAGACCTAACGAACCGATTCTGCTCATTATAGAAGTAAAACTCAATTTTAGTTTAGAATACGCCAACAAAATTTTAGCTCGCTTTTGAACAATTATTCTTATCATATCCTAGGGAAAATATTAAATATAAAATATTTATACAATACCGAGTTGATTTTACATTTGTATTTTGATTTTGAAATGCTTTTTCTGTGGAACTAATAGTATTCATTTTTCCCATATTTTTCATCGGGTTATTTCTGTTGAATAATCAGTATTATATATCAAAAATAATAAATAATTTTGTATAATTCTAATTGAATAAATTTAATTTAATTTACATTTATATAAAATATACATTCATACTAAATATATATTCTATAATTTGATAGACATTTTCAAATATATTAATATAAATTACATTAACGAATGATTGATTGATTAGTATGTGTCACATTTCAAATGACAAATTTGAGTTTTGAACCCTTTAAATTGCTATCTATTTATACACTACATTTTTAGTTTATAACCAAATTGTTTTTTTTTTTTAGTTTTTTTTTAAATCGAAGTATGATAGGTAATATTGTTGGACACTC
Organism: Chrysopa pallens; assembly: GCA_020423425.1. Taxonomy (NCBI): domain Eukaryota; kingdom Metazoa; phylum Arthropoda; class Insecta; order Neuroptera; family Chrysopidae; genus Chrysopa; species Chrysopa pallens. The sequence goes on along the minus strand of CM035591.1, from coordinate 69,700,817 downwards.
AAATGGGTGAAATTCCACATGTATAAAAGCTTGCAATAAGTTATCTCAGAAACTGTTATCAGATTACAATGATTTTTATAAAACTGATTATTATCATTTTAATGTTTTATAAAAATTGTTTAAGCCAAAAATCACGAAAAAGAAAAATTTTTAGTGATTGTATAAAATACCAAAAAATAAAAAATCAACAAAAAAAGTAAAATTTAATTTTAAATGAAAATTATTGTTCTTAAGACCAATAACTTTCGAAATCGACTATCAACGAATTAATGTTTCACTGACAATATGATTCACGTCGACTTCGTAAGATAATTGCCTTCAAGAAAATTATTTTTAGAAGAATTTAATTATATTTTAAAAATAATTTATTTGATTCAGATGATAAGTTATTATAAACAAAAATGTAAAAAAAGATTACTAAAACTTTTTGGTAAATTTATAATGAGAAATAAAAATTTATAACAAAATAATCTAAATTAACTTTTGACAATTGAATACAATTTCTCATCATTTTCAATTTTAAATGTGATATTGAACCTTGAAACTTTTAATAAAATAAACTTTATACTCAATTTCGTTTCCTTAAAATAATATTTTATTAATTAAAAATGTTAATACAATTGTGAGAGAATTTGAAATTATTATATATCATAATAACAATAATCATACTGTTAATTAAATCAATTACACATCTATTAAGAATAATACTCTACAATCAAATATAAATTGATATATGACTGACAGACAGACTCCTTGTCTATGTCTATTTAATTTTAATTTACAAAAAGACCGACTCTGTTAATTGTTTTAGAAGATTGAAAATTATACCGGTTAAGTATGATTTGAGAATATATACGAAGGAGTAGGTAAAAGTTAACTTCAAACTATTTTTAAAATTATTTAAAAATTTCAATCAAAATTATGTAAAATTTCATTCCAAAACTGCTTAATACTCCAAAAATTTTAATATACAGTATGTTACAGTTTTCACTAACTCACATAACATATATTTTTTATCAAATAAACGTATTTGGAATGAACTTAAGTTGAATTCAGATACGGAATCATAAGAAATTCGAAATTATATCAATAGACATTGTAAGCAATGTAGGTAATATTAGTATGAAAGTAAGGCACTATTTATATAATGATAACTTTTTTATGTAAAGAAAAATGAATCAAGATATTATAATATTTCATTATTTAATTTCAATAGTAGAAGGCATCTAATTTAATTAAGAAGACATCTATCATAATAAAAGTTAATTAAGAAAATAAATAAAATCTATTCCTATACATACTTTCGAAAACGACTAAATAAATTTAATCATTACCTAATACTACTTTAACAATTTGGGGTTTTAGGTTCCTTAAGCTAAATGCTGCATAGCAAAATTTAAAAAATTTCGTATTCATATCTTAAGAACGTTTCCAAAGATTTTCAATTTAGATATTAGAAAACGTAAGCTTTATGAAAATGGTTTTGCAAATAATGCTTCGATTTCACAACTCTATGTAGGGTAAGTCGGAGGGAAATGGCCGTAGTTTTTTGAAAATGCTATAAAAATCCAATTAGTGGTGCATTTTCTAAAATTTGTATATTAAACCAATCTTTAATTATTTCATTATAAAATAACACAATCTAATCAACAAATCGAAGATGGAAACAATTATTAAAAAAATTTCTATATATCTTGACTCATATTATTTTTATTTATTTTTTTTTAGTTCTTATCCTTTTTGGTTTTTTTGCTGCTTTTTATGTATATAAGTAATACCTGAACACTCTTTTAATGTATATGTTATTAGATCTATAATAGCCGTTGTCTTGGATCAAAATTAAACTGTCAGCTACTTTATATGAGTACCTATCAAGTATTTACATCTAACTACTAGACTAAAATTAAGAATTAAGAATTTATAGTCTTGATAACATTTATCCAAATCCAAAATAGAATTTCACATTAGTTTAAAACATATTTCATTTCTTTAAACAAATAAAACAAATATAAATAATTAATTTAAAAACCAATTTAAAAATAGTAAATTGTAGGTGTGATCTTCATAATCATAATCATAAAATAGTATATTTGTAAGCCATACAAAGTTTATTGAACCGTAATAAACACGTACAGCCAACGCATTCTTAAATATTGTATATAGTTACTTATTAAAGAAAAAAAAAGCTTAGTATTATCATTTTATAGCCATAAAAATACAGGTAGTTAAAATTATTTATACTATCTATGTAAGATAAATTATGAAATTCCATCGAAATATTACATAACTGATCATAAAACAATAAAATTGTTACATCAATTTTAGGGTCCTATAATATAAATAAGATATTAGGTCTGTTGCACTTTATAATGTACAGAAAGTTATAAAATTGTAGTAACATAAAAATTAATTTGACTTAAAGTCACAAATATTGTTGAAGTTGATATTATTATGATTAAATAAGCATGAATAGCATTTAAAGAATTATACTTCAAAATAAATCCACTTTTATTTATTTTTTAGGTGAAAACTTTTTAAGGCACATTTGGTATTTTTTTTTAATAGGGAAAAACCATTGAACTGGCGACACTGTTACGACAGCACTTTATATGAGAATGTACATATAATAAATATTGTATGCTTATAGCAGCATTATCACTAACATAGTTGTCTTTAAATACCCGGGAGCGTGGTTCGAATCGTACTGCATCCATTTAAATTTTTTTAAATAATTTTTAAGGAAGTACGAGCGCCAGGCGGTGTGGGGATAGGTATCGACTCTAGCGCGGTAAGGGGAACGCAGTAACCATATGATTTTTTTCAATATATACATTTAACATTGGCTAGTGGCGGCATTTATTTTTCTTTTAATTAATACACTTTAATTAGTCGGGCAAGTGTAAATGTTTTTGAATTAAATTTATCACTAATATATTTACTTTCATCCATAAGTTTTTTAAAAAAATTCACCGACAGTTTTACGAGAATAATACAGAAATGTATCAATGTTTGAAGGTTACCCCATAAGACCAATGTTAAATTGCTCAACTTTAAAGTTAATTATTTATTTAAATGATCGGGCAATCTCCTTCAAATTTTTGGAATTTGTTTAGACATATTTAAACTTTGTATTAAAAAAAAATCAAGCCTTTTATCAAAAGTTGCCTTGGTGCTCGTACTTCCTTAAGCAATAGATTTGCAATTTTTGTAAAACAAACGTGATTGTTCAAATTTTCACTTGTCACCACTCTCTCGGAGTGCTACTGTTTTTTTTATCACCTTACAATTTACTTGCCGACCGACACTTGAACAAAGAATTACCATAATTTTATGTATTGTAACTGTATTACCAAAACTAAAGTATTTGCAGGAAAGTTTTAGATCGATTAATGAAACTTTCAAGTAGAAACAGCTGAACTGTTTCATATTAATTATGAGTAGTTTTTTTTTCCGAGTTCGGTTGTTAATTCAAAAATCCATTATCAATAAAAAGACAAATATTAAGAATAAAACTTGAATTCTGGAAAATACTTGTTAAAATTGGTAAAAATCGTTTTCATTAAAATGAAATAGAGTGCCTGTACATTAAATAATAACGATAACTATCATGTAACCAGACATAATAATTTTTTATTTATTTACTCTTACAAAATGAAGTCTTGCATAACACCACACCTGATATTGTGGTTCAAGTGAACAATTCATTAAAAGATCTGATGTAATAGAAATGAACTACAAACAGTGATCAGATCATGAATAAAATGTGCGTAGGTTGAATAACTAAATATACCGATTTGATATTTATTTATTTTTTTTTTTTTTATATAATTATACATACTTTAAATTTAAATATTGAATGAATAACAACATATCTCTCTATCCATTGAAACCGCATAATAATATAATCATAGAATGATATATTATAAAAATATTACATTTGCTTGTCTAAAAGATTTATTAATGAATACTTAACATTTTGTAAATATTATTGACATATTTAAAGTTATTGATTACCATGAACTGTGAATTAAAAACAAGAAAGACTTTAAACTTACTTATTTAAGAATCTAAGAGAGGTATAGTTTATTCTTAATTCAATTAGATGTCAAAAAAATATCATATTGAAATATTACCTTTTGAGTTAATACTAAATCAATTTTTTTTAAAAGTTATATTAGACGTAAATGTGTGAGGAACCAATGTTCAACCTCATTATTATTCATTATTTTTTTATTTATTTATTATTTTTAGTATTTATTAGTTAGAAAGTTGAATTATTTTAGAGCTTTGCTACCAAATACAATTTATTCCAAAATGATCTTAAAAACGTAATTTTTTGTAATAATGAAAATAGACATTGCGAAGGAAAGAACGGAAAAGTTTAGAGAACAACAGAAACGATTAGGAATTAAAACGAATATTGTTAAAAACTTTTATAGACTCATCAAATTTCTTAAGATTATCTATCTTATTAAGGTAGGTACACTTCTGTATCACACCGTTTGTTAGCCGTCGCACGAATAGGAAATTTTACAATGTAATTGTAATTGCTATATCACACAAACAGCCGTCTGTTGGGCGTAAAACCGAGCAAAGTAAATAGGTACAATAAAATTTTTTAAATTAAAACTTTTTGTCTGTGATGGTCAATAGCTTAGCTATCGTACGTTGGGGACTAGGTATCGGGTATACTAAATTGAATAACGAAATTGAATTTTTGAGATATGAAATAAGAATATACTAAAAATTAATCCATTCTTTTAAGACTTTCTACTGCTTATTTGGATGTGAATAATAATTTTATTTTCGGAATCTTATTTAAAATAATTTATCCATTTAATCAATTAAATTATTTAAAACAAAAATAAACTATAAGCTGCATTGAAGCAGAAGACTTCACTCACGGTGACTCCCCACTCTTACTAGTAAGAAAATAAAGTCCACGTACTCTTAATAGTACTTAATAGTACTCCACATAAATACTATTAGGTTTTCCATACTGTTGGCGAGAAGAACAATAATTTAAAAAAAATGAAAGTCCTTTGTGGGTGCCTATCAAAATATATAAAAATTGGCACACGCATTCGAACAAAGGAACAAACATAGATGGATAGATAGGTAAATACATGCATACAAATACATAGTCAAACGAAATCGTCTAGTTTTACCATAAACCTCACTTTATTGGTCGACAAACTATTTGATGAATTTTTTTAATTAAAATTATTTTACATCAATATTGATTGGTATATGAATTCAATACATTTATATATATATAGCAAAATAATAAATTTTAACATATTTAATAATCGTTTTAATTAAATTTCATTATATATTGAATTAAAACAAAAAAGAATAATTCTTAATCGGAATTCAAGTAAAAGCTCATACAAAGGAAAATGGTTTTATAAAAGTCACGAAAAATACTGAATGAAAGTCACGATTTCTGTAAATAATTACATGTAAATGTGAAAATAATTAATGTAAAATAAAAAATAATTTTGCTATCCCTAAAGAGTCGAATTTTATTAAATCCCCCAATACATTATTTGTAGTTAAAAAATTTTTCTCTGTAATTATATATTTTATATAAAACATATTTAAATAAAATCATGAAATCAAATGTAAGTAAAATGAAAAAAAAAGTCTGCTTCTGCATACCAATTATCTATTAAATATATGTTTTAAATATGGTAATAGAGCCAGAGCAGTTTAAGCAGTTTGTATTATATGTAAAAAAATTTTTTATGCTAAATGAATTCAATATTAACTTTTGTGAATTTTATTTCTTGTAAAAAACTAAATTAATGTTAGTATTTGTATTTTTTTTTTTTATTTTTTAAATTTTCATTGAATTTTGAAAAATAACTATGCTCAAAATGTATGCAGGTACTATTGCTATGACTTTCAATTGATACTTGAAGTTATAGACCAGGGTAGAAGCCTTTATAAATGGTAAACAGTATAAAAAAATTAGATATGGAAAAGAATATAACAAAAATGAAAGGAAAAATAATTTCCTTGCGATCTGAGGTCGGGAAGTGGAACGGTCGGAAGTTTTTAAGGGTTTATCTCGATTTTCGGCAAAACTACAAGTCTTATGTCAATGGCAGGTAATAGAAATTTTGTATTTACACTTAAAAAATAAGTGTTTTTTCGATATTTATTCAAAATAAGGTGAAAATTAAATACTTTAAACCAAAAAAATTACAGTGTATCTGGAACATAAAAAGATAAGTTTTCACCAAATTTCGTTAATAAAAATTTTTCAGCAAATAAAAAACAAAAAACTTGGTTATATCGATTTTTCACAAAATTATTGAGGTTATGTGAAAAAAGTGTACATACAAAATTTCTAGATTTTTTATTACTTACAATTTTGACATTTAACTTTTTTCCATAGGATTTGCAGTTTCACCGGAAATCGGTATAAACTCATAATTTTACAAACTCACCTCCTTCCTCACCCCGACCTTAGATCGCCTGTAAATTATTTTTCCTTTCATTTTTGTTATATTCTCTTCCTTTTCCAATGGGTTTCACCGTATTATAATTTTTTTTTGGTTTCAAAAATTATCGACCCTGGTCTATTAAGGATTCAGTAAAATAAAAAGTAGATATTGTCTAGAACATTAGATAAGATTACATTAGTTTTATTTTGATCACAACTTATGTTAAATATTTCTTTCAGCGAAAAGTTATATTGACTTTTTAAATGGATTTCAGATGTCGCCACTTTCGATACAAATAATTATTTTGTTGATCATTCTAATCAGCAACTTTTTAGTTTTTAGAAACTTTTCGTGGTTTCATAATATATTTTTGAAGACATTAGTATAAATATCTACTGTATTTCTTTATCTGATATAACTTATACGACAGATAAATAAATACCTTGATGAAATGTAAAATGTATAAAAGAAAAAATTTAACATACATTAAAACAAGATAAGGACGCACTGACATCTTATAATGTTTAATATCTAAAATGAAATAAAAAACAAAAGAGGCCGACCAATTAAATAAATAAGATTTGTTTTTTATTATTTTTATTTTTTTGAGTCGGGCGGGTGTGTTTTGTTTAATAGCTTGTAAAAAGAATGTGAATATAGTGAGTGTATGTAGTCTGTTTGATATTAAATAAAATAACAAAACCATTGTTCTGTTTGTGTATAATATATATAAATTATTATATGGACCTTCATAAATATTTAGTTCAAATTAATTTAGTTAACTCTTTAATATTCATTACAATTATAATAAGATAAAATATTAAATATGAACTTTGTACAATTTATAGCAAGCAGTCTACAGAGATTTTGATTGCATCAATAAGTTGAACGAAACAAGAAAATATTTTTGTCCGAAATTAGAAAGTGATGTTAGCGCCGCGGTCGCATGCCACTTTGCCGCAATAGTTTTCTACTAATCAATGCATATGAAAAGTGAATATGATCATGGCTAACTTCTAAGCATCATTTTATCTAATTTCGCACATCAAATTTTTTTGTTTCGTATTTTTTAGATCACATTGCTGTAGTCGGGCTTATTTCTATACATTTTTTTTTTCAAATATTTTAAAATTTTGGAACCCAACACGAAATATTTCAATAAATAAAATATTTTAGCTCTCATTTTTTATAAGCAACATCATCTGCCATATTGATTAAAAAAGTAAAAGGCTACGACATCTGGAATTCATCAAAATGGGATCAGTTTAACCACTACGATACAACATACGTACATACATACATACATTGAATACTTAAATATGATTATCCTGCTTTTGGCTTTATCGTAGTCGAGTAAAACCGTTTCTCGTAATAGCCACATATGAAGAATTCTATGATAATAGCATAAAATTTAACTTGAAATATCAAACAATGGTCGAGTGATCGATGAAAACAGACGACACAGCATGTCTCTGAGTGAAATTTAGGCACTACAACATTTCAAACCAAATCTAACAGTTATTAAATTATTTTCTCAGTTATAAAATACAGTGGTTATGAAATAATAATTTTAATAGTTTTCTGCAACGTAATTATATTTTTGTTGTTAAAAATTGTCTAAATTTTCTGGACAAAAAATTGTTAATTTCCTTCACATGAATCAAATTGAATTTTCTAAGACTTACATATAGTACAATTTTTTGTATTAATATTTTTATTATAATATTCTTAAAAATGCCATATTTTTAGAGCTCACTGGACTAAAAAAATTAACGAATGTATAACATGAAAGTTAATCTTAATAACTTGTACAAACATTGTTTTTTAACACTTGGTTGTAACCATTACAGCATAGAATATCCACTGATCATTACAATAATTTATTGCTTTTTTTTCCAAAATAATTATATTTTATTTACAGATTTTAATTATAAATTTGTCAAAATTTTTAACATAAATTTTATTTTGAACACATGTGTCCCCATATTACTATTATAACAATAACATTACAAATGTTACTAAAAAAAACAACCAAACTGCCATTGTTATACACGTATCGATGCCTATAAATTACCACACTGTTAAAATTAATGGAAAAGGGATATGATACTAATTATTGTAAATCTGTCAGAAAAAAAATGTATATGGGGATAAAACTAATACTATTTTTAATTTTGTTTTCATTACATATGGGGGTAATCTTTCATCAGCCGCAGTGACATTTTAAAATACATTTTAGGTATATTTAGAAAAGTATTGTCAAGGTTACATAAATTACGTTTTACTATCCATTACAATTTATTAATCTTTGACGCATTTATTTACAAACAGAAAGCTACTCTTCTTGAGACGAATTTGCTGAGCTCGAACCAGTTACTTAGAAATTGATAGCTTTTCAAAGTACTATGTATTTTACTTGGAGGAAATCCAAGTTTTATTTTTTAAAACAATACATAGTCATTTATTAACCACATCACATTTGCATTTTAAAATATTCGGCGAGGGAACAATGTAAGCTACGGATACACAGGATGCGAATTAAGACGAAATTTTAGTAGTCCGAATATACCAGTACTATTTTTTAAACATGGTGCGTACACGATTTGCTAATTCTGCATATCAGTACGTCTCCGCATTCCTATCAATAATTGAAGAAAGTAGCAATGGTTTTTATTTAATGGATAGCCTTAAATAATATTGACGGAAGGTACAAAACTACACAATTGAATGTTTTTCAAAGATCTGTGCACCAGTCCTCAAAAGACGTCTGTCGTGTACTCGAAGAAACTTTTATAGTAAACTAACTTGTTTTTTTGAAATTTTCCGTTACAATTCTTTTTAAGACTATATCATGGTTCACGATATATAGGTATTCAAGTGAAAATGCCCATTAGAATATATTTACTTAAAAACCCCTAATAAAAAAGTACTCAAAAACCATGAGGATTGGAACCGGGAGAAACAAAAGAAGGTATTTGCTACTGCCCCAAAAGTATCAAAATTTATGTGACTTTTTGTCAGAACAGGAAAAAACAAAACAATTTGAACGGTGAAATAGTTCTGACATGTTCGTGTGTGTTCTGAAGAAGCAATCGCATCTACAGGAAGCACTCTTTTTGCCATTGCACAATTGTTCTGACGAATTTGTAATATTTGTTTTCGTTGGAATTATCGGCATCGAGTGTAACCGTAGCCTTACTAGGAAATATTGCTATCAACTACTCTATTCATATTCAAATACATTATCTAATAGGATATTGTTGACTTCTTATTTCGCCTTACATTTCCTGTGTTTGATTTACTTGAATGATTTTGAAAGGTAATTATGTAATTAACTTTAAAACAATTCAAATATGGAATGGAGACATTTAATTTAATAATGTAAAAAATTATTTACAGTTATTAAATTCTATTTATTTTTGTGAGTTAAAAGCGTTTAGAACAAAATCTTATTACATCACCACGATTTAAAAACGAACGTTAAAATAGAAGTAAATTTGTGTTAGGAAACTAGAATTTTTGTTTTAATGCATTGTTGGTTGTAAAATTTAAATTTTAAAAGACAACATTTAAAAAAATAAAACAACGTTTCAAACAAAAGTTAAAAAAAAAACTTTTATCTTTGAAATTTTCTTCTTTTTTTGGTTAAAAAGTTGTATCATGGATCTATCGGACACAATGGAACGATTTTGCTTGTTCAAGAACTTAATTTTTGTATTTAAGTCTAGAACACACTGCCAAAACTACAGCTAGCTCTTTTCGTTTTTGATATATACAAATTTTGCTTGTGCGATCAATATTTTCTAGCTATACAAACTTTATAATAAAACTAATTTATTCTGACATATATTTGTCGAGTATAAAAATGTTAATAATTTACTTTATTTAAAATATCATTAAATAAAATATAAAATAAGAGTTTGAATACTTGATTAAATATTCATGTAATTATAAATTTGTCAATCAATCAAGAAAAAAAAAATGAAACATTTTCATCTTAATAAATATTCAATCAACTTTATGGAAAATTATTAACACTTTTATATAAGACATAATTACTCTAAATATTAATAAAATCATAATCGTAGTCAATTTTATTTATGATAAATTGAAAAAAAAAAAAATTATAAAACATAAATGATATCAATTTATAATTTAACAACTTGAACAACGTTTTTGTTTCGTATATCTATCTATCAATCAATAATACAAACGAGAACACATCTCATATATGCCTTCCCCTTTAATACAAGATATAGTAATTGACATATGATTGATTGTTTTTTTAAGAGTGCGTGTATTCAAAATTATCTTAACGGAATTTTTTTTTGTCTAGATATTCGAATAAAATAATTTTTTTTAAATTGAATTGATTGCAATTAAATTAATTATGAAAATTCAATACTCTAGATTCATTTATTGTTTTAATGCCAGAGAAAAAATACTGCCAATTTGCAGTTTAGTTTTTTTATTACAGAAAAACTTTGTTTAGAAAATAATAAGATTTTAAGAAAATGTTTAAGTTTTAAATCTTTATCTAACAAGTTCGAACATTTTGAATTTCATTAGCCATAAATAGAGAGCAACTGTTTCTGAATAAAATTGAAGGATTCTTTGTGCAAAATGAATGGTTCTTTTCTTTATAATAAAATTAAAGATTTTAGAAAAAGAGGTTATAATAAAACTCAATGGTATGGTTGGTAAATTGGATTAAAATGGTAAAACTCAATGGATGCAAGTCAAAATGGATTCAATAAAAGACAATACTTTATTCAAAATTTTCATTTTCCACGATCAGTGGAAATTCACTGGAAATTCAAAATTTTTCATTTTTTAATTGTATATAACATCTTTTAAAAACATTCATAAAATACCCTAATTATGTACACCATAAACTTATTAATACATTAATAATAATAATATGCATCTCAAATTTATGCGCTTATTAGCTAAATATAGATTGTGGCCAATCTTACGAAAAAATGTTTTAAACAGAGGTTAAAACATTTGTTGTGTGTTAATTTTTCTATATTTTTTATTGTTTCAAAGTTGGCTCATGGATTCATTGGACCAAATTAAACGATTTTGCTCACGAAAATAAACTCACTTTTATGTCTAAAATATGCCGTTTTAGTGTTATCTTGATGACGGACAGGCAGACGGGCGGACATACAGCAATGGCAAATAAGATAAGCTCCTTCTATAACACCCTTTACCAAAATTTTGTTTGTATGGTAAATATTTCGTAGCATTTCTAACTGTAGACAAAAATTAATATACTCTGATATATTCTATACATGTCGAGTATATAAAGAAATTCGAAAATAGTAGCAATTACGAATACCACTTACAATATAACAAAATAACATGTTATCGAATGATTATAATATATCGTCATATTGTGGGGGTTCAGAACACATACTGTTTTGCAATTACATTTAATTTCACAGTAGGCTATTATTATTATTATTTAAAGAAAACCATACACATCGAAGCGTTATTACAATAATTATTTAGTGGGAAAATTTATGGAAGCTGTGTTTTTTGTTTTCTTTGCTCTTTCTTTTCTTATAATATATATTTAATTAATGTATAACATTCGTGTCTGATAGTACATACAATAATAATAATATAAATATACCCCCTGCTATGAGAAAGGTTTTCCAATCTTCATAGATGCATTATTAAATAATATTGTATATTTATTGTATTTTGTATTATGTATATACTTGTATTTGAATTTATTTATATCAGGATAATATCTTTGATAATGAAAAAATAATTAATTAATTTTGTAAAGTGGATCGTTTAATTTCGTATACGAATTTTATATTTTATTAAATTTCTTTATTAAAACGTCTGAGAAGGATTTTTAAAACGTCTCAATTGTTGCACATGATAATTTAATTTTTTCATATACCAAAAATACAGAAAGAGCGCTTGACCATTTTGGATAAAAAATGTGGTAAATTTGTCAATAAGCGACGAGAGACGTTAACGGATTTCTGTACGCATTATACTTTAGGTGAGAGCCGTGATGGGTGAGTGCAATTTCTTTAAATATCAATCAAATTTTTCATTAACTTTTTCTACTTACATTTTATCGTTTTTGTGGTTCCCACAATGAAAAACGTGAATTAAATGAAAAAGGGTTACTACTTGACTTTTTGCACACCAATAAATTATTTTGGTATAATTAAATAATATTTTATAGTATGGTTAATATCAAAAGTTATAATTAATTGTGATGATTCAAATAATACAAAATATTCCTTTTACATACTAGTCAAGCTAGAAGCGCTAAGTATACAAAATTGAATTAAAATATGCTCAAAATTAGGTGATTTTTAGGTGCTGACTTGATATCACGATGGCAAAGTAATGTGAAAAATAAACTTTAATAATGCAATGTATCAGAATTAGGTGCTTTATAGGTACCTTTATGTGCACCTTCAATAAATCAATTTAATCAAAGTTATCAAAAATATCTGCCCAACATGATTCATTGAAGAAAATTGAATCAAGCTACCACGGATTTTTTTGGAAATTTTGATGAAATTGATTTATTGCATGCACACCATAAAATCACCCAATTTTAGTACTTACATTATATTATAAATGCTATTTTTTCAGAATGCACTGCCAGCGTGTTTCACGGTAGCAGTCTATCATAGTGACTCAATTTTCCTAATTTGAAATTTGAGACCCTTATTTAATTTTGCAGCACCTAAATAGCACCTAATGTTGAGCATATTTGAATTCGTTGTTCAGCTAGCTTGGCTAGTTATTATTTTCACTATATAAATTTGTAATATTTAATGAATAAAAAACCTATAAATGCAATAACGTTATAAATAAAATGAGCTACATGAAAATTTACAGCACATTATTATTAAGTGATTACTATTAATAGTAGGGGTGGTAAAAGTGAGGGGATAAAATGTATGAGGTTATAAAATAATAATCATTAGGAATAGTTAGTCGTAGTGAGTACATACATAATCAACATACAAAGTCAATGATTGTGAAATGAGAATGTGAGAAGTTATTAAATTACCCCAACAACAGAGAACTTACCATACTATTATTATCATCATCATCAAGTCTCAACGATAATGTACGAAGCTAGCTGCTGTAGCACAATCTGTACTTATTATTACTATAATGTATAGGTACTAACTATTCTATCTGGTAGCTTTAGTTAATTGTTGCTTCATTTGGTGGTTGGTCGGTGCATTTCATTGTAGAGTACAATACAACAATGCATATATATGTATGAATGTTAAATAATGAGACTTTAGTGTAATTATTTGTACTTATGAACAATTAAACAAAACAAAAGGTATATATGGGAAGTATGCTTAACCTCATAAAATATGTTGATGTGTATACAATACATCTTTTGTATTTTATTTATACTCTTCGTACATATAATATGCTGAAAATAATAATATTCTTCACAATTCAAGTACACAAATATGTATAATTCTTTTTTTTTTTTTTATTACAAATAGTTACTAGCTTTGTGGACATACAAAAATAAGACTTAAAACAAAGGTTTTTGATTTTGTACAATTCAAATTTTAAAAATTGCAAATCCAAAACATAATATGTTTATATTTGGGTTAAAAAAAAAGTGTAAAATGAGCCATAAAAATACAAATGCTTCTGTTTATAAATATATATGACATTAACTGAACTACCTCAAAATATGGGTTATTTCAGGATGATAAAAGCTTCACATTTCCCATTTCACAGAAACCTATTAAAATTATTATTGAGAGATGAATGTTTTCAGGTTTACTTTTTGCTGCAAATGCATTACTTTTGAGTACCTATTGGATTATTGAAAACTGTAAAATTTGGGTTTTTTTTATAATTTATTGATCTAATAAGTTTCTAGTAAGTTTAAGTTTTTACTACATATTTGCACAAAACCATTTGGTTTATGTTTCATATCAATTTTATGACCTGTATTGGTAAGATCGATGAAGAAGTTATAAGAAGTTTTATGACTGTTTATATGTTCATTATACATGGATAAAAATCATATACCTGACTGACCAATATAATCAGAATCTGTAAACACCACTTTTATTAAGGACATATTAAGAAAGGGGCTTTTTCTTTAGCATTAAAAATTAATTTACCATTATTATTAAAAGCCTGTTGTATATTATGCTTCCGAAAAAGTTTTCCAATTTGTTGTGAGATGTTGCCTACATGTGGGAGAGAAACAAGAGTTATTTGTTATTTATGGAATATATGAGGTAATATTTGGTTTTACATGGCTTTGTATTTTTATTAATAAATTTTCCTATCAGTTGGGGATAGTACCTATTATTTACTTCAATTTGAACGATTGCACTGAGTTTCACTCATCTGCATTCATAAGAAAAAGGGTAAGCATATGCTCTGAGAATCATAGGACAGTACGCAAACTTATTATGGAACCAAGAACTAAAATAATCAGTTAGGATAATGGCGTCAGAGTAAGATTTATTTCTATAAATATTAAATGAGAAGTTAATGGGACTTATATGAGTTGACAGGTCAAGAAAATTGGTGGAGAATTTGTTTTTTTATTTTCATTGTGCAGTTATTTTGTGGATGAAAACTTTAAAGAACTGAGCTACGAAGAGTTTTTTATATTTTAGGCGATCTATTAAAATGTCGGCAAGTAGTGGACTTAGGTGGGAGCCCATTGTTTAATAAAAGTTTTGTAAAAATGTCTTTTTGTCAAATTGAAAGTAATTTCGTAAAAGAACTTATTCAAACATGTTTAGAATTTCATCCCAGTATTTGAGATGATTGTGTTTTTATTCTAAATGGATGATGATGTGTAAACATTCTCGCTTAAGAATATTTGGGACATGTTTGAGATATAAAAAGAAATGAGTCGGAACGTGTTAAAAATTAATCGATTTCGTTGCTTGTAATATTTCAAATTGTTGGCTATCGATATCATGCAGGTGCTTCTACACCATTACGGGACTGTTGAAAATAATTACATTTTATATTTAAGTGTTCATATAATTACGATCTCACTTCATTTTAACATTAATTAATTTGCAAGTTCATTACGTAGATACTATAATTTGTTGTTTATCAAATCAAAATATATTTTGCATAAATTCAATCGAAAAACTATTTTTTACAACATTACCACAATTTAATTATAGAATTCTTTCAATAAAATAGTATTTATTACATTCAATATAGTTTTTATAAATGGTTAAACAATGTAATTACTTAGTAATAAATACATTTCATTGCAAATCAATTAATAATTATAGCTGTAGTAGTAATCGATGAGCCAAGCAACCTATTAATGTTACACAGAAATGAATAACTACGATATCTTTATTATACAGAAAGAAAAATATAAAATACATAGAGCATTTTATTAAAAATTGAATTATTCATTTATATTTCATATAAAATATATATATTCCGCATTATACTAATAACTGCCCATAAAATGTTACCATGCTATAAACATTTTTATTAGGAAAGGGAATTGTAATAAGAATACTATAGATAAAATCCTACAAAGTGTAACAACCAATAAAATTTTAAAATATATTTGAATTTTTGCCAAACAGTTTTGCATAGTTGCATAGACATAATTCAACAATTCTTCATTTATGTCTCTTAGAGTACTAAAATATATATAAATAAAAACTAGGGAATAATATTTGCTTAATTAAAGTATATTTTAAACTTTATATTTAAAATTGAGTGTCAGGAATGAGTAAACGTGAAAACGAGTTAAGGGTTGAATTTTTTTATCTATTTATTTCTATGGTCACTAGGTCATAATGCATCACATAATTTGTGTCTACAAAATGCGTAATCACATCTAAAGAACTCTTGTTTCTATCTTGCAACATGCATTTTAATAGTTTCAATATCATCCTCTACCAATCTTGAAATTAAATTTTTTTATTATGAATAACTATTGAACTATTAATTATTTAAATGGAGCAAAAATATATTCTGAAGGAACATTTCAAAAGCAATTTACACATATATATATATATATATATATATATATATATATATATATATATATATATATATATATATATATATATATATATATATATTTTTTTTTAATATATAATTTGTTTAATGATATTATCGAATATTTGGCGATAATTATTTATGGTAAGGTAAAGTACTACGCATGAAGACACCTAAGGTAATAATTAAATTGGAGCTGTCTAATTAATATTGGAGCGGCGGACGCTTAACAGTTTTATTGCACTCCACTGATGAAGGTATCTTACAAAAGTGTTTTATTTTAAAATATTAAACAAATTCAAGAAATTACAATTTTTTTAGAACTATTTTGCTACCATCAGCCTAAATTTAAGATTTGTAATCAAAAATTCAGATTTTTTATTTGAAATCATGATACTTCCTGAGCTTGTATTAATTGTCGGGTTTTTTCTATTTTTGATCATCCTGTAGCGATCAGAATCCAAACTTATAATGCACAACTTTTCGTCGTAAAGTTACAAATAAAAATTCTTTTATCTTGTGAATTTCATTCGTGGACACACTATATATTAAACTTACAAAACATAACATATAAGCAAATAATAAAATAATGCAACAATCAATAATGTATCTTTTATATAAATCTTTATACTGATTTCGGGTTTTACGAGTCATTTTTATTATGTACATACAACAATAATAATAATAATAATACAGCTACATAAATAGCAATGAAGAACATTGTATGTATGGTATTTATTGAACAACAAACATGAACAAGACAACATTGTATACAGAGTGCTACCAAAATGTAGCAAGTCAGAGACATGATTTCTAACAATTCTATCCGAAGCATGATCTTCAGGAAAATCTTAATTCTTAATATTGTTAGTCAGAAACTATATTTAGGTTTAGGCATGTCGTTTTCCGAGATATGGACATTCAAAAATCCTGATTAACAAAGAGCAAATGTACAATATTATGAGACGTGGAACAAAATTTTTAAGAGCTTGTAATTTCTTTATTTTATAATCAATTTTAATTTAGATTTCGAAATTTGTTATGGTATTAAGATTTTATTGACTTAAATCATGTATCAAACTTAAAATTCTTTAAGTAATCCATGGTTCATTTTTTGAAATATTGAAATAGTAAATACTTACAATACGAATAAAATAACTCAAAAATTGGAAAATTTAACTCTTTTTGTACAAAAATCCGTGTAATTTTTAACTTTAGAAATATTTAAAAAGTAAACATCACCATTTTACTCGGAAATCATAATATTTTCAAGAAAAAATGAATTTTGAAAAAAAAAAAGTACATTTATTTTGAAATAATAACCCAAAAGTCTGGATGGGTTTCAATGGACCCCATGTAATCGTAACAAATAAAAATTAAATAGAAACTATATTTTAAGGTTTGAGATAAATCATAAAAAATATTTGTTAAATTATGAAAGAGAAAATACTTATTTTATTTAGAAAGACTGCAAAAATTCATTGGAAAACCATCTTCTTGTAAAAACATAAATTTGAAAAAAAATCAATTATTGTCCAATAATGTACGCCTAATGTTTCATTAATTTTTTCAATGACTTCATCCCTGGAGTAAAATCACAATATCTTTAAATAACACAAAATATAATTCTAAAACAACCTATAGCTATTGAAGAAAAGCTTTACTCTATTTTAAATGCATATATGTTTTTACGAAACGTCACTAGTTAAAGTCAGTTGTCTTCTTTATAGTTTTTTCTTTTTCTTCGTTTTTTGCTTCTTCTTTGTTTTGTGTTAGTCGTATAAACAAACAAACAAGCCCATTATTACATTCATTACATAACATATGTACAGCAAATATCTTATGTTACAATAAAACAGTATTATATACACATGAATTTTATATTGGTCGAATAATAAAAATTGATGCGGTTTTTATTATATAGGAGAGTTGAAATGTATTTAGAGATAGATGGGCAATTAAAAATAATGATTAAAAAAAAAAAACGAAAATGTTTATCACCTATTAGTAAGTGTTCTTTGCGGTTTCTTTCAAATGGATTTAGGTACTTACGATAGTAACTGTAATTAAATATCGAGTTATTCAATATTTCGTTGGATATTTTGAATTAAGTTTTGTTTGGTTTCGTTGCAATTCAAAACTCAATGTATAACATAAAAATCCGTTGTCATGAATTATCAATTTTGTAGTCAAAATATCAAGAAAATACCTAATCAAAAATTATATTGTAGAAGTGAAAATTAGGCTACTGCATGTAAATCATCTGTGGTTAAAAACATTAAGAAATATCAATGTATAAAAAACAAGTTAAAATAATAACTAATTGGGTTAATTGTTTAAATATTAAATATATGATAGAATATCAATGTTTGAACCATTTTTAATCATAAGCATGTATAAACTACTTAAAATACCCAGTCTAAATAGTTATAAATACATATACAATAATAAATATTGTAATATACTGTGCTCATAAGCCTAATTTGAGCGTAGCTTGTGGCAAATCAAAACAGTTAAAAAATTATTCAAATAAAAGTTTATTTCCAAATAACAACATTATTACTTCTAATGAGTAAAAAAAATTCTAATATAGATACCACATACCATATGTCTAAGTATCTAAACAATTACTTCTATTAATTGTTATCTTCGCTTGTGTATTATTACTTTTTTGCTAACAGGCATCGAATTCTTATCGGTGCCTGTTAGCAATAAAATTCAATTCAATATTATATTCCTGGTCAAAAAAGCATTGAACTTGAAACATTTATTTGAATTAGGAATATTTTCAATTACATAAGAAATGCAGAAATAATTTCCTAAACATCGAATTAATCCGAGCATGGATATCAAACAATTTCTTGCCGGAAAACTTGGTTTTATATTTATAATGCAATTTTGTTGTTTGTTGATTAGAATAAAAAGATAAGCGCTCTACTTCAATACGTTTTCAAGAAGCAAATGGTAGATATACTAAGAATACTTACTACACTAAACAAAAATGTCTAAGCTCATTTATATTTGACGTAAAATGCTACGGAGCATTTAAACTACAAATTTCGTATTTTAAAGATAAATTGTGTTGAAAAGAGAAAATTTTCTTAAAGTTATACAGAATATCAAACTCAAACACACCTTTAAAATGATCATTGAAGGATTATAATTGAAGAAAACGATAATACTTAGGGTATATAGAATCTTATAAGCCACTATTATACACATAATACACAACATGATTATCGTCTTCCTGTGCATTTAACATCTAAAATTGGATGGTCTATTTGAGATTGAATTCACATTTAAAAGGCGTAGTTTGTACATTTTTATAGCGTTATAAAAGAAATGAGAGATCAAATGATTGTGTTGCGTGTAATTTGATTGTATTCAACTAGATAACATTTTCATTTTATTCAAATATAAGGGCGCCTCTTTTTCGTTTCTTTTTTTTTTTTTTGGTTAATAGCTCCACAGTTTATAGACAAGAACAATAGTAATAGAACACTGTGATTATTTACATATGTTTATGTGCACGTCCATAAGGCGAATGACAAATCAAATTTAGTCATTAAATCTATATTCACTTTACGAAGAAACGATGTTAAAGATCTAACCTGTTTCCAAAATAATGGTTGATGAAATTAGAATTAAACTTCGATAAATTTGAAATTTAAGCTTACGGATTTGTGTGAATTTCATAAAGGACAAAACATGAATAAGAAGAAACAAGCAGCTGTAATAAACAAAATAAAGCTATGCGAAATAGGATTAGTTATATTTGTTAAGAACCATAATAGTAGATTCGTTTTATTATTATTATTTTTTTTAAACTGCCTATCCATTAACCTCAGTAAATAGAATTTTGTATTGCAGACCTATTATTTTATATAATTTTTCCTTTATTGATGCATTAAATTTGAATGGTTTTCACTTTTTTCAACATGTACAAAAACAAATCATATGGTCTCTGCCTTCGACACTTTGTTTCTATTTACCAAATTTTAAAAGATTCGACCTCTCCCTTTTCCCAACATTACACTCTCTTGTTTCTCCAAAAGATGCCATGAAACAGATTTCATCTAAAATTATCGAATGTTAATTTCTCAAAGCCTGCTACGTATGTTCGCAATAAATTAATTGTGATTGTAGTGTAACTTCGTAGCGGGCAGAAGAATTTTCGGTAGCAAGAACAATCAATAATTATATTTTTAATTTAAGATATCGTGTTTTATTAAATTCAATTTTGTTATTACAATACGTTTTTCTGTATATCAATGTTTTACGCTCATAATGTGTATGAGTTATTTTGTTCACGACATGCCAAAACCGAATACGATGACATAAACATGTACACTCGAAAAAGCTTTAGTGAGTTTGCATCAATTAGTTCTCGGTGCATAGATAGATACAAACTTAATTGAAATCTTTAATATGTACGGTAGATGGATATGTATTAAAGTGTTGTATAAGTTTAAATTTGACCACAAATAACAATGATTAAAGAGGATTGGTGGATAAAGTTGTAAATACACCAAACTATTAATGAAGCAATTGAAATTGAAGTTTAGTAATAATATTGCTTATATACGATGATATTATGTATATACTCTCTTAGGTATACATAAGCTAAAGTACCTACTATAGGAAAGATGCATTTTAATATTTAATTACTTTGAAGAAAATAACCGTTGCAAATACTACAAATCACGTATTCGTAGAAATTATGGTGATATTTATTCATGTATTCGAAAAAAGTGTTCAAGTATTGAAATTCTTCAGTTACATTCTCTTACATTCTTTAAACAAAAAACCAATGGAAGTTACATTGCAACGATATTTTTGTTTATTAATAGTACTGATTTGGGAGACACACATTGAGTGGTGTCAGAGGTTCCCCGAATCACAAAAAACAAACCCTGTATTGTAGAATGACATCTGATCCAGAAGTTCGCCATATTCTCACATGAGCAATTAAGTGTCAAAAATCTTAACACAATTAATAATAAAAACCTGTTATAGTAGTTCCAAATTCACACATGTGTCTAGAGAGAGAAACTACAGGAGTCCAATGTAACGCAGTTGTGCAGAGCTGGCACGAAAGCCTGCTTTGGGAGACTAAAGCGTCTCTATATCTCTAGCCAAAGTGTGTATATGGAGAAAATAAGATAATCTGCTTCTTTTTTTGTAATTTACTCAGGTCATACTAATGTTTAATGTGATGTAGAAACACTCAAACAATTAAACAAATATCTCATACTTGACTAGTGGATAATCACGTCTTCCTGTTGAGGTGTTTCACGGAAACACTTTAAGATATCAGGCACTTTAGGTTTGTTGTCTAAAGAGTTAAGAAAATGTATTTTTTAGTTTAATTTAATCCGTGGTTCACTGTGTACTGAGTGGTGGTTCACTGTATCCACTACACAGTGAACCATTCTGACGGCCTTATGAAAAATACAAATATCTTACAACAGTAAATAATAAGTGCAAAATTTAATACACAAATTGCAATTCTAGGTTTCCAATGAGTATATTTTCTTCAAATGTATTTATACCACTTCGGAAGTAATATCAATGCAGGTAAAAATTGTTTCGCAGTTGGACAGTTAACCCAAGATAAAACGAGGAAAAGTGAACACATAAGTTGTCGTCATGTATATTTCCGAACGATTATTAATTTGAATAAAATTTAAGCTTTATATCCTAAACAAATTAGAAATCATTTTAGTACAACAAAAACAAAAAATGAGAGTCGATATTTTAGAAAAGTCGAAAAATAACAAAAATTGAATAAAAACTTAAAAAGTTCACCATGAAGGATAAAATTTATTACCTTTATAATATTCCAATTAACTGTTCCATACACTTTAAACAGGGACCAATTTATAAGCTTATATAGAAATATGTATGATACACAAGCGGTAAAATTATTACCCAATATCTGCAGATATGTTCAACTAAAATCTTCTTTACGTCTCACTGAATCAATTTTAGTAAATAAACTTTTAACTAAGAAGAAGTAACTTACTTTTAGAGCAAGTAACGTATACTTTTGTTCAAACCACGCCAAGTAGAAACAAATTTTTGACATAAAGATTTGTGTTTATCTTTTTGTAAGAAAACAGATTATCATTCATTTTAAGCAGATAGCGTAATTAAAAATTTGACATAAATCGACTTTTCAATATACTAGTGGATTACGCCTTCAACATTTTTTTTAATTTCTTTAATATATATATATATATATATATATGTATATATATATATATATATATATATATATATATATATATATATATATATATATATATATATATATATATATATATATATATATATATATATATATATATATATATATATATATATATATATATATATATATATATTAATTTATGTTTGTAGAGCATTGTTCAAGCAGCCCAAGATTTCTAGATCGATGAAAATTTTGGCTATTGTATTAAATAAGTTTACTCAACATAAATTTGATTTAACTCAATATGTCATCAAGCGTCATAGTAATTCGTATTCATCGAATTCGGTGATAAGTTTGTAATATTACAGTTTATATATAGCAATGAAATGATATTATTATTGTTATTCATATTTGCATTATTAAATTTCTTTTAGATTGTATATTTTCAAATCAAGCGATTTGAAAAGTTGCAATAATAATAATAATAATAAAAATCAATGCAATGTACAAACTGTAACATTACAAACTTCATTCCAATCACTTGTTCCAACCGTATAATATAATGATGGCAAAACTAAACTTACTTGTCGAAAGATATTCTTTTATATATTTCTACAATACACGATATTATTGAAAATATAAGCACAAGTATATATTTTTATACAACAAATAGTTAAATAAAAATAAAAATACATGCTTGTGAATGGTATTTGTAAAATGAACCTTATTTATTTATAAAAATATATATTTATTTATCTTAGAAAATATTTGTACTTTCATTTATTTTATTCAAAGATGGATGATTCAACAGAAAATGATTATTTTTTAATATTGATTTAATAACAAAGAAGTTATTCATACAATATGTGTATATGTGTATGTGGAATTGTGTATATATTCCCAAATTTGACGTGGAATTTCAAAATACTTAAATTTGGCATATAAGTATAAACTGTGAATTATACTTAAATATTGAACCTTACTTAAATATACTTAAATAATAACCTATTTTTGTTTTAAGGTGGTCCTACAAAATGTACTGGCCAATTAATAAAACAAAAACCAACTTACATTTTGTCGTGTGATCTACGTAAAAGAAAAAGGAGTCAAGTCGCAATAAACAATTCTTCTTTATTATTTTTATATTTTATCCGCTTAAAGGATATATTCATTTTCGAGATTAATTAATTCATGCTAATAGTAAGACCAGTTTAATAAGAATCGAATTTAAGAATAAAGAGACGTCATACAAATTTAATAAATAGTGATAATTGATTAAATTGAAGTAATAACAGTTCAACAAAGTTAGTAACCGTAAAGATTATGCCAGTTTTTAAATAAAAAATGTATACTTATGTATACGCGTTAGAAGTTATACTTCTTTGGCATCATTATAAAAAAAATTTTATTTGCATACAAATAATTAATCACAATAAAATAATAAAAAGGCTGGAGAAGGATAATCAACACAGTCAATAAAGCTCAATTTAAATTTGAAAAATTAAATACATAATTAAATTAAGAGAGCTTTAATTTGTGGTATTCCATAGTATTAATTCTGTTAGGTGGATAAATAAATTTACACACTTTAATTTTTTTATTTTGCTTAACCACTTTATATAAATAAATATATATTTTCTTACATTAAGTGTAACACAACTTCTCTCATTATACGAAGGTTATTATTTTTTATTTTATTTTTTAATGTTTACTGCCATAGCATTTTCCGGTAATGATTGAACCGGAACTCGGATTAGTTTATCATCAGTGACTTATAACTAAAATATAATATCTATTGAGCGGTTTTGCGGCAACTCCTACCTGTGAATTGTATGTGACCGTGATGCACGAGCATCTTAAAATTTCTCTCTCATCATTTTTTCATAACGCGTCTAAAGAAGTATGTATAACTTCAAAAATATAAATAACACAGCAGAAGCAAGAGCAAAAAAAAAAAGTTCGTTCTTCTTTCTTTCTTCATCATGCGCAGAGTGAAAAATAATTACTATTTGTATCAGGAGAATATGATTTTTTAATATGTATAACTATATTACAACTTTCTAATTATCTCTCTGTACCATTTTAAGTGTCGTTTTTATTCTGTAGCCAACTTAATCATGACATTTTTATGGGATCTCACAAATTCACTCTCATCCAAACTCGCCAAAAGAAGTATAACTTCAAAAACTTTAGTTACTTCTAGTGAGATGCAAAGCATAACGATTACTGGAGACTGGTCTTGCTGGAATATTTGTGGTCTTGCTATAGGTGTGTGCAATCTTGTTCTTTGCCTCGGTCTTGCAAAATCGAAAGACCGAGAGCATGTATTCCATTGAAGAAAAGTCGTAGTCTCCGCAAATCGTGTAAATTATTATTTTTTCTTCATACTTTTTATATAGCTTTTGTAGTTATCCTTAAATATTTTTTGTTGATAATGAATTTTATTACAACAAAATCGATTACAACATTTTAATAAGCATTTTCGCTGTCATCGTTTTCATTGATAATGTATAGCTTGCATTAACCAGATATTGGAAAAAAAGAGTTACCTCGAGAATATTTTTGTAGATCCGTTTTTTTCAGACAGTGGTAAAATTTACAATTTTTTTAATAAAACTTTTTAGGATAATAAAACTTTTTGAGAATTTTCTTAAAATCAAAATTAATTATGAAGTGACAATGATAGCTAGTTAATTTGATATGAATAAAGTCAAAACATACACAAATATATAGAATTTCATTATTTGTTATACGACTTGGAATAATTATTACGGAGTAACGATTCGTATATTTGCTAGATTATTCATATAATAAACAATGTTTATCAAACAATGCTAATATATATTAATTAGCATGTGATAATGATAATAATAATTTGTGTGGCAGAAGACAACATTCTATCATACATACATAATAAATACACACACACACACACATATATATATATATATATATATATATATATATATATATATATATATATATATATATATATATATATATATATATATATATATATATATATATATATATATATATTTATATAAATATTTAAAATTAATGAAGATAAGTGATATAATCCCACCAAATTAGTCTTAATATAAATTAAACACCGTATACAAATATTAAGATTCTATATCACATTAAGTAATATTTAATGTTAATATGTTTATATTTATTAAATCAAAAGGTTAATTATGAAAGAAATATCAATTTTAGAGGAGGTATGTTAAATAAATTATTAACATGTCTGTTCTATTTGAATTGTATATTGTATAAGCTTTTAATAATATAATGAACTAATGAATATTAATCGAATATTATTCAAATAATATTAATAATTCATAACTATCTGTCTCGAATTTATATATTCATAATAAACAAGAAATGAAAATGAATTGTATGCAGTAAAATATTATTCAAAGGTTCTCAACTAAAATGTATCGAAAAATTGAAGCGAATTTCGAAAATAAAAAGACTTCTTGAATCAGATATTACCTAATACGTTATATCCTTATAAGTGTTCCGTTTGAATAATTGAGCCTGGTAGAGAATAGTGTAACTCAATAAGAATTACATCTACTTAAACACAAAAGCTTATTTCAAACCCAAAACTTTCAATTTTTATGAGAAAAAGTAAATTATATCACAAATAACTGTAATATTATTCTGTAACTGTAAGTTCCAAAAATACAATGTGTGATGAATAATTTCTTTTCGGGTAGGTTCATAATAATCCAAAAACAGTTATAAAGAAGAGTTTATGAATCCAAGCAAGCAACCTCCAGCCTAAGAAGTCAAATGGGTAACGGTATCAGTGCCTTTACTCAAATGGCCACTGAGCCAGTTAAGAAAAAAGTCACAAAGTTGCCGGATTTGTTATAAGTAGTACAATATTAGTTCAAATTGAGGTTTTGAATATATAGACAAACGCTTTTATTTTAAAAGTAACTTTTTGAAAGCCTCAAAATATTCAAGTTTCAGTCCAAACCAGCTTACTTCACATCATTCATAAATCTGTTTCGTACACATTAAATAAAGTAGCTCATCAAAAAAAATTTGCCTCACTATATATACGCACCAGGTATTAGTGAGGAACTTACCAAATTTACATGTATTTACATTGTACTAACTACCTATTCCCCTACTTAGAATTAATATGTATGTTAACAATTTTGAAATAGTTTTATCAAAGCAAGGCTAATTACTTATATTTTGGCTAATTAATCGCTTTGAATCTTTGAACTAAGTTGTATTTGAAGTGTGGAAGTACAAGTATTTAATTTAATTCTAAGCTAATTACTTCCACAGTGGTCAAAAATACATCATTATCAAAATTAAAAGTTTTAAAACTGTATGATGATATTCAACGAAAAATAGAATTGATGTAAGAATGATTTTATAGTCATTATGTAGAATTTCAATTTAGAAAATGTCAAATTAATAATGTTAAGGAAAATAGCTAATTAGCTATAACCAAAAAACTCTTATTTAAAATACTTTTCTGGATAACATTTGTAGTTTTTACTGATGTTACTTTCCTGTATAAAATTGCAAAAAACGAACGTTTTACTAATAAAATTTTTTTTCAACTTGATGTAACGTCAGCGTGTAACCAGACAAAACTTTAAAAAATCATACGCATGTAAAAACATCACGTATCACAGTTATATAATAAATAACAATTTATAATAGATCATCAATAAAAAATATTGAACAACCAATTAAAAAAATTAAAAAAATATGTCAACTAATTAATTTGAAACATGAATAAATGTTTGTTAATGATAGAGATTGTTATTATTAATATTATAAATAAAACAGCACGAATATAATCATCATCACGAAACTATAAATCAAATAAATAATTATAGCGAAGTGGAGGCACTTGAGTGTGCATAAATGGAGAAAAAATTAAATATAATGAATCCAAAAATTTTTGGATCTAATTTTCGGTCCAATTGTTTTTACGTCCCTCCCATCGATGAACTATAATGCCTGGAGTCATTTAAATGACTGATTTTAGTAAAATGAACAAAAATAAACACTTTTGAACATTTGGGAATTTTTCAAAAAATCCATTCTTTTCATTCTTTTGGTGATTTAAGACCAAAATTTTTAAAAATAATGGTTTCTTTGGTGGTTTTAACAGGAGATATTTCAAGAAATTTTTTCGAATTTTCGTTTTTTTTTTTTTTTTTTTTTGTTGTGACTGACTTTTATACTTATACGTCTTATGATACGAAAATCGGTTGGTTATAGAAAAATAGAACACAGAACCTCTAAAATACACATCCTTCATGTTTAAGCTTATATTAACACAATTCCGTTGACAGAATGCGGTACTCGATTTAGTCATACTTAAGTACCACTAGATCCTGCCCTATTATGTAGAAGTTCAATACCACGGATTAGTTGAGCAGACAAATAATTCATTTAATATTTATAATATTATTAAGATCAAAAATAATTACACGTAGACAAAAGTTTAAAGTTAAAAACTTAAAAATCACTAGAAATAATTTTGATGACTAATTGAAAAAAGACGCTATTTTTGGAAAATTAATTTAAAAATAATAATTTCAATATAAGAAAATTTTTCATACACAATATTTACATGAAAATGGAATATAAAATTTGTCTTGATATTGGCCTTGAAACAGGTTTTAATTTTTTATATGACCTTAGTGTTCATAAATAATAGACATTTAACTTATTAATTTTCAAGGCCTCAAACGATCAGTTATAAAATTTTTATTCTTTAGGTTATGCAGAGAATCCATTAAGACTAACAATTTTAAACATGTATTTGTTAACATATTAAAGCAATCATATAATAGTTTCAAGTCATTTTTGGTTAAAACAAAAACATATATACATCACTGTCAGCATAGAATAGAAATCTTTGGTTAAATCAAAGCCTTGCATAATGTTGATATATTTGTCATGAAATAGACAGTTCCTAGACAAATGTATTCTCTAAAAGTGAAACACCCTTCAATTGTGACATTTATAAACTATTTCTAGACTGTTTAAAGACACATTGATTTTAAAATAATCCATTATAGAATCTTATAACTATATTGTTTTAGGTTAGAAAACTAAAACATCTAAGATATCGTATCATTTAATATAAAATTAAGAATATGTAATCGTACGACTTGATATATAGGCGAAGCAACAGCAGAACAAAAAGAAAATAAAAAGAAAATTTATACTACTTATATCAAATAGTGAAAACGTGTTTTAATAAAATTCCGACTGGAGCTTTCTCTTTGGTCACGATTTTTCTAAAATGGCAGCCAAATTTTTAGTTTTCTTTTAATATCTTTGGATGTTTCTGTCATTTTGAAAATTTGGTATATACGTTATTTGGTAGATAATCTATACTTAAAAAGAATAAATGATTGCTTTTACAGACACAAATCACTATCAGCCTAAACAACAGGGGTCAAAAATTTGACTCCATATTTAGGACAAAATTTAAAATCTAAGCTGTATTTTGATGCTTTGATACCCATTGATTATCTTGTTATTATCGAGTTCAAATAATACATATTATTATAAATTTTCTGCTGGAATTTTTATTTTCATCATTCATTTTTAAGAATACTACTTCTATGACATTACCCGTACCGAATGATAAAAAGTCTTAGTCGATATTGTAAAATTTCTAATGACACCAAGGGACATAAAACTAAAAATTTGGTATGCAATATATAAACTAGTCTTGAGCGTCTAAATTCTTATGTTATCTTTTTTATGTCAATAAAATGATGTCCATAAATATAATACTCTCAAATATGATGTGTCACAAACTTTAATAAATAATAAATTGAAAAATATTTTTTAATAACAATAATAATCATTATGTATATAATTTTGTAGACACCATTAAAAATAAATAAATTTTATAGAATTCTTTTTTATTACAATTAATTGGATACAATTCACTTAATCACAGAAATAATAATACAGTCAAAGTACTCTTATATATGACACTCAAGGAATAAATATGCAGTCAAATTTCTGTAGACGTTCGCTTTTTAAAAAAATACGAGTAAAATAATATAACAAACGTATTATATTTTTTTTTTTCAAATTTTATAATATCAATAATTTGTTTGGCAAAGTGAAATTAAAAATTGATAATTTGTTGTTGTAAAACAATATTACAAATGCAAAATATTACAGTATTTAAATTTATATAATGCAGCTTTTTAACTGATAGGGTCATCAGTGACTACAGTATTTTAAAATAAGGACTATGTGAATCACATAAGGACTACGTAACAAGGTACATTTATAGTCTTTATTTATGAGATATTTGTGAATATGAAACTGGAGAGTAAAAATTGCACCAGTGACTTTCTTATGATAAATCGATTGAATAGCCAGGAACTGTGTCCCATAATGATCGGCATTAGTCATAATTGTCTTAAAAAGGTTCCAAAAATAAAATAGTGTGTGTGTGTGTATGTGACACATAAAATCACGATATCTTCAATTAGTTTTACTTGTCATGCGCATAGAAATGAAATGACCTCTTTGTTTAATTGACATGCATTATTAAATCAATATGTATCAACTTTTAATGGCAGTAACCAGTTTCAAAATCCCCATAGATTTCTCATCAATATCAGATTTTTATTAATACAATTGTCTACTGAGAAGCATAATTTCTGTCTAAAACAAATGTTAAAATTGTTTATAAATTATTATTAAATGTCTAATCGCAATCAACAGGTTTCTTCTATTCAGAGAAGCTATTTATAATTACTTTAAAAACAAAAAGATTTTGTTATGATAATTTAATTTGCAGACATGAAAGTTAATTAGTAATTAGTCAATTGTAACGTGTAATCTAAATATAAAAAAATAAGTAACATATCAGCTAATGCGTGTTAGAGACATAGTTATTTAGTTTAAAAAAACTGAATTCAAAACGTGACAAAACTTTCAAGGAATTTAAAAATTTGTTAAATAATGATTTATTTTTTTGATAGCTTTTTCATTATAAAATATAAACTAAAAGCTTTGACAGCTTCACAGTACTGCATACATACCAAGTATCCTCATTCACACTTTCAAAGAAACTAGAGACAGATTAAAAGAGATTTCACTGCATACCTAATTAGACATTATAACAAACATATACATTTAATGCACTAGCAGTAAGGATAATATTTGTATTTGTTCTGTCCATCAAAATATCACATAAGTGTTATGTATAAAATAATAAATTATGCATGATGAAAGAAATAAATTCAAAAATAATGACAGTGATGTCATCGAATTTGATGAGATGAAGTGGACATACTGCTGTGATTTTGATACGGAATTAGACACGATAGACATTATTTATGGTGATATTCTGTGCGTATACCACGTATACCAACGATTCAAAGAACAACAAGTTTGATGTTTACCATATTTGGTAAAAGTAAGTTTGAAAATTACTTTAAAATGATTTTGAATTGAATTTGTGAAAAGTAAATATACGTGAATGTACTGTATACAATAACAAATATTTTTTTAATCATTCTACATAAGACGCTCATACAAAATCAGCCGCAATTCAGTTAAATTAATTACTAAAACTATTTAATCGAGGCTATTTAATCATCTTTGCTTAAAATTTATAGAAACTCATTCAGAAGAAAATCATGTAAACATTATTGAAAAATGGAAAAAAACGATTAAATTTATCCACGTTGCAAACAAAAATTAAACTTAATAATACATTGTCAATCATATCTTTAGCTAAACAATTGAAAAGGGTAATTGGTAACAAGGATTATTTAAAGAAGTTTTTAATTAAAAGTTATTTTATACTTTTAAGTTCGTTTTTTTTTTTTGAAGGTGGTTTTTAGTTTTGACAATTTTTTTTATAGAAATAGAATTGACATTTGTACCTGAGTAGGTGCGACGTCTATTACACTACTGTGTTGAAAGACAGAAAAAATTGAAAATATTACACATTTAGTATGAATTGATCCCGGAACCGCATAAAAATTTTTCAATGCATATATTATAAAAAACACCATAAAAATGTGAATTTAAAAATTTAAAATAGATATGAGATTTTTGTCGCTCAGTGTATATAAACATAAGTTAAAGTTTCCACAAAGATTTTATTAATACACATTTTCAATTAAATTTATTCAACTGATTTATTACATAATTCCAGGTACAAAAAGACACTGAATGAGTTATAAAATTGATTAATATAAACATCAGCGAATTGATTACTAAATTAAAAATTTTATATTTCTAAATTTATTTATTGTGAACATAGACAACATCAAAGTGTAGTAAAAGGTATACCACATGATATAATACTCAAAAGTACTTGATGCAAAAGCACGTACTTCGCACACAACTTTATATATTATATGTATAATGTATAATATATATATACCTATTCTCAATGAATGTACGTCTAGACGAAATATGGAAAATTTATTGTTTAAATAAATAAATTTTTCAATGAAAGAGAATAAAAGCATCCATTCAAACTAAATACTCGAAAAAAGGAATTTTCTAGTTGGTAAATTCATTTTTTGGTGTAAAATCCTATTAAAATATTTCAGATAAAATTCGAAAAACTAAAAAATAAAATGTACAAGTTCTGTCTTCAAAAACAAAAACCATTCTTGGTATTTGTTGATATTTTCCATTCATAAAATCATACAGAATAAAAATAAAAACAATACCATCTATCAACAATACAATGAACTAATAATATAAATAAATCACTATTTACAAAACACACTTTCACTATAAAAACTTAAACTTAAAATTTCGCGCCACTCACAGATAATCACATCACACGGTACATAAAACGAAATCAAAACACTCTCACATCGTCAACATACAATCAAAAACATAAGATGATTTTTTAAGATAACAATGAATATTAAATATAATCTTTCAGTTTTGTTATGTCGAATAACGCCGAAGAAAGTAGATTCTCTCTATATACTTCAGTTTTACATATTATTATTATTATGATTATTACTATTCTACACACTCTTGAAGATGATGTCGCCCGTTCGTGGTGTCATGTACGTATGAATGAACGCAAAAACTAGTCAGCTAGTTTCCCCCACGTGTAGTAGTTGTAGACGTCGAACTGTATACATACATACATACATACACATACATATATATATCATATAACTGGATTGTTGGTTTGAAGTTATGTTCATCATAGCAGTAACAGAAGAGTATAATACACCACCAGGAGTTGTTTTTAGATGAGAAGATTATTTGTTCGTGGCAGAAGTACGACGTAATATACCTGTTAGTGAGACTGAGAGATACACCAACTTTCAATTTAAGCTTTCAACAAAAGCATTGAGCTATGGTTATCTAAAGGAATATATCAATAAACCAAAGATTAGTTAAAAACATCCTGGACAGTGTTGGTTGGCATGAGAAATATCAAAGTCATATTGCAGAAAAGCTCACTCATAAAATATAGAGCCTTTTTTAAATTTATTTGAGTCAAATCCAGTTGAAGAATTGTTTAATATTTAATTAAGTTTTAATATTTAAGTTTTAATATTTTCAAAGTAAAACATAATTCAAAGATAAACAAAATGTTTATTTTCAAATTTTATTCTTATTAAACACCAAATTAATGAGCCTAAAAAAATTTTATTAAATGATTAAAAAAATTTTTTTATTTCTGTAAAAAAAAAAGAAACACCTCTTATCTAAAAACATTTTTGGTACAAACATTTTATTACAGTTTTCTAAAGGCAAAGTAATTCCAATATTTAGAGCTTATCGTCTGAACTATACCTCCACCATATCATCATAATGTGTGTACACAGTACATGCTAAAGAGCGAATGAAGAGTATCTTCTTCTGACAGACATAGAAAATCTATTAAAAATAGTATACTTTCGTCATGTAACCGATAGAAGTAAGTAAAACCCAGGATGCTTTAAAGTAACAAATTTTATGAAGTGGAACAACATGCCATAAGTTGAGAAAGAATCACAGTAGTTTAAAATAATACTATCTCTGCAATCTACATCTAATGGTCATTAAAACCAAACTTAATGGGCTTTAAATTTATTTATTTTTACACACGATAGAAAGAAGTGTAATTGAAACGACGCGACGGCAACATTTGTGTGGTTGGTACTCACATATGTTAATAGCTTGAGGTTATTGAAGTTTTTTTATTAGACACGTACGACTACTACTTTGGTTACTTGATAAATAAATAATATCTTCCAATTTAATTTCGTAATGATGTGTATTCATCGTAAATTTAGGCAATCGACTTTATATAATAAATGAACTGAGTACTAGACAGGTGTTATCCAAAATTATTATTTTTTTTTTTTGTGGAAAAATGAAACATGAACTTTATTTACAATCTTTTTTATTTGGAAATAAAATTTTTAATGTTACTCTGAAACTAAATTGCAAGCTAAGTTTGCATGTTCTATCTTAAAAGCCCAAAAGGAAAAAACAAATCTTCCTTGAAAAATACAACGGATTATTAACCTTTTTAGACATTTTTTTCGACTTCTATTATAACCCGTTGAGTATTTCAACTCCGCAATTCTTTCGATAGGCTGAAGGTATTTGTTTCATGCATATCTCAATGGAAGTAGAATCTTGCATTGCATAGCTGATCTATAGAGGTAACCTTTAAGTTTAGAAAGTTTAAGGCATGAGATTATGATTATAATTTTTACAATTTTGTTAAATTTACATATTGTTTAAAAAAATCGTTAAAATTATATTTAAATCTACAAAAGGAACATTCTTTCCCACATTCAAAATGCTCTGCATGACCCGCTAATAATCTAAAAGAGAGTTGGTAGTTGTTTATAGTATTGATACATCAACGATATCAGTCACATACATGTCATCTATTATGAAATGTAATTTTTCATTACAAACATCAAATCATATAAAATAGATAAAAAGGGGTTTTGATTTGACAATATAGAGAGACGTATGAATACAATGGCAAACTTTGTGATTTTTCCTAATGTCAGCTTTGTATTCAAACACCGTATATACAAAGTGCTTTAAAATGATGACGCCGTAAATGGTTAAATATTATCTTTTGATGTTATACGCGTTATTATCGTTTTGGTATGCTAAAAGTAAAATTTTCAACGTTATCACTGTAAATCGGAGTTACTTAGGCTAACAATTACCGAAGTAATACCCATCATAAACAGTTAGTTATTCGCAGATAATTTATATGGAATCAAACCGTTTTAACTTAATAAATTAGGTTTTAGCTTAGTATTAACTTTTATGAATATTTATGAAACTTATTTTATTAAGTAATTATTTTATTAAGATTAACCAAAATAAGGTATTTGCAAGTTACTTAATAAAATATTTATATGTATTCTTAGGAGAGTCGTATCTCTAAGTCTGTGATTGGACCTAAGACCCCGTTCTGA
The DNA here is from genome assembly GCA_020423425.1 of Chrysopa pallens. Classification (NCBI taxonomy): domain Eukaryota; kingdom Metazoa; phylum Arthropoda; class Insecta; order Neuroptera; family Chrysopidae; genus Chrysopa; species Chrysopa pallens. Next base: position 69,665,700 of record CM035591.1, on the reverse strand, counting down.
AGTGTATCACATTCCACATACATCATAAGCCCTATATAACCTAGGGTACGTTGAAATGTACGTTTCAACGTACATGTACGTTTAATGTACGTTTGAAATTACCATTATAAGTCATAGCAAATGTAAGAATTTGATAAGCCATTCACTTTTCGGTAATATTGTTCACATTGATTTTGCAATAGCCAAATAATGGGTATTCAGATATTGTCGGCCCAAAATCTGAAGGAATATTAATTTCTTAAAAGTATATTGAAAGTTATAAGATGTGACTGTAATATCGATAAACAACGCTCACTTTGCACATAAATGACTATGCACAAGCCCCTAAAGCAGACGAAAGGACGTAATAGCAATAGAAACTTAACTTGGTTATAAATACCATACATAATTCTAGATTTCTGGGAATCAGACTACATCATCTATATCATTCAAGTATTTGTAAGGGGTGAAAGTTGGCTTGGATCAAAAAAAGTAAAAAAAAAAAATTCAAATAAAAATTTGAGAGCAAAATTTTTATGCCAAATATCTTTCTAAGCAACTATTAAAACTAGCGGAGCCAGAACGTCTAGAAATTATATGCATATATATATTTCACATACATTTTATATAGAAGTACATTCTATGTGTAAAAACTTCTATGCGCACTCGCTTCGCTATTTTTAATTATAGTCAAAGAATAGAAAGAAACTTTCTATTATGAAGTATATTCTAATGTGAATTTTTATGCGTTATAACTTTTATTACGATATTTTTTTTCTAGATCTTATCTTTTTGACTCAATTCAACTATCACTCCTTTCAAATATATAAAAACTGATTATGTAGAGGAGTGATTCCTGCCAAAATTTGCTTTCCGTACTTCGCATGATTCGTCTCTGAAAAAAAATCTCGCAGAAAGACTGTTACTCAAATCTGCCATCAGCTTATAGTCCATTATCTCATCTTTATTATTTTGCAAACCCATATGAAAAAAAATAAATAATAATAATATTGAATCATAAAGTCATGTGTATCGTCACAGAGAACTGAATATATTTTCAATGAATACTTCTGTCTATTGTCAGATAAACAATTTAATTTTCTTTTCTTACAAATGTCAAGAATATTTTAATATTTTAGAAGAAATAGTAAAATAATATATTTCGTTTCAGACTGCACAAGAAAGAATGTGTTAAATATTTGATACAATATTATGAAAGAATAATGTAAATAAAAAATTTTATTTGATTTTTTGAGTATTTATGGGAGGATTTGTATTAAAGGAGAAAAAGGACATCCTGTAGAAAATGTACATTAAAAGTAAAAGAGCAAAAAAAAAGTTATTTTCCGCAACTCATCATCATGTTTGACTGGTTAATTTTTTTGCTGTACTCTTAAATGTACTTCTTTTTACTACTAACACATAATGTTTGTGTAGAAACATCATGTCTGTCATGTCTGTGCTTTTAATGGTAAAAGTGGATTGTGCGTGTGATGATAACTCTACGTGGGTGCCCATGATGCCAGCCAAAGGTATAATTCAGAAATGTAATAAGTACATACAAGTTTTGTGGCGTTCAGGGAAATTTTAATAAAATATACGAGATGCATTCAAAATCATGAGTTTTTGGAGTGTGTGAATAACATATAATTCCATGAAAATCGCTTGTTATTATTATTTTTAATTAAGTGGTTTTAATGGAAGAATTGAAAATTTGATAGATCAGAACAATTCAAAAATAGTGCATTTATACTTCTACTCAATAATTTGGTAAATTATGCACCAGGGGAGATGTTTTCAGATGAAAACGGAAAACATCGCAAAAGTATTAATCGCAAGTAAATAAAACAAAATATTTCTATGCATGAATTGCATGAAAGTCAAATTAAAAATATTATTGAATATTAAGATCAAAAATCACGAAATGAAATTATTTTTGCAACATTGGTTATTACTTTTAGATCAAATGTATTGCTGTTATAGGATTAATATCGTAGTAATCAAGATCGTAAGCACATTTTTTTTGAATTTATAATAATGTCAAGGGAGGGATGTGAGATATGGGGTACAAAATTTATCATGAATATATTCTATATAAAAAAAAGTTGAGTCTTTACTTATAGCAAACATGAAGTTAGCGGTTTACTGTAAAAAGTGTAAACTGACAGGCTATTGAAGACATTTTGAATGTTTGTGGTCCTATTTTGAGAAAACTAAGTTAATTAATTTAATTGAAATTAACTGCCCATAAAATAGGGTCAAGTGGTAAGTTTTTCAAATTTTTAAAAGAATGGGAATGACCCAAATACTTACATAGCATGACATAAAAAAGAATGAAATAAATTAAAATGACCCATAATATCAATCCATTTTATAAGTTTGAATAAAAAATATTAAAATATAAATAAGAAATATTTTTAGCATTTTTTCATAATTTGGAGATTAAAAGTTATGTTATGAAATTGGTTTTCTATATCCGTTATATTATTTTGTGTAAATGTAATTAAAATAATTTTTTGATGCAAAATATTTTTTGTTATATTTAACATAAATTAATCTGAATAGCCAGACAAAGCCAATATATCGTAAAATAACAATCATCGCAGCAAAATGAATTTCTAAATGATAATGATTTCCTTATATCGAAGTTCCCTGTTGTAATAGATTAAATACGCTAACAATATTAATATATGGTTCCTATTAATATTAAAAACTTCAAAAGACCAAAAACTCGAGAAATTTTTATGATACTCAACTATGCTTAGCATTATAATTTAGATTACACGCACAAAAATAAAATAGAAGTTATTTTAATAGGATCAATCAATTTCAAATGCAAAAGGTACTCCTGTTCTGACACGCTATAATACCAGTAGCCCGTTATCAACTTGAAAGTTATATATTTTTATTATTTTCAGGTTGCCAAGCTATTAACTATTTTCTGTGCTGTAAAAGTCATTTTGACTCACGTTAATGACAAATTTTTGTAGCTAAAAGAGCATGTAAAATATTTAATTATAAGCAATACTTGTTTAACAGATACGGGTTTCTAATGTTAGAATTTTTGTTTGATAATGTGTTATTAAAATAAAAACAAAAGCTCTCCCTCTCTCTTTTCATTCTCTTAAAAAGAAAAACGTTATTTCAATTGTAATAAAATGTGAAAATGACAGAACGATTAGTGATGAGTAAGTTAACGTACAGACAATGTAAAAAATCTTAACATGAAAATATGACGAGAAACGTTTTTACGTTATTGTAAAACACATTCGTTCGACATGCTAAACAACATTACTGTATTAAACGTTAATTTTGTAGTGTGAGTTGTGATTAATTATTCTGTGAATTTTACGGTATATGGATATGAATGTTGTAGAGGTATTACACTACATTGAATGTCTGTAAAGCTATCTGAGGTAAATTATGCAAACATATATATATATATATATATATATATATATATATATAATATATATATATATATATATATATATATATATATATATATATATATATATATATATATATATATAATATACAAATTTTACTTTTTAATTGTTCTGTTGGGTATGTATATTCTGTTGGGTATTGGGTATTCATTGAGCTAGTCAAAATAGCCAAAATCCAAATCCAAAAGTATTATCTTCAAAAAATGACAAACGTATCAGAATTGGGGCACTGTGAGAGAAGTTATTAAAAATATTTTTTATTTTTATATATTTATGTTGAAAAATTATGCTATTTTACTTCTTCAAGTTATTATTTTTTGTCATGTAAATAGATACTAAATAATCGATAAAATACAGTAACAATGCAAATATAAAGAGGAGAAAAATGATTTTGTAAAAAAAAGTAAAACCATGCTAATCTTCTACAGAAAACACTAGCAGCTCGTTTAAGTTTTATGAAAATTTATATCGGAAAACTATGATACCACGTGTGTTTATTAGAATGATAGACTCTACATTTTGTCTGCTTAAAAGTAATGGATGATTTTATATGTCATTGTTTTTATACTCGACAAATACATAATACGTCAGAGTATATAATTTTTAATCATAAGTTTGTAATGCTAGGCAATATTGAGCGCACAAACAAAATTTTGGTATAGGTGTTCATAGCAGTCCATTTTCCCATGCCCGCCCGTATGTCCGTCACGAGTATAACTCATAAACGAAAAGAGGTACGGAGTTGAAGTTTTAGTGACGTATTTCAGACATAAAGACATAGCTTAAGTTCGTGATTGTACAAATCGGTCCAATGGGTCCAGAGGCCAACTTTTGAACTATAAAAGATTAATAAAAGAGAAATTTTAAAGATAAAAAATGTGTGAGTTTTTAAAACAAAGACGGTTGTTTGAAATATTTTTTCCAAAATGCTTAAGGATCGCCACAATATATATTTATAGGTATAAAGACTCGATATTTAGATTATTGAATAAATGCTAGTGATTAAAAATAGTTCAGTCATTGAATGTAAATTATATATCGAGTATCTAAACAATTAACTCTGTAAGTGGTTATATTTACTTTTTTTCCTTTAAATTTTACCTTTATTGGACCCTATCGTACGGCATATCCTTGTATCACATGGCGAATATTCGCTTTGTGACGTTTTTGCTCATGTGATATCAATTTAAATTTACTCAATTTTACTTTTTCATAATTTGAAATAAATGCGAATACTATTAATGTTAAATGTCATTTCAAGTAGTAGGTAGGATTCCAATATACATTTAAGATTAAAAATCACGCTTCTCTATCAATATTATTTACCTTACCTTTTTAACTTTTTTAGCATTTACTATTTTAACATTTACAAGAAAACATTTTATTTTTCTCCTTTTTTTTCAGTATTTTCTAAATTTCTTATAAAAAAATTACTAAGAACTACTGAAGGCAAAATGGTTTTTAAATTTATAACATTTATTTTGATAGCCCCTGTAATTACTTTAAAATTAAAGCTTGTCATTTCTTAACTGTGGATTGACTAATTAACTAGAAAAATAATTTGAAAATTTTAGCATAAATTTTATTTTCGCTTTACCTGAAATATAAGTGATATAAAAGATTTCATACTTCATAAATTCAAAGTATAGAAAAGGTAATTTAAATATTTTTACTCACGCAAACATGGTGATTTTAAGAATTCAAGGAATTCTCGAGCGATGTAAACTCATAAATCTTACCTGAAACAAATAAAAATTAAGTTATTAAAAATTATAAGTACACCTTTAAGCTAAATGAAATATGGTATTTGATTGATTCTAAATTTGCTATATTTCACATCAAAATATGAACTTAGACTCAATTGTAAATTAAATTAAAATTGATTCAAAAACAAAGATGTTATAAGCTATCAATGATTATTTGTCAGCTTTTTTCATGAAAATGATACATGTTATTTATATGGAGAAATTATCAAACGAGATGTCATATACAAGTGTTACCTCTTTGGTTAATTGGAAGTTTTGATTGTCCATATACAGCGTATTTTAAAAGAATAATAAAAAAATAAAAATAATAATTTCAGATCCATATTCGTGAAGTAAAGACGCTTCAATTGAAGTAATGAAAATGTTTGGTCAAATACCAAACAAAAATACAAAATCAATACAAAATCAAGATGACCTTTCACTATTCATAGACAATGCTTAGACATCGTTATTCTAGTAATCATGAAAAAACCATAACGGAATTTATTATTATTATGCTTATATTATGTTTCAAGAAAATGTTGTTTATTTTAAATAAAAAGAACCTATTTATGTCTCATATTTTGAAAATCGCATATTTTGAAAATCGTAACTTTAAAATTTAATACTATTCTTAAATGGGCCCAGAGTATTTTAATTCCCGTGCTACTGAATCGAAAATTATCAAAACTACAAATTAGCAATGTTTACGAACTTCTTGCAATTCACTTTTTGAAATCACAAAAACTAAGTTTTTATACTATTTTGAAAATTTACCTACTTCAAATAAGTAAGAACATTGCGTTTTCGCCAAGAAGTGAGTGGGAAACCTGATTTTTACAAGATTTGGTCAATTTACAGACAAAAATCTTTTGAAACCACCTACAGTACTTAATATTTAATAGCTAGATAAATTTTGGTAATTAAGATAAACCAGATAATGGACTGATGATTATATATCTACTTATTTGTTAGACTTAAAATATATTATATGAATTATAAAATTACTGTTAAGAAAAAAAGTCAATTTTTTTTTCCGAAAACAAAAATTATTATTGGTAGTTGCATGGTAAAGTGATTCTTGTTTTATGTTATTGTCAATAGATGGCGCACGATCGAGTAGATTCAAGACTAGCGTTAGGTTTAAAATAATTCATACGATTCTATTTTTGACTGATATCTTCTTAGTTCTCGATTGTAAAGTATCATTATTTCATCTCTGATTAAGAAGAAGAGAAACACTTGGGAAAACTGTATAGCAAGCGCGTTTTAACCGAAGAACGCGACAGAGTGTAAATGACACAAACCAATTGTGTTAACCATTGAATAAAATATTGGCAACACTGTGAGTCGTCACGTGGTTCTCGGGTGTGATACTTTTAATAGTCACACCCGTTCGTGATGAATATAAACGATTTCTAAATAGATAATGAATATCTTATGAACAGTGATTAAATAAAAAGCAAAAAATTATTCGTATTTGATACCAACGTATAAATTAATTATAACATAGCTTTTATAAATTCTTTGCTAAATAAATATTAATTAAAAAATAACATCATAGTATTTATAAAAAGTATAAATAGCAATCCATTAAGATGATAATATATTAAAATACAGTTGAAAGTAGATAGATGCTGTTGTATCTGTCTTTTAAGTCGGATCAAATATCTACGATCAAGTATTGATGGAATGATGTGTAAGAAAAACTTTCAATATATAATAAACAATCCTCGTATTTTAAAAACAAAAATATAAAGAATACAGTATTATCATACAGTGTGATATAATAAAACTAATTTAAATGTTGAAGATCCACGTACTTGAAGCAAAGCGATATTACAAACGTTACTAGGAATAGTTTATGGAAAAAAATACTTTTTTGAAACATTAATCCATATTCGCATTGTGCTTTTATTACTGACAAAAAAGATTTTTATGTGCTAACTGAAACAAAACTAGTTTAATACATTTGATCTTCAAATCGCATTGACGCTTGACGTCTTTTTTAAGGTCAATATCAGTAGCTTCATCGTGCTGACTCATAAAATCAGAATAATTTCGGAAAAATTGGTTAGAAAGGCTAGTTTTATTGGCATCTGAAGAATCAAATTTTACATCCACTATGCAAATTTAAACGATTTTATCAACCATATTTATAGTATTATGTGTCTCAAGAATATATACAAGCATCCAAAATTGAATAGAAGTTACTGTACATTTCTGTTGAAGAGTATATTAAGAGAGAAACTGTAACCGTTTCACTTGTACCCAGATCTTTTGGTCCTTTGTACCCCCTTTTAGAACATTCCATCACTTGAAGGCAAAGATGCCTTCCAGCACAATGTGACAATAATATTTTAATGTTGTTGGTGGAGCCGGTAACTTCCTTCTTATCCAAGCGACGACAGTGTGAACAACCAATCGTCCCATTTTTGTAATTTTAATTAATGCAATTGATCAAACTGCAGTTGACATAATTCTCCTATCTAAGTAGTCAAATAGCTGAAGATATTAGTACCTTTACTCCTTTCGCCACAGTGTCCGTATACATACTAGTTACTTAACTTTCTGTAGCCCTTCGCTCACTCTGCCTATCAGAATCCGCTACCTATACAAGAATAGTAGAGTATCATTACAGCTCATGTTTTAAAAGATAGATACAAAAGAAATAGTGATATAAATAATTATTCCTTTTTTGTCACTTTTTTTTTTTTTTTTTTTTTTTTTTATTTGTTTCAATTCAATGAATTTTACAAAGGTTTGTGTATAAAATATATAATAGTTACATATAAATATTTAATTGTTTAATACAAAATTTTTAATTTTTGAGGCTTCACGAATAAAGAAGTATATGTTATTCAGTTGATTTTTACTTTTAATTATCAAGAGAAAAAAGAAGTCAGCGTGATCCAGTCCATTAGTATAATCACAAATGTAGCGGTTTCGTATTCCCGTATAGAGCGGGCATTCAAAAAACGTGTGATATAAATCGTCTGGTCTACCTGCGTTACAAATTGGGCAGATGTTGGCAGGATTTAATGTTATTTTTAAGTTTTTGCTGTATATTGTCGAATTGATTACAGATGCAGCCCTTAATTGAAATATTACCCTTTGTCTGTCAATGGCTATGTTGCTATTAAATATGACTTCAGGTATGTTGTCTTCAATTATTAATTTGTATAGAGGACAACTGTGGAGATTATGTATTTTGTGTAAATCCCGTCGTATCAATGATTGACTGTAATCTTCCAATATCTGAGGCATTGTATTTAGCAGTTGGTTTTGGTCTTGGGTATTCCAGATATCATTCAAATCACAATCCTCTAACATAACAACCTTTTTTGTCACTTCTTTTTTATATCACGTTTTTAAAAATACCAACATACTTTACACTATATGTTAATATACTATACCAGCGAATATGAAATGAATATAAAATTTGGAATACGGATATTGGAATAATAATATATCCGTTTCGGATATGCTAACGGATATGAATTGTCTAAAAAAAAAAGTTTAAATAGGTAAAGATTTAAAATCATCGGATTTGGTTACGATTTCAAATATAATTTTATTTTGGATATACATGAAAACGTGAATAAAAATTTTTGAAATTCTACATCCGAAGGGTTGACCGATGGTTAAAACCTTGATTTATTGAGTATAGCTCAAACCCTATCAAATCAAATCCTATCTCTAAAGTTGTAAAAACGATATTTAAAGGTTTTATATCGAATTTTATTTTATTTTATTGTAGGAAGAATCCTTGGTATATGTAAACCGATTAAAATTACTTATCCAATAAAATACATTATCATCCTTATCATTACTCTTAGCTTTGTTCTTTTTTTTTTGGGTATAAAATTTACCTCGGCCACTCCTCACAGTGTTTGCTTCGATTTGTCGATATATTTCAACCAATTTACACAAAACTTTGACAAACATATAACTAAACATTCATGAACCACTCTTTCTTTAAATGAAAACCAGCATGAAAATCCGTTCAGTAGTTTTTGAGTTTATCGTGAACAGGTAGGCAGGAAGGCGCGCCGGAAAACTTTATTTGATAAAGAAAAGAAAATAGAGATTATATGTTTTCACTTGAAATTTTATTATTTCTAAACTGAATCGGGAAAGAACACTTATTGACCTCTTCATTAGCGTTTACTGGCCAAACGGTTTGAGACATGTAAAAATATTTTTCATCTTTAACAAAATTTGGTCATTTTATGCAAAATATTCTATAAAAATTATAAGGTTATATTTAATTTTATTTATTGGAGGAATAATATATATCGTATTATATCTAAATAAATTATATAATCTACAACTACAATTTTTAAGATTTTGGCTGTAGATTACTTAGTAATACCTGTGCGAGGCCGGGACAGGTATTTCTTGCTTATATTAACGAAATAGATTCAGTAATTCAGTAATAAATTTTACGATTATCAAACGATCTTTACGTATTTTGATGAAAAATTATACTAAAAATGTTACAAATGAACTACAAAAGTGTAACATAAAAATAACTTTCTCATTTGCAATTTATAAAAGTTTAGTTAGAAATACTGGCTTTTATGTTATAAATTGGAATATTTACACTAGGCATTACTACAAACATCTTCAGTAAACTGGTTCAATGTGTTTTCTTGAAGGAATAAGATGTACATTCAATCTTCAAAATCTATTTTTGTTTGTTTACATTGAGGGTGCGCTACCAGTATACTTTCTTTTCCAACTATAAAATTGTCTTCTTCTACTTCATTTATCAACATTTAGACATAATACTATTAGGAGAAATTTTTTGTTACAAATTCCATACAAAGATAAGATTTATGTATTATACAAATCAATTCACATAAATCTCTTTAACAGTCAAACTTATTTCGTTTACGTAATACAAGTGCTGGTAATTACGATTATCTACTATTAATACAATTTCTTAAAGCAATTTATTTTTAATTAGGTAATTATCGAAAAAATAATATTTTGAATACAAACATAAAAAAAAACTTAAAATACAAAAAATTTTAATACAATGTGTTTCTTAAAAACTAAAAAGTACCAAACAATATGTAATGTAAATAAAGATGTAATAGTCCATTTAACCTATTTCGGTCACACCTCCAGATAATAAAGTTATAGACGCAATAAATACAGTTCCCTCTAAGTAATTGATTTTTTAAAAATTATAGTGAAATAGTTAAAAAACAAGAGAAAAAAATAAACTTTTTTAATAAAACAAAATCGTTTAAATTTTAATTTAATCAATCAATATGTAGAAGTAAAATTAAGAAAATTAAATTAAAAAAAAAAAAACGCCATTTTTCTTAAAACACAAAAAGTATATTTATTTTGAAATAGGCCCAAAGTTTGGCTGGTGTCCACTGAACTCTATATGAACGTAACGGATGTCCAAAAGTAAAGAATAGAAAGGAACAATTACGTTCAAGCCTTTTAATGGTTTAATATGTTATATTGACATCTAAATATGAAAAAATTACATAGCACTATATTTCAGGGGTTCGTTTTTAAAGGGGGAAGGCTATATTGCGGCTCTTTAAGTGATTTCAAAATCAATCAAAATCAAATAGAATTCGCGATTAAGTACTTTTTTGTATAAAATTAAGTAGGACTATGTTTTAAAAAAAATTATTTTTCTATTTTACTACTAAAAAATTATTGGCTTATGGTAACTACAATAAAAACCGGTTAAACCAAAAAACCGATATCAACGTATCAATATATTGTATTATATTCAAAATAATGTAAAAATAATGTGTCATGTTCAATGGATTTATTTCTTGATATTTTATTCGTTGGCCGAACGAAGTTTTCTATGGTATAACAACGATTTAGAATTTCGTTTGTCTGTATCTATCTATGTTTGTTCCGCAGTACCGATCACACTCAGAAAATTAACTGTATAGTTTTAAATATAATTACATTTTACCCTTCTAGACCAGAGTAGAAGCCTTAAAAAATGGTAAAAAGTGGAAGAAAATTATAGTAGGATGAAACCTATTAGAAACGCAAGATAATATGATAAAAATGAAAGTAAAAATAAATTATGGGCGATCTGAGTTCGGGAAGTTGGAGGGAATGAGTTTATAAGGGCAAATCACGGTATATTTAGATTTCCGGCAAAACTACAAGTCCTATGGAAAAAAATTAAATGGCAAAGTTGTAGGTAATAAAAAGATCTACAACTTATGTATTTACACTATTTTCACACAACCTAAAAGTTGTCGATTAAAAATTAGGGTCTTTCCAAAATACTATCCAGACTATAAATCTGACTACTCTGTGAAATTAAATAACTAGAAATTAATTTTTCAGCTTCCTAGTCTCTAGATCTAGAATTTATTTTTTGTCTTATTTCTATAGAACCAACTTCGAAGTGAACCTTATCCAATAAAAAAAGAACCATTCAATTCAATGTTTGTTCATTCTTCTTTAAGCAATACACATATTGTACAGAATAAATCAAAAGAATTCAATTCGTAAAAAAATTCAAATTTACTCTGTAAAAAATATGCGTAGTAGTACATAAAAAATTATACGTAGTCGTACATAAGAAATTATGCGGGTCGATTTCATATGTTTTCGTCGGTTAAAAAGTAAATATTATTGATTTATTGATTCTTTGGAAAAATAAAATCCCATTATTTATTGAATTATATTTGCAGAGCGGCTAACCATAAACATGAAAGGTAGTAGAAAATTAAAAAAAACTTAGGGTGTAAGCCTTAAAAAAAAATTATCTTTTTAAATAAATTTGCGGATGAGCATTTTGCTGTAATTATATTGTTAATTATGAAACGAAGCGATAAGCAAACAATTCAATTGTCTAAATAAAGGATATATGAGAATTGCAATCCACAAAATACATTTGAGTTTATAATGAACATATATAAATATTATACAATCATATATTATAACTGACAAGATTGATCAAGCATTCACTATTGAACCAGATTTTTCTTTATATACAAATAAAGTTTTTATTTAATGTGTGCGCTAGTACTATGAATATGCAAAAATATATGTTAAATACAATTTTTCTATTCAGATATAATGCAATTTTTAATCAGAATATCAGTATTTACATAGTTGGTAATTTTTGTAAAATGTAATGAATAGAAGCTTAATTATGGAAGTGAAAATGTATGTACTACTGACATAGTTTCGAAAAGATTATGAAATGTATAAATATAATATTTTTTAAAACTAGTAATATACTTATATTCAAAAAATTCATATTTTTAATGAGCTACATATTAATAAAATATGAAATATAATGTACGTTCGTTAATATTAAAATAAATGAATATTATTATTTTTTGTTTTAGACTAAAAAGTAGTTTTCAACAATGCAAAAATCAAATGTAATTTTTATTTTATTTTCTATGAATAAAAATCATTTTTACAATAACAAATTCAAGAGAAAATGTTCGAGATCGAATAATCCACATAAAGCATCAGATCAACATCCCACCTGAAGGGAAAGGCAGAAGAAAAGAAAAACATACTATTTCCAGCTTTATAAAATTACAATTCGTTATTGTGACAGCAGATCTCTACCAGAAAGCATCTTAAGAATTATTTATATTTTACCGTTAAATGCTTCTTTAAACAAAGCTGATCAAGAACCAGAGATTGATTTAAATCCATTTCCAAACATTAATATAATCAAACATTATATTCATCAAAAAAATATAAAAAAAACTAAATTTTGATAAACAAATCAAATTGAGGTTTGCTTTAACAAATGTGTCATCTAGCTGACAAGCAATAAGTCTGAAAAAATTCCTCATAGACTAAGAGCTCGTGGACAGCTTGAGTTGCTATCTTTTTGTAAGTTTGAGTGATGAGTTGATCTGGCAGAAATCAGCCATGCATGTCATCAGTGATTATACATTTCAAGCGAATTGACATTTTAGTGTAGTAAAAAGAATAAGAGTTAGTTATAAACTGAGCTAGAGAGTTTAGAAAATTCACACATTCAATGTGTCTGCGTGAAAACTTTCAGGTACTCTAGCTACATTATTTCCTACAGCCAAAAAAAAGTATTTGAACCCCATTTTCAGGGTTAGAAATAATCGCGGAACATCTATATAGGGGGTAATCAGATTTAAAACACAAGAATGACGATAAAAAGAATTCATGAGATGTCTTTTCGAATTCAATTTAATCATTTGTAATTTCAACGATGTATATAAATTATGCAAATAATTTTTTTTTTAACACAATTTTCAATAGTAATCGCTTTTACCTATTAAAGAACAAATCAAGCTAAATTAATGATATATTTCTAGAAAGGTAATTGTCTGTACATATTTTCATGAAATGAGACCGCATTAAATTGGGAAATGTTATTTTCAGTTGATGATGTACAGTTTTTACGATATAATTAGGTTTATTTTACATTTCTTCGGTTATGAATGGCTTGTACAGTTTGGTCACTCAGTATTATATCATTCTGTATATATATATATATATATATATATATATATATATATATATATATATATATATATATATATATATATATATATATATATATATATATATATATATATATTCTTGAATATATTATAACGATGATCTGTTCCTACTATTTTACATACAATACAATTCTTTCAGGTAAATCTTTTCCTGTCTTTTCACTCTGTTTTCAACCATAGAAAAATGCATATTTTAAATGCAAATTTTTACAATAGCAGTAAAACCTGCTTATATTAAAATGCAATAACTTTATTTTTTATATGGTTTAATTTGCAATAAACAAAAAAGCTTTTAGGTCGAACACCTTATTACTTGCCTTACTGCCTTACTTTTTTTCTTGAAATTTTATTAAAACATATTCCACAAAGTTGAATTCCAAACCAAAAAATATTAAATTAATGTTAGAGAATTTTAAACTTGTAATATTTACTCAAAAGTGGCTAGTTTAAATGAATTAATCTTAAAAATTTGATTTTGGGACGTAAAAAAGAAAATAAAACTTGGATAGACACTACAGTCCCCATCATACCCCCCCCCCCAAGCGTGTAGTAAATGCAACTGGATTCAGACAATTTCATGTTACCATACAAGCCACAAGTTACTTCTGCTTTCCACTAAATAAATACCAGAAATTTTATAACTTCTATTTATTTCCACAATTTTATTATAAATTTTATACTTGTAATTTTAAAAATTTTTTTAGTTTTATTCTTTTGATATAATCGATATAAATTGTATATTCCAGCTGCTTGAAACCTATAGATCGATTCAGTTGTTCTCTCTACAGCTAGACAAATTCAACTGCAGTTTAATATGAATATAAAAATGGATACATTTATGAACAAAGAATATGTTTTGCTGTCAATGATTCCAAAAGAGGTGAAAACCACCTACATACATCCTCACGACACTATTTATATACAACACTCACTATATTAGACAGAGATAGTGATGATACCTAACTATTTCAAGTGGGAAAAGCCTCCTCCTGTCTACGAAGGATACATTCTCTGCTATATAGTTTAGTTATATTGTGTGTAAAAAAAAGATCAAAACACCAAAAAATCTAAAAATAATAATTATGTTAAGAAAACCAAGATTAATACAAAAGTTAAAGAATTAAAAAATTTGTAAAGCAGAAAAAAATTGGTGACCTTTACATTGACAATTACGTGCACTAAACTTGAAAATTTCAAATTAAACTCTAGCATTTTTAACACCGGAAATGAATCGAGCACAAAACTACTTTAATGTTGAACGATGCTTACATGTCATGGGACGAAATTTCAGAATAAAGTTTCTTTTAATATTAAATGTGATTTTTTGTATAACATTATTTTTGTATTTTTGGAAATTTTTAAGTTTGGAAGAAAATGAAAATGGTCTCCCATTTCCAATTAGTACAAATATTTAAATATTTTCACATTCGTATAAATCTTTATACTCGGAATATACGAAACATATGAGGAGTAAGTATATTCAATTGAGTATAAAGTCACGCTAGAAAATATTGAGGCCACTTGAAAAACTTTGGTATGGGTGTTCATAGAATTATATAATTAATGGATCTATGATAACCATACCCGATATAAAAAAAAATTCAAAAATATAAATTATTGAGAAGTGATTCTTGTGTCCTGGCTTTTTTTACACTCTGTAAAAGAATATATATAATAGTGTAGCTATATTATACATTTATGATAACCCGACATATTCCATATGTGCTTGTAGTTACTAAAGCAAGATATGCTTAGAAATAAAGGCTGATTTTAGCATATTCGATGTGATATTTAAAAATATTTTTAACATTTAATAAAAATAAGCATAAAAAAATATAACATTAACAATATTACAACTTTAAAAATCTCATTGACGTAGCAGACACGTACATATTTGAGTTCCTTATGACGAAAATAAATTCAAATGATTTGACTTAAACGCCAACAAAGTTAGTATGCGATATCAATTAAAAATATCTTTTTAGACAAAGATATGAAAAGAGATATTATTTACTATTCAAAGTGTTATCAAAATTTGTTTATTTAGAACGGTATCTGAATGAAATGTTTATTAACCCAACTCAATAATTGCCTGATAAGATTTTTTTATTTCGCCTTTACTTTAAGTATCGAAAATATTAATATAAAGTTTGTATGCAAATTATCGATAATCAATGAAAACACCATACTTATTACATTTATTGCCTCATAATATTGCATTGTCATCGACTTCATTGTCTTCCGTTTACTTAATTTTCAAATACAATAATGTGCGCACAAGCAGGATTTGATGTGCCGTAGAAAAATTTCCTTGATACTTTTACCTCATGGTGTCATGTTTGTCAAACATGATTGCATATCAATTATCATATATGTTATGAGGTCAAAAATGAAAGTAAAGTGAATTTAACCGCTTGATACATGAACTTATTTTAGGTTGTAGACAACCATGAACCATTAAATAGTTGATTATGTATAAATACATGAAAACATTACACAGCTGCTGGGAGTATATAATATATGGAGTTGATGATGGAAAGTATCTCAGAATGCATTTGACAAAACATGGCACAAACACATTATAAAATTTTAATATGTCGAATATTGAAAGTAGTAGAATAGAACAATTGCGTTTAATCAATTTTATTGTTTAATATTTTAGTTTGACCCCTAAATATGATAAAATCACAAGCGTGGGTTTTACAGGGAGGGGTTATAATGCCTCTCATTCAATCATTTCAAAATAATAAGAAAGTACCTCAGACTTTAAGATTTTTAGAAGAATACTTTTTGTGGACAATTAAATTATCTATAGCAAAACCTTTTGTGTACAAAACAAAAAATGTTGTAAATATGTTGTAAAAATTAATTTTTCAATTTTTTGTTTTTTCAATACGTCATTCATAAATTTTTTTGGAGGCATCTCCTAGCTACATACAAATAGGAAATAAGAGAATAGAATTTGATTCAAAGAAAAAATTGACCATATGTAAATCTCCGTACGATCAACGGTTAATGAGATTCATTCAAAGAGAGAGAGAGAGAGGCATTCATTGAGAGTGATTCAAAGTTGGAAATTTTTTCAATATTTGAATTTTTTCTAATAATTTTCAGCAAAACTAGATAAGAACTAATTACTGACTGGTCAACTGTTACTGTGTGAAATATTTTTAATCATTAACATTCATTAAATACCCAATATATTCCATTCGCCATAATTTCAGCTCCAACTAAGCAAAATACATTATTAATAACACATGTTTATAATTACATATGTATTAATATTTGTATAGACTGCATATTTTAAGTGTTTTATGAATGATAATGATTAAAAATATTTAACAGATAGTAAATTAATGACAAGTATCTAACAAATAAGACTGAATGATATTTGAATGGGAATATCTCTGTAATTTAAATATAGGCAAAATTAACTAAATGAAAAAAATTTAAAAAACGTATTCCTATAGCAAATTTAATTTTCTTAAAAAGCGTTTTTGTAAAAAACTTTAATTTTAAACTACTTTCTTTTATTTTGAAATATCTGAATGAGGGGAATTATAACCCGTACCTAAAAAACAACCCCTGAATTGATTTTGTGATTTTATCATTATGAGATGCCAAATTAACATATTATACAATAAAAATACTATCTGGAAATCTGGAAAAAGCGGACGCAGGTAAATCTGAAGCTTGGTGAAAATTACTTGCTTTTATACGGAAAAGGACATTTATCGCATAAAAATTAAATAGAGATATATCCTCTTTTAAACGAATTTGGACTAGACTGAAAAAGGTTATGGCATAAAGCATCAAATTCAAACATTGAAATTATCGAAACATTTAAATGAAAAATGTTTCTACGACTATTCTAGAGCTAAAACACGAGCTCCCTATTTTATTCCAAAAGGAGTAATTCGTAACGTCTTAGAGTGAATACAGTGAAAAATGCAATAGGAAGGTTTAGAGAAAAGTATTTAAAGGGACTGAAAGTACATAGAAATTCGTTGACATTAAATCTGTTTAACGAAAGTGAAAAAACTAAATTTGTGAAAACACTGAAGTAGTTTGAGTGGCCACTTTGTGAATAACTTTCATGTAAAAAATTTATTTTAAATTGTATCATCAGCAGTATAGTGACTAGTTTTAAAGCTAGAAAATAATTATTTATAATTCGTTATCACTGAATTAATGCTATTATCTGATCTTCCACATATTTGCTTATAGTATAATGTATACAGATTGTAATCAGAAAATAAGGTCAGAAAATATAAACATTTTAATAGTTTAGGCAAATAATTCTCAATAAAAGGTTCCGTATATACCTTGGAACATAATTTTTTACTTCTTAACTCGGTTGGACAAGTAAGTCGGTGAATATATGAAAAGCCCCCGTCTGTAGCCATTGAGCCGTGGGAAGGGGGTGCTTGCTATGTCTAATTTTTCGATTTTTCGTTTAAATCTTAAAAACTATACGTTCTAGAGAAATGACTATTCTACACAAAATAATTTGCTACAAATTTTAACGAGTCAATTTTCGATATCTTGTATAGTTTTCTCTAGGACGCATACTTTCTTAGATTAAAGCGAAAAACCGATAAAAGAAACCTTGAAGAAACTCTCTCTCCGGATCAAAGGCTATGGATGGGGGCGTTGGATATGTTCACCTCCTAACTAGACAAAACAAAGTTACGATAAAAACTGTGTTCCAAACATTTTCCTCTAAGCCTTTTCGTTGATTAGACTATAGTAGCTTAATAGAATTTTATATATTGAGGCACAAAAGTCAATTCTACTTCTTTAAGCCATATAATGGATTTTTACAATAAAAGTTGAGTAGGGTATAACAATAAAAAAAATTGAAATGTTTTCAGGTATAGTTGTTTAATACGGGGTTCACTCTCCTATCATAATAATGAATGTTTTGCAATTATTTTAAACCATATTTTTAAAAGTTCATTTTAATAAAATTTTTTTATAAAAATATGTAATAAATTTTAATAAAGACTAAATGTTACATAGTTTTAAAACATTTTTAATTAGGTAACTTAATAAGCAGTCCGTACACTTAAATACAAAAAGTACACAGAGAAAATTATAAAATTCTTCAAAACAAAAATACTTACACAAAAATTGAAGCAAATAGCAAAAATTGTTGAGGTCATTTGTACATCATTAAATGAAAAAAAAAAACAGAACTTTTAAAAAGAGCCTTATGTTAAAAAAAGATTGCAGTATATAAGCTAAAATATGTATATATATGAGGGACAAAACCACTACTTTCACAACTTAATTAAATATCTGAACAAAGAGGTAATTTATTCAGTAGAAAATTTTAATTAGTGATTGGTGGAGTGGTTTCTTGGTACTTAAAGCCCTTGCTATATCCATATAAGTAACAACAACCTTATACGCCAAACCATTATTATTATATTTTTTACAACTTTTTATACTTCATGAAAGATTTATGAAAAAAAAAACCGATGTTAACGGAATCTCTTTACATACAACAAACATTAACAAAAAAATTACCCCATCCAAATAATAAAAAAAAAAACACGACAAAAATATTTTGGTCATTACTTTTTTATAGTTTTGTAAATAAAAGGTATTTATATAAAAATTAAAAAACAAAAACATATTTTTTATTACCAAAGATTGATTATGTATCCGAATTCGTTCCAACAGGCATACATTTTTTAAATTAAATTTATAATTTTTTTTTTTATTATTTTCATAAGGCAAAATAAAACATTTCTTGATTGTCTTGAGTATGTGATGAATGAGATTTTACCGAACAAAAAATGATTTTTGGGTTCACAGGCGAAAACATTTAAAGGCGAAAACAAATAAATATCTGTTAATAAGTAAATAATTTTTTTAATTACAACCAAAACAAACCTTCATTTTACCATTAGTATAGTATGTTCTCAAAATGATAGAGGCGCTATTATGATACTTGGAATCGATTCTCGGTGTGCTTTTTGTCACTGTTTTCTAGTATATAAAACGAAAGTCTTTTATATATAATGATAATATATTTTTTTATATATAATGATTAAATATTTTTTTATATATAATGATTGTCCTGAATGCTTTGAAGCGTCTTTACTTTACGAACATGGAACTGAAGTAATTTTTTAAAAATCTTTAAAAAATAATGCATAGATGGACATTCAAAATTCCTAATTAAACAAAGACGAAGGAAAAATACATGTTAAACATCGTTTTTAAGAAAGAGATAGACAAGAAAATAATCTATAATAGCTTTGTTTTTGAATCAATTTTAATTTAATTTTCAAGTTTTATTATGGTACTGAGCTTAGTTCCACATTTTGATGAAAATTTTGTGAAATATTGCAAATTAAGAATCAGTCCTGTACGTTATTATAATTTTGAATAATAAAGCCTAGAGTACATAAAAGCAAAAATGGCAATGTTTTTTACAGTATTTAAATTGAAGTTAAAATTGGATAATTGAATGGGCCTAGTAATATTGACTATTACATACAGAAACTTAAAAATTCGTTGCATTTTCATATTAAGTATTCCTCAGTTTTTCAATTCTTACACAAAAAATTGTTTTCGCAAAAAAAGAAAAAAACCGTAACACTATAAATATGTGTATATGTTAAGTCAAAAATTATAAACGAAATTTTATTATATATAAATAGTAATGTATAATATTTATTATTATTATAATTTTTTTTTTTTAATATTTATTTTAATTTTACCAGTTTATTTATTTCTCTTACAAACTTTTTAGTAAGTTACTTAATACAATTAAGTTGTAGTAAGGTGTTTGTGTAAATATAGATTATAATCTTACATAATAATAGTTTTAAGCTTAATTTTGTGACCACAATATTTTAAAGCTGACGTATTATAATTTCATTTAATTAGTGGGAGGAGTGTATATGAAATGTTTCAAAATTCTAAAAACAAATATTTGGTATGAATAAAATGAATTATTACAAATTTTACAAATGTACTACAAATTTGAGTACAGTTTTTAAACAGTGTAGATTCAAACAAAATTATGAAAACTAATATAAACCACCAGAAAATTCTCAGCAAAAAACCAACACAACTTAATCCAAATAAATTCGGATAGACTTTGTGAAAATTTAAATAAAACAATCAAATTAGAGTATTTAAGTGAATATTATAAATCAACTAAGCTTGTTGCAGAATCAGATCTTTTGTTAAATACTTGAATATATTTAAATGTGTTTTCAATTATACTAAAGTAAACTATTTAAAAACTTACACAAACATGGTGATAGCCAAACGTAGAAAAAAATTCTTACCTGAAACAAAGAAAAGGTAAATATTAATACAATATGTTGAAAAATATATATAATTTTGGTCAAAAAATGTTTGGAATTTTTTGGTAGTACACATACAAAATACATATATTTATAATATTAAACTATTTCAGATTCCGTCAGCTTATCTTTAAAACACATTTTTCTGGCTTAATTATGCTTAGCTGAACAACTCTTTGTCTACAAATTTATCGGGAATAAAGCGATATCTTTCACGATTACGAAAAATTTGGATGCAATTTAAATTTGGCATGAATACGTATTTTGTTTTTGTGATGAACATAAAAAAACATAAGGATATTCGTTTATTACAGGCACAAACGATCAATGAGCGTGAATTTCAATTTATTCAGAAAAAAATTAATTCTGAATAAAATATTATTATCCTAAGAATTTTTTAGGATAATATATAAATTTTGCATTATTACGTGTTTCAAACAAGGAAGTAAAGTAAGGTTACGGATAAAAATAATATTTCTTATATTCTATTTGAGAACATTCCAATAATTTCAATCCTTCAAAATTAACAAATTCTGTATTCGTGTACATTTATTAATGAAAATGTGTTTATAAATTTACAAATTCCTTCGATGAAATGAAATCAATTCAATTAATTTAACAATATAAATGTAACAAAATAAACTATCTACTTACTGTAAATTAACGTAGAATATTTGATTATCGACAAGCTCACAACAAAATTGGAAAATTGGACATTGAAGATTTAAACAAGAACTTTAAAATACATGTTTTGAATAG
Source organism: Chrysopa pallens (assembly GCA_020423425.1). Lineage (NCBI taxonomy): Eukaryota > Metazoa > Arthropoda > Insecta > Neuroptera > Chrysopidae > Chrysopa > Chrysopa pallens. The sequence continues at coordinate 69,643,927 of CM035591.1, read as the reverse complement.
ATTGAACGTTATTTTATATGTATTTATTGTAAGTAGTTTTGGATAGCTACTAACCAATATTACATTCCACATTCAATATGCTGACCGAATGATGTACAAATTTGTGAAGATTATATGGTGCAAAACTATTATTATAATCTTGTTTAATCTCACTACATATTTATTTAAAAGCTATACATAAATGTATATTGAAATTCATTCAATTGGAAAAATAAAATATATTGTTTTAAACTGAATATTAATTTATGGTTCTAATGATGAACTGATTTGTGGCCATGAAAAAAACTCAATTATATGCTAACCCAAGATCAAAAAATTTGATTATATTTAAAATTCAAATACCTAAATTTGAGGCTAGTGCTAAATTTCACGGTAATTCACTTAAATGTGGGTAATGTGCAAGTAGAACTACTTGTGCAAATGTGAAAAATTAACAACAGGATAGTGACGAAGAAAGAAAATTATGATGGACTTAGGATATGATTATTCAAGATAAAGATTCACGAAAGCTTATTTGCTAGAATAGAGATAGATGTGCCCTAGAAAACAAAAGTAATACTTGTTCACTATTATTGTGTGTACTTAAAGGGAAAGATTTTGAACACGAGGTATTTAAATCAATTGATTATTTTTAATCGACTTTTTTGATTTTATATTTGTTACTTAAGAACATTCGACTGGGTGAACCGATTTTGATGATTCTCTTATTATTTCCATTTAGTTCCCGTATAGTTCCATTTCAATTTGGTCCAGATCTGATGTTCCGAGGGGGAAAGTAGGACCAAAAACAGTTTTTAGTGAATAAATTTCATCGCAATGAAAAAGTTTTCGTGGTTGTATGCAACACTCAAAAGTAAAAAATAAATTTTTAAACATAAAAGAACCACCTTCAAAAAATGAACTAAAACCAATTGACCAATTACATTTCGAAGTCGGTGACCATCTTATCCTAAGCGAAAAAACGGATTATTGGTTAGTATCAACTGAGAAATGTAATTGATGGAAAAATTAAAATTAATTTTTACATTTTAAAATTTTCCTTTTTTGAAGGCGGTTATTTTTTGTTTAATTTTTTTTATTAGAATGTTTATAGCCCAGGAGGCCGATCAATTTTCGATTTTATTGAGAGTTTATATGAGGTTGATAACCGAATGGCGGTTCAAAAAGCGCATCCAAGGTGGACTTATAACAAGTAGAGGAATAATAAAATATATTTCATTTAAATAATATAGTTAAAGTAAATAAAATAAATAGTCATCACGATATTTACGGGTGGAATAATTGAATACTCAGCAGAAATTTTAATCCCACCCGCCACCCTCTCGGGGCCTGACTTTCATAAAAGTGTATGGCTGTTAATCAACATTCAATTCCAACATGAATTATTCGACTTGAAATTATTGTTTCATTTGCAATGCTACCTCCTGGACTATTCATTTTAATCGTCTGTAAACAAAAGAATCTATCTTTATATAGAGGTATAATCTGAGCTGTTCATGTCGAAAGTTAAATAAGGAACTTTAAAAGAAAGTGTGCATACTGCATTACAGCACATTTTTGATACTTAAATTTGAGACTTGTATGAATAAATAATACAATGTTTAATAATAAAACATTGATTATTTTATCTGTTATTCATAAATTTCCAAACAAATACTTTTGTTTTTTCAATCAGGAGACCAAAACACCAAAATATGTTTTTTGACACAAAACAAATCACAGTGCTGTTTTTTTTTATTTTTGGAACGAAGTTCCTTACGGCAGGCTTGGAGGGGATAGGAATTTTGCTGCGCGACCGAACTGAAAAAAATGTGATAGTAAAACCGTAAGAAAAAATGCGTGGAATAAAACTGTTAAATGAGACGTAACTATAGTAACAATGTCAAATGAACCAACAAGTGACTTGAATGCAATTGACAGTGATAATAGTGGAAAATTATTCAGTGCAAAAGAATTAAATACGTAAGTATTAGTTTATTCTTTATTAATAAATATATTAATAAATATATATTTATGAATATAAAATATTTTACATTGGCTAAGTAAGGTTTTCTAGGTTATCTTTCTTCTAAATACTTTCTTGTAATTAAATAAAAATTAATCAGCAAAATTTAAGAGAAAAATCAAGAAAACCTACATAAAATTGACCACGATTTTTTTTGCAATTTGTGTCGATTCTACATTAGCCGAAGGAACTTCGTTCCTACCTGGTGTCCCACGACACCACATCATTTTATTTATTTAAAATTCCCTTCAAAGTCCTCAGTTCAAGTGCAAGATAAGACACTGTAAAATAAAGTAACGATTTTTTTTTTAAATTTTTATTATATTTTGTTTTCATGTGAATATTAGAATCTTTCCATTGTTTGTAAAATTGAAAATATACAGCAAATATTCGACATAATCAATTAAAATTAGTTTGTAACTTAACAATATAATTAATAAGTATTACTTGTGCGTTGGACAATCAGTATAAAGGAATAATCACATCAAATACTCATGTCATTTAGGTTCAAAAACACATTCGTTTACATAAAAGATTAAAATAAGTTAACTAATTCCAACCAATGGGTATACCAGCATCGTTACATAGAAAACGTGGTATCCAAATCATTTGTATTCGTTTAGTTTCTCCAACATTCGATTTAAACTCGATGTCAATGAATTTCGACAATAATAATCATTCTCAACCTATAAACGAAAACTAATATCCATTCATGTATGGGTAGGTATATGCCAATTTTAACTTAAATAACTGGGATTCGGTCTCGTTGGTAGTGTATCCATCAATAAATAATAGATATCACCAGTGACACTGGGTGTGAGAGTCATTTTAAAGAAAATACAAAAATATGGTATTTGATGGTTTACATAGATGTACATTACATAGTTTATTACTGAACTTTGTATTCTCATTTGGATAAAGAGTCGAAAGAACTAATTATGATGATTTTTAAAAAGGTAAATATATTTTCTACGCATTTTAAACTTTTTACATATATCTTCCGCTGACGTGAAGTAATTACTAATTTCAATGCATCACCAAAGTTAGGCAGCATCATATACAGTCAGTACTTGGATTTGTAACCTTTTAGGAATGTTGTGGAATGCTGTTGTTTAAACTATACCCTAAGTTGTTTAGACTACTATATACTGTAGTCACTGTATGACCTTAGTAGTTGAAAAGTGACATATACTTTTAACTGAACATATTATTTTTTGTATAACAATTCAAATTTTACAATATTATTAGACAGATCTCTGAATAGGCCCACGGATACGGATCTTTACTTTTATACTCAATCAATCGGTGTCACACACCAATCATAGATAGCAATAGTAAATAAGGTAGTGAATTATAAGAATTACCACTAAGATGTCCAATAATGGTTGAAATATTCAATTTTTGCCAAATATAGGAATAACAAGTAAAGATAACAGCTTTAAGAATTAATTGTTTTGATACTCGACATGTATTTGAGTATCAATGTTTGAACTATTTTTAATAAAGCTTTCATAAAATACTCAGTCCATACATTTAGAAACACGTATGTGATAATTATATGTATGTGCATTTTGGCTAACTTTGAGATGGAATTGTGGCGAGTCTAAAGAGTTAATGAAAAAGTGTTTAGTAAAAAGCTGTTTGTTTTGAAAAAAATATTTTTTGGTTTTGTATTTTTCTACTATCTTTAATGGTTCTAAAGATCATGGATTTCCATGGATCCATTAGACCCAATAGGCTGATTTTGCTTTACGAACTTGATCTTACTTTTTAAGTTTGAAGAACGTTACCAAAATTTCAACTCGCTATCTCTTTTCGTTTTCGGTGACGGACGGACGAACGGACATGTAGACTAATTATTTCACTGAATAATTTCAAAACTAAAAATAAGTTTTTCTTAAAACTAATTTCTCAACAAAATAGAATGCATATCGAGGATATTTCCATAGTCTCCCAAAAGATTTTTTATTGTTAAACAACTAAAACTATTAACGATTTTGTTTAATAAAAATAAAGTGCGTTCAAATGCTAAATGTACAAAGCAAAATTTTAAAAGATCTTTATTGAATAAAAAAAAATTAGGCTTAGAACATTTACTAACATACTAGATAAAATTTACATTTTCATATTAGATTCGATCATCAGTTAATATTAGAAATTTTATCGATACTTGACTATAAGATGATGAAGTACCTTAGATATCATATTCCGTAACAAGGATTAATACATATTACAATAATAGAATGGTACTTGAATGGTATAATTCAAGAGGATTAAGTACATTGATTAGGTTACACTGTCACACATAGTACATATGACAATTGGGTTGGTTCTAAAGTGAATTCGTACTTGAATTTGATACATATCCCAGCCAACATTGACAAACGTATCGGGAATAATGAATTCAACTATTGTACATGTATCTAGGTAGATAGTACATTATACATGAAGTTAGAATACGACTGGCCTAATCTAACTGTTGAAATAATATAATGCATTTTAATGAGATATCTGAGAATCATACTATATGAATTATTTCCATATCATATTGATAAGCTCTTTATAGTCAAATGCAAATTTTGATTCCAAAAATTATATTGTTAATTAGAATAATCTTTAAGTACAATCTGATATCATATGTTTTCTATATAATTACCACGACTTTTATTTCTTTTGAAATGAAAAATATTTAGACAAAAAGGATAATTAATAATGTTTTAAACTACTTTTAAAAATCTAAATACGTTTTTTTCTATCAAATATTAATTTTAATTCTAATTAAGGCAATTTTTACATTAAAAAAATCGTTATATATGATAAAACATGTTGTCATTCAATAGAAGTTTCCTTTGAGAATAATAACTTATTGTACCGAATTTAAAATTTGTCAGTTTATCTACCTTGAAGTTGCGAAATTTTGCTAAGATTTATGTTTATATATTAAACTCAAAAACTGAAAAAAATCGCACATTCAAAGTGAAAAATAGAGACTTTCGAATGGAATAAAGCTTTAGTATTGTGATTTTTACAATACAATCTACAACATATAAGTTATAACCTTGGATGAAGTCTTATTCCTCTCTTCGAATCTAATCTTTAAATCATGGAATTTATTCGATTTGTATAATTTGTTTGTTATAATATCGCTATTATAGGGCTATTGATTAAATTATTTAGAGAAAAAACTAAGATTTTTCTAAAGTTGATTTGCACAAATCGATCAATGGTTTATTTATTGAGAAAATGTCGTGAAGTGCTGTTAAATTGGAGGTAGGAATGTGTAAGACGAATAAAAACGTACTTATCAATCATATCTCGCAAAAAAAGTAACTTTTTAACATTCTTTATAAACAGCAATTTTTTTTTTTTTATAGATAATTGAGTTTTCTATCGAAATTATGAATCGAAAACGAAGGTCCAAAAATCCAAAAGTTTTATTTTTGATTCAATATACACATACACCTTGTTGAATATTTCTGATTATATAAACAAATCTTCAATGTATAAAATAGTCCAAAAACTAGAATTTTATTCTATTATTACATAAAAATAAAATTAAACTTACTGGATAAGTCCATTTAAAAACAAAATTTAATTCTCTAGAAAAAAAATCAATTTGAGGACGTCAAAATTTTGCTTCATTTGCAATATGTTTTGCAAAAACTTTAAAGGGTGTGTTTTCACGCCTGCCTGCCATTTCTACCCTCTAATTAAGAGCACTTCACGATAATATTACATATAAAAACCAGTGGACATATAAATACCTTATTCCCTGTTTTCTAGGACATCGTCAATAACCTATTACATCTGCAGTATACAGAATTAAAAATATATAGATCATTAAATTTAACATTTATTTTATGTACCTTATTACCTTATATATAATAATAACCAAATTGATTCATACAATGCATATACTATAACAATATGCCTTGTAGTATACATACGAGAAATAAAGCTCTATTGGTACTTCTACTTATTTTGAATTTTAATGCGGTAGCAAATATAGGAAAAAATTTACATTTTATTCCCCAGTGGTTTTGTTAATGGAAGAAAATATTGAGAAATACTGATTTCGTATAAAAAATTCAATAAAAAATTTTTTTTTCATTTTTTGTTTATAATTGCTTATAATTCTCGCCTATTTTTGTGCTAGTCAAACTATATGTAAACTTTATTTGCTTGGGCGTATAATAGTTACACTTAGTGTTGCCAGAAAATTTGACATACCCAGTAGCCCCAACGTTGGTGAAAAAGAGCCTAATTTAATACTAAAAGCACAACAGCATAAATTAGGATATCCAACATATAACAAGAGCCTAATTCGGGAAAAGTAGCAAAGGTTTTACTATAATCTTCTTTACCTGACGTCAAAGGAAAATTTTTTTAATTGCTTGTAGTGTTACTATATTGCGACGTATTGATTACCCTTCTCCTGTCTTGAACATATCTTACCTTTTTGTTAAGTTTTCAGTTAATTGTTCAGTTTATAAAAGAGCCAAAAAAATGGTTGGTTTCCCTATGGTACAATAAGCGATTATGTCTCTGGTATGCTTTACTACTGTCTATGGTAAGCTATTTTTTATAGTATCATTAGACTATTTTGCATCTCGTAATATGTCTGTGTCAATCGATCTATCTATCTGTGTTTGTTCCGCTGTATATCTTTATTACACTCAAGAAGCTTACTATGTAGTTTTTAAGCTAAATCGAGCCACCACAAGCTTCAAAATAATAATTTAAAATAATGGAATTCATTATATATCAATACATTGAAAATATAAACCATTTAGGATATAGATGTAAGGCTTAATTTTATTAACTCTCTATAAGGATGGGGTCAAATTAAGTCTACACTTCAATGAAGCTCTTAGCAAAAAATGAGATCAAAAATGTTTATTAAGAGATTGAATGTTAAAAACTAGGTTTTTTTTAGTTAAATCTTCTATAATACTCTCAAAGTTAATCTTACATTATGCTTTAATCAAATTCTAAAGTATAATAGTCAATAATTTGATTTTTTTTTAGCAAAATTGGGTAGAGTAAACTACCCAACAGCAAACCAATTATTACTTGAATCCATATTATATCCGAAGTTGTATAACTATATTTTTTACTTTTATACCCAAATGTATTTTTTTGAAATTCACACTTATTTACTGCTCATTCATATTAATAATGGTGGAAAATATAAGCATAAGGAAAATTCTTTTAAAATATTGTACATATTTTGTTTCTATACCATGTATCGTTTAATGGTAAATACTTAACCAACTTCACTGTTGGACAGTTTACCCTACACAATCGTTTGGAATGATTTGTTTAATTTTATTGACCAAAATGGGATTTTATGACGTGCTATAATTTAGACTATTCTATCCATAATGCAAGTAGTTCCTGACCAATCTATCTTACTTAGTCTAACATGAATTGCCATTACAACCGGTATATGTTAATTTACATGTGCTCCTCATCGATGGTGAGAGTTCATTGAATATGGTATGAATTTGCATATTTGTTATGAAATTTACAATTACTATAAATTTGAAATTATTCCTTTACAAAATTAACGTGATAGTAATTTAATACACTCAATGGACGTTGACATTTTAGTAAGATCATTTCATAAATCATATTTATTAAACCATATTTCTTCTTCTTTTGGAAAACAAAATATTGAAATTTTAGGAACAAATTTATCACACGGAATTTGGCATATATTTTAGTTAAATATACTCAACTTTTTCATATCAAAACTATAAAATAGAGGGTTATGAAAGTTAATACGAACTATGCAAAATATCCGAAATGAAACTAAAATTGTCAAAAAATCAGAACAAAAAACTTGTAAATTTAAACACTATTCGGTTTGAATTCCATTGTTTCTATTTACTGTGTTTGTGTATAATTGGATGAATTATTCAAAAGTATTTCCGTCGATAAAATAGAATATATAAAGTTTCTATACATAGCCAAATATAGATAGATAAATAAAGATAGAAATAGAAAGCTCGGTAGATAGTATTATTAAAAAAATTGGTTTTTAAAAAAAAAAAAAAAAATTTAATTTATTCTTATTTTACTTTTTCTTTTATTAATGTTTTTGTTTTTCTTTCTTCTTTGACCAAAACCTTAGATTTATCATTGAACGAAAAAAATCGTTGTAAATATTATACCCAAATATAGTTAGAAAATTAAAAAGAAAATATTGAAGGCAAGAAAAATAAATATAAACACTTAACCCAATCAATTAATGACTGAACAAAATGAGATTGTCTAGTGTTGACTAGACGATTTTGTATTTTGCTTTATCTATCTTTCTATTTATATGTTTGTTCCGTTGTAACCTTCGAAAATGTTACACGATTTGGAAGTAAATTTGGTAAACAACGGCATCAAATTCAGTAAAATACTTTTATACAAGCATTCTATTCGATAAATTCTGGTAATTTTCGATAACTGCTTATGATTGTTCTATATAAAATGAAATATATACATATATGAAATATATAACATACATTAATGTTAATATGTTTGTTTTTCGATAAACTTTGATTTTTCTGCTATGATGAAATTGATCTATTTATTTATTAAAATCTTACGTCAAATAATATTTCCTATATTTCTTGTCAAATAGCATTTCCATTATTATATGCAAAAGATTATTATTTAGAATTTTTTGGACAAAAGATCATTGATTTTGGTACCAGAAACGGTGTTTGTAGAGTTATATTTAACAATACCAAAAACAAATTATTATATACGTAAATTAACTCAAGGTCGATAATACAAGAGAAAAAAACTGTACTAATACGCTACATATCCACATAAAAATTATTAGTTATTCGCCTTCCAATTTGATTGTTATAATTTATTTTTAATGAAAAAAGAAACGTATATTCTGAACTTAAGAAATAAACAAAATGTCGAGCTTAAGAGTAAAAAAAGAGATATTATCCATTGAATGAATGACATTTGTTGTTTTTGTAAACAAAATCAAAGGAACAGAAAAAAAAACAGAGATTATTAAAAATTTGTTCAAGAGTATATATATATATATACATGTATATTTGTTAAGTATAAAGAAGAATGGGGTATTATTATGTTTACACATTGATAAACATTTGAAGCTTTTATTGATAACAGCAGCCTTCAAGGGAGATTATTAAATTTTCTTTTATCAAAAATATATTTTTATATATTATGTTGACAAAACAAAACAAAATTTTTATACTGGGTAAATAAATATAAGCTAATGAGAATCAGTTCCTAAGAATTGATTGCCATTTCGATAAAGCTTTTGCTGGAGGTTATACAACAGCAAATAATAATAATTACAATAAATCCGGATAAAAGTTTTTATTGATTTCTTATCTAAAAAAAAAAAAAAAAAAAAAAAAAACAAGAATAATAGTATAAATATTTTTAAATAGTATTGTTATCAATAGACAGGCCTGTGGTAATGTAAAGTAAATCATACTACAAGTAACTTAATCTTAAATTGACTAGTGAAGCTTCAATTCACTATTTCAACATCGCTTGTATCGAGTTTATTTTAAACGGTAGAATATTTTTTTTATTACGATTTGAATCAACAATGCAAAGTAAGTACATGATCATCATATTCTTGAAGCTCCGAAACTACTAAACCAATTTTGATAAAAGTTCGAAACTATCTGATATTTGGTTCACCTTAAAAGACAGGATAGTTTTTATCTACTATTTTCTATATTTAGTGCAACATAACGATTTCAATTGTAAGCTCTCGATCGTCTTAATGGGTATAAATTTTTTTATTTATTTTTCATGACAACAATTATTATTATTTCTGTCAAGTTTTCAATTTATAATATACATTAAAAAAAATCACAGATATTGAAATTTTTGGTTTATTATTATATCTATGAAAAAAACAGAATAATTCTTACTGAAATGACATTTTTACACAAACAAATTTTTTGTATATGTGTTATATCACCTAGTTAGTCAGTTCATTTCCGGTTGTCTGCCTGTCCGTTATCCCGATAACTCAAAAACAAAAGAGATAACGAACTGAAATGTTGGTGATGTATTCTAGTTTAAGTTTGTAAATAAGGAAAATCGATCCATTAGGTCCAATGGTTCCTTGACCCAACCTTTAAACTATACATGATAGAATTATAATACAAAAAATGATTAATTTTTTTAAACAAACAACATTTGTTTGAATCATTTTGAGTAAAATGTTTGAGATCACCAATTTAAGACCAAATTTAGCTAATTATCACATATTGGTAATTACAATAAATATTATTTACAAGTATATATAGCTGTATAGACTGTATATTTATAGTATTTTATGAATAGTTATAAAATGATATTCAATCATATGTCAAGTATCTAAAATCTTACCTCTGTTAGTTATTATCGTTAGTTGCTTTTTTGTAAGTATGACTTCATTACTTTGTACTCTGTCCGGTAGATAAAATTTTAACCCGTTTTCCTTATACGGTAAAGTGGCAAAAATTCCAACTATTTTTATGTTAGCTAGGAAGCAGTTTTTACAATCGATGTGAAATGATTTGATAGAATGGGTAAACATTTTAAAGTTTTGTGAAATATGTTACAGCAAAGTAAGACTGAGTATACTATAGTGATATAATGTACTGGCTTTTATATTTCATCCTGTTAAAAATATTATTTTCAAAATAGCATATGTTGCTTCATAGTTGATTATAAAACAACATTTATTTGTTTTGTATTATATAAAATTAATGGTGATGGACTGAAATACTTTTGAAACACACTGAGAAGTATTACAATAATCTATTTTAATCGTTCAACATCAATCAAACCTGTATACCATTTTCATTTCCAATAAAAAATAGAGAATATTGAAATGAACAAAAAAATTAATTATATTATCTCCAATATATGTTATATCGATACTTTGTAAAAATATTTTTAAAATGAGAAATCTAAGTAAATTCATTTAAAAGAAAAATTCAATTGAATGAAAACAAAATCGGATGAAGATTTAACGAATATCGAATATATATATATATATATATATATATATATACATTCGTTCTTAAAAATTCGTTTTTATGTGAATGAAGACAGATAGATTCACATAAGGGAGAACTTCAAAGAAACCCCAATAATTATTGAAACCCAAAAAGAATTTATTCATTAAGAGAAATGTTTTATTATTTTTTTGTATATCCAGTATTTTTATTATTTTTAATAGAAGAAAATATCAAAAGAAGAAAGAAAATGCTTCAAAAATTGTAGAAGTAAATAATTTATAAACGAAACACTAGACGATACATTGTGATTTGTAATATACTAGGGCATATCAAAAAGTTTTTAGAAAATATAAAGAGTAATTTCTTTATATATTATTTTATTTATTTTACGTAATCTACTTCTATTCTAATTCAGTATATTTTGACAGACCTCTAGCCAACTTTTAAGAATCTTTAGAAAAATATGATTTTGATAGTTTCGCAAAATAAGCATTAATGTAGGTGATATTTTATAACTGTTACCTGATGAACCATTTGTGTGTGTTGGTGTGTTTGTTTGGTTGGTGTGTGCGTGTGTGTTTGTTTATACTTTTATTTTATTTATTTATTTATATATTACTTTTATTATTGATTTATTTTTCAATTATTTACTGTTGTAAATACAGATGCCATGAACTGAATCCAACTCAGCGGTAATTTTTTTTTTTTCTGTTAGTTTTTTTAAATAGAAATGTTTAATCGCTCAAAGCTCACTTATTTCTATTTTTTCAGACAATTTTCTTAGTTCGATAACGTTATAAATATGGCAGCAACTTTGCTAGATACCTAGTAACGAATGATGCTAACTTAAAACAGCCCATTTACGATGCTACAAGCGCCATTTCTTAGATTTTATAAGTCATTATTGACCGGCATTCGTAGATAGAAGCATTATTTTAAATACCATTCGAAGATAAATTTCATTGTTTTGAATTTTGTACTGCAATTCCATTTCAAAGGAAGAACTTCAAGGTAATGCTTCAAAATATAAATTAATATCATAATTTATTCTGATTTGCCGCAGTTTCATTATTTAGTTATCGACAGTTGAGAATATGTTATTATATTTAGGAAATATTGATGTTGATTAGAAATAATTTATATAACAACACAATGTTTACCCGGGTCAGCTATTCAAAAAAGAATTTATTTATCTCTTCTTTTCTATATTAGTGGTTCTGGACTTTCTTTTACTATTTTTCATCAAGTATATGAGAACCACAGCACAATATATACGAATTGAGGGTGCACGAGGTACCGGGTGTCCCACATCAAACACGAGTGTATATATAAATATTTCGTGTCACGGGTATCCCACACCAAATAGTGGGTTACACATCAAATACCGGGCATCCCATAAGAAAAGATTTTCTGAAATTCTACCCCTAATGGGATGAAAAGAAGAGGCAAAGTTTGTATGGGACAACGGAATTCCTTCGTCCAATCTGCTTCAAATTTTGCATGCAATCGATGTAATATCAATTGTCACCGCAACGTGTCCGGGTATGCTTTAAAATATATATTAATATCATTATTTATTCTAATTTGCCTTAGCTTTCAGTATTAAGAAATAGAGGAAAGTTGTTAAGAATATGTTATTATACTTAGAAAATGAAGTTAATTAGAAATATGCGGCAAAACGACGTTTGCCGGGTCAGGTAGTACATACATAAAAAATTAAGGTTCTTTTATATGTTTAAACAAAACAAAACACATGTTTTAATAGCAAACCAAACTATAATGTATAAAGTAATTTTCAAGTATGAATATTTTGTGTGAATATGTCCACTAATTCATTACAATCAAATAGTTTTTAAATAATAATTGTTATATTTTTATATTTTATGAATAGAGAAAACAAATTATCTAGATACAAAATTCATTTTGTTATAAAAGAAGAAGTCTGAAGACGTTTTACTATATTTTTATAATAGTTCTATTCTATACACAACAACTGAAAGCATATTAATGTAGCAATTTATATCAAGCACTTTTTAATAACTGTATTCATATTTCCAACTTTTTTATTTTATTTTAATTATTCAATGGAACTTTTATCACTGCTCGTTATTAGTTTATTACTTTTTACTTTATGTAATTTTTTGCTTAAACTTTATTTAAAATTTGATACTTAAACCATAGCATATATCTTCCTATAACTCATATCCACCTTCAAGTTTCTATTTTAGAGGTTTTTACCGAAAATCAATTAGATAGATGTCATTGTGATAATATTTTGTAATATATAGTAATAAATTAAAATTAGTTTTAAATATTCCATAGAAGATAGAGCTAAAATGTGTATACATATCTTCAATAATAATATTATCTTGGTTATTTAATTATTTCATATTCATGTTTAAAAATTAATAATTTTATTTAGCTATAAGAAAGTAAAAATCCTAGGTTTTTTGTAAGATATATGTTTTAGTGGTGAGTAAGTACTACATCGATTTAGACCGTACAATATTATCATATGAAATCTCATATTGGATATTTTTACCCGACTACGGCAGAGTTAACAGGATGGGTTATGATTTAAGCAGTTTGAGGCTGGGTTGCAATATTCGTACTAGCTTAGAGTTATTCGTACTAGCCTAGAGCTAACCGCAAATAGTACAGCACAATTTTAAATTTAAATACCTCAATTTGAGAGATAATTTTAGGTTAGTGGAAAGGTGCAACCTAGCCGATGCATGTATGATCAATCATAGCAGCTAAACTACTGAATCGATTTTGATTAATGAGGTGTCGATTCTATGTTATAGTCCGAGTATTATAGGCTATATTTAATAAGAATAAAGTCAGTATAAATTTAGTGATGAGAAAAAAGTTACTAAGCTTACAAACAAATTTTTTCTTTGAAATGCAACAAATGAAAGAGCTTAATTAGTACATTTCAAAAGCATTTAAATTAACAGCATTTACTTAAACCTAAAATATCTAAAAAAATCCGCAAACGAAGTAGCCTAAGAAATTTTGAAATTGAACCTTGTTGGTACGTTAAGCAAAAACGCAAGAAGTAAAAAAAGTTTAACTAATGATAAAAAATTTAAAACTCGCCTGACCGTCATCTAGAAAAATAGAATCATCTACAACAAATCAATATATTTGAAATTCAAATAACAGTCTTCCAACTTTCACTATGATTTCAGCTATAATATAAAACCATGAAATTATTATTTATTATCAAATTCCAATAAATACAAAGTATAATATTTAATGATGTAAATATAATATTTTGTATGTATTAGATTTTGGTATAAACAAATATATTACTTTACTTATTACTCTTTAAATTTAAAGCACTAATTGCTTTGAAATAATTATCCCAACTACGGTAAAGACAGTTTCAAAATTTTTTTGTTGAAATGCTTTTGGGTATCAAATGAAAGGCTTCAATTAATACAGTTATAAAATATATACATTAATAGTAGATCAAATTAAACCCAACACATTTTAAATTAAAAAATAAGTTTCATTAAAAGTACGTATAAATAAAATATTATTATCTGAAATTAGACAAAGTGATGTTCAGAGCAAAGACGTGAGCGAATGCAATCTGCCACATTCTAATATGTATTCTTTAGTTCAGACAACTCATTCGGCAAGGTAACAGCATGTGACCACGGTTATTTGTGGAACGTTACTTTATCTTGTTTCAGATATTTTCTTGATTCGCACTTTTAAGATCACATTACCGTAGGAAGGTTTCTATGGTTTTTGTAGACATTTTTTTTATTAAAATTTAACTGACTTTTCTAATAATTAATATCCATACTATCAATAGAACCGTATATAAGTTTTAGTACTACTTTTGTCTGTAATAAAACCAGATGATGTATACTAGTGTATGAAATAAATTTAATACTACAAAACAACAATACCAAAATACCCAACAAAACATACAAAACACCATAACCTAACTTCATTTATCCCGAAAGAGTGATAAAATTTTGAACAGAGTTTTTGTGTATGTTTGTTTCATTTACAAATGATATACCCCACATATATGAGGTACCTAACATAGAATTAAAATTTATGTATTGTAAGTTTTCTCTATATATATACACACACACATATATGTTTAGGTAGTACACACATAAAAAGCCATACTGCAAAAGTTGTAAATTTTCCTTGTGTATAACATATTTCGTTGACAAAACATATTCACATAGAATAGATACGAGCGAGTACCAGCAACAAATATAAACTACCTATATAAAATTTTTGGTATATTCTTTACACCTATCACACAGATTCACGAGGAAATATCAAAAAAAAAAAAAACATTGTTTTATTTTATTGCTATTGTGTCGTCCTTTTTACGATATTTATACTATTCTCTATACTGACTAACATACATCGATTTTTACTGGTTAATTTATAATCAACGTAGAAACGCAGAAACCACTAAAATAAAAATATTTTTTCTATCATACTATGTTAACGCAAAAAATTAATATTTACGCATCGAAATTAATTTCTCTCTGAAAGTATGTAATTTCTGCATAATACAATTAAAATGTACCATCAACTTTATAATAATATTAGAATGATATAATTTCTCATTGGAAATTAATAATCCAAATTATTAAATTGATAATATTTTTTTCAAACCGGATGTTCAGAAACTAATTTTTTCAGAGACAAAATTTTAGTAGTTGTTTCTATTATATTTAAAATACAACAAAAAATATCGTGCCCAATTAATTTCTAAAGTCAACCATTTTAGAGAAAATTCAAATAATCGATTTTTTAGGGATTATCAAGTTTTATTATATTAAACGAAAGTGACTTTTGTTTGATTAAAGGTAAAATAAATCTTATTATATCGTTGGAATACTTATTGAATTATCTATCTAAAATGACATTTTCTTAGCAAGCTTAATTTAGCAAGCTTTGTTGTTTGATGGGTAAAAGTTGTTTCGATTTTTGTAAACTGTGGTTTTCAATCAATGAATTTGAAACTAAAATCTATAAAAAATGTGGTAAAAAAATCTCAATTTACACCTCTAGTTCTACCAGTCAGAAACTTCTTAAAAGATTGCATATTCTCTTGTACAGTCAGTATCAAAAATTTTAAATGTCAAATTTATTATTACAATTTTTTTATTATTTATTTTACACCAAAAATTATTCTAACAGTAAATAATTATTTTTTAAAGGATGTTTTTAGTTTATATGATTTATAGAAGGTTTTCAAACGAATTTTGATGAATTAAAATATATTTTTCAAATAACTGTGACCCATCTTACAAACCTTTCGATATTATAAAATTCAATTACACTGAAAATACCAAAATCCAAAATAAGAGAGGAAGTCAAAATATAACTATAAAGAATTTACTAATTTACTTCAAATGATATATAAATTTTATACATAAAATATTTTTTAACCTTGAGAAATAGACTAAATGCAATAGGGAAGACTAAGCGGGCGATTTGTGTGTGTATTTACTTAAACGGTGTTTCCGAAAGCCTACCATTTTTTCCAGTGATTATTCATTGTATGGGAACTATGAAAATCAAGTTCTGACAAGAATCAACCCTGCAAGTGATTAGATTTTATACATTTAAAGTGGGTGGAAGTTCAGTTGGATCAAAAGGGTAAGAGTTAGAAGATAAGTTTAAAAGTAAAATTTAAGAGCATAAAATTTTAAATAAAGAAGTTTTTTGTCTTTTAAAAATAACGAAGCTAGCCCCTCTTTCAGTCCCTAAAAATAAATATAAATAAAATCACTCACAAAAATAATAACGTTAATGTAAGAACTTTATCCAAATAGCCTACGAACTCTCGGTCTTACAGATCAAAATTTTTATTATATCTTCAGCTTATCAGCGAACATTTTCATAATTTATTGTTTATACAGATACAAATAAACCTTTAAAATAAAATACAAAACTATATTTACAACTATGGTACTAAGTTAAGAGCAACTTTGATGATTATCTCAAATCGTCATCGCATGGCAATGTAGGTTTCAACACGCATGTTTCATTAATAATTTTTCTAAACATTTTTACAAAACAATTCTTTGTCCCAAAATATTAGAGATGAGTTTGCCGTTTCATAAATGTATAAACGTAGACCATAATTCACTGTATGTTTAAAAATAATATAAAAACAAAAAAGAGTAAACAAATGTGATGAATAAAGCACGATTATGATAATTAGAATCACCCAATCCTCAAAATAATACACTGCATAATACACATATAAAGCATTGATGCATATGGGTATTCTGTTAGACTCTAACTTACAAAAATGGGTTGCCTAGTGAATGTGTATTTTATATGCATTATACAACGCAAAAATGAATCACATTCAGTACTGGAATTAATTACATACTTACATAACCAACACCAGAATTTTAATAGTTATTTGTAAATAGCATCAAAAGTCACTTTTTATGCTGACTAATTACAAAAAAAGGCAAACTTAATTAATTTCAATGTGTGTTATTAATTCATTCAGTTAACCCTACCGGGAAGTTAAGCCAGTCTTCGAAGTTCGCACCAAGACCACTTAATTTTTAATCGATAATAAAGCATATTTTTCAAATTTTTTAGCTATAGTTTTTATTTTAAAATTTGTCTGAAACCCCTAAACAATTAAAAATGAAATTGTGAGTACGGAAATACATACTCGAAAATTTTCGACAATTATACAAAAAAATGTATATTGCAGACGTTAATCATGGAAGCACTTCGATGGCATGTAGAATATAATATACACATACATATATAGATAGCATAGCTCTCAGTACACGAATAGTTAAAACATCGGTTGTAACATGTAACAGAAAAACCATTTGTTTATTTTTGGTTTTTTGGCTATTCACAATAAATCTATCAGAATTTTAAATGAAAATACAAATTAGTGAATATTTATTGTAGTTATTAAAGGTTTTGTTTAATGTTTTCACTGTGAGGTAGGTATATATATGCCTGGATACCATTTTCATACAAATTTACATTTTTACACTCCAAGTGATCATCAGCTCAATTTTTTGCTTTCCATTTAAAATTCAATATTTATTTTATTCATTTATATATTTTTCGATAAAATTAATCATATTTGGAATATTAGTTCATTTATTGTACAATTCAATAGTATACAAAAAAACGTATATTAAAAGCCTATCGTATTAAGTTATACTGTATATTATTCATGCATATTTTAGCTACCGGACAGAAAAGTATTATTTTTCACGATTTTAAGAACACTTATTAAAGCTCTTGGTTTCAATTTATGAAAATTTCACTTAATGCAATAAAAAATGATTTATGGAAAATATAAACAACAACATTTTTAACCAGTAATAGAAATAAATAAAAACTATAAACTGAGCTAGGACATATATATTATCATCATAGCCTGGTAATCCACGGAACGGAAGAAATAAAAAGAGAGAATTATTTTTTATAATTTAGACATACGGCAGCTTACATATAGTAAGTTTTATAATTTAGACATACTGTTAAAACGTAAGATGTAACTTTTATTAGAAGTTTGAAATGCTATTTTGAAGTATTATACATGCAGATTTAAGCTTGTTGGGATTGGGATTGATTGAGGGAAGATGTACACATTTAATTTTATCACTTTAATTAAAGCGGTTTTATTTCACGAATATAAATTTGAAAATATTTTTAAAAAATCTTATATAATACCCAAAATATGGTCGTTCAAAATTCTTAATTAAACAAAGAAGAAAATTGGAATAAATGACGTCATACTTGTTTATACATTAGAGTCATTTTACGGTAAAATGATCGTAATCCGTATCGATGTCCAAGGCACTCATATACACTTTCCTTCAAAATTACAAAAAATAAGATTAGTATGCACAAATGATTTGATAAATGTTATTTATATAAGTTAATATTCAAAAATTTGCATTATTGTTAAAAAATTTTGTCGTGCGATTTTTCGATAGAAAATGTCCGCTTATCGTTGAATCACCCAAATCCATTTTTTTTAAAGAAAGAGATGGAAAACAATATTAAGAATATTATACCATTTTCGTTTTTTAATCAATTTTAATTTTCGTAATTTCCGTGATGATGAGCCTAGTTTTACACTTTGATGGGTAAAATAACAAATTCTTTTTACAAACGATTTATATATAACATTAGAAAATACATGAGCACTTCAGTGTCACAAACTTCCAGTGTAATAGACATTATGTATTATTTCTAGAAAAAAATTATGTAGCGTCTGATTTCTTTTGGCTATTAGATCCGAGTGGTATACAACGTTAATAATAGCATAATCGTTTAAGTTTTATCGCATATTTCATAACGTAAATCCTAGGAATAATTTTCATATAATTATTTTGAAACACACATTGGTACTTCCATGATTAGTTGAAACTTCAGTTATGCGATTTACTATTTATTCTCACTTTGCATTCCTGATTGACTAACCTCAGTGGTAGGTGTAGTATTTCATGTAATAAGCGTCAATAAAGGTACCTAGCTAGCTAGATAGATT
This sequence comes from Chrysopa pallens, assembly GCA_020423425.1. Taxonomy (NCBI): domain Eukaryota; kingdom Metazoa; phylum Arthropoda; class Insecta; order Neuroptera; family Chrysopidae; genus Chrysopa; species Chrysopa pallens. The sequence continues at coordinate 69,624,375 of CM035591.1, read as the reverse complement.
TATCCATCGACATTCGTACAATATGTATGTAGGCATTAATACAATATCCATCCACATCGAGAACATACATATTATTATTAATAAACGAATGTGAATTAAACTTATCTCATAAAGCATTACAAAACTATTCATGAATCCAATAAACAGACAGAGAGATGATATGTTTATTGATAATACAAGTATAAATACAAATGCGAGTACATCGATCGCATGGCTTCTATCACATAGCAAAAATGCTTTACTATTATTATTATTGTTATTACTGAATGACTTTTGTAGGTATTTATGATCATAATCATTTTATATTACTACACATACATGTAGATACACAATTAGTATTTACAGTAAATATTTTCAAAAGAAACGAATATAGTAAAACTGCTCTTTTGTAATTCAAATAATTGTTTACGAAATTTAAACCATGAGCAAATAAAAAGTATACACGTTTGTAATACCATCTTCAAAACAACATCTTTGAATAAAGATAATAACTTAAAGAGTTAATTGTTCGCATACCCTGATTATCTAGTATCAACATTGATGTATTATAATTACGCATTATTGAGCCAAAATTACAATATTTAAAACACATTACGAAATTTTTTCATTCAATATATTAAATATTAATAATAGGTTTCAACCTCCGTTCAAACAAATAAGTCTATAACCACCAATATTACAATATACAATTTATGTTAATCAACAATCAACCGCCCCGATAATTACAATCGATAACACTGCTGCCGTCTGGATTCGAACCCGCAATCAACTAGTCTTAATCAATCGTAGAGGTGTTAGTCCCTTTACTTGCTCGGCCACTTAGCCGACTAAAAGATTAAATAATAATTTTCATTGATTTAATAAGTTTGTTCAGTAGCTTGAAATCAATTTTCTGATCTAGAATACACCAACCATTTTTGAGCGCAAATTATTCTAGACTTTAACGTAATTATCGTCATTATAATAGAAAATAAGCGTTTATAGGAAAAATTGGCCAATATTTGTTATTTCAGTTTAAAAATACAAGTGCATGTAAGAATAAAATATATCAATTTTATTACTTCATTTTGCTTAAGTAAATTAATATTAAATCATATTGATGGTTATTCTAAATAAATAGTTCATCCGAAATGTCGTCAATTAGAATAATCTATCATTAGTTATGTAATTTTGGACAGCTAGATTTGTATTTATGATTTTATATAATGTAATATCATATTTATGATATTTTTGTTCCATATTCTGACGGTAAGTGATATCATTTATTATAATACAAATTATTCACAAAACTATGCAAAATGGATACCAAAATATCATGAAGTTATAAAAGGTTATTTTCCCACAATTCTTTAATTATCAATTCTCATATTGAAAACTGTGTAATTCAGAAATATCGATGAAAATTAGATTAATGGATGAAAATCAGACTAATAAAGAAAGATACAAGAAAACGGTAAGTCTAGATTTTAGACCGCGTCAAATTGTCCGGATAAAATTTTCTGGCTTAGTCAAATATTATTACTGCTAAAGTAACATAAATGTGTTCAATAAAAGTAGCATACAAATGAGTAAATTTAATAATATTTGGATAATTAAATTTCACGAACTATGGTCATAGATATTGAATTAGGACAAATATTTCTAAATGAATTGTAAGAACAATTAAATTTTTTGGATTTGTTGTATAATTACTCCAAAACTGTCAAATCTGTATAAACATATGGAAAAATTGAATTTAATCACTTTGGTACAAATATTACCCGTATAACCCATTAGCAGCAGTACTAGCACAGTTTCTTCATTTATTGTATAAGTTCTGAATAGGGTGGGTACTTTCGGTAGTCAAAAATACAGCGTGAAATTTGGCCATTAAAATGGATGTAAAATATTGTTAAATATTCTGAATTTGAGTCAAGTTTAATTTTGAGATACTAAAATAATCATAGCATGTACTTTATGATATGATTAATTTATTATCTTAAAATTAAAATTCGTTATTTTTATCTTTTCATATCACGTGACCTAACACACTGTGCTGCCGTGGTGTGACGTCATTTTGTCAAAATTATAAGTTATTACTGTTGGTTGTATATGTGTATGTACATATATATATAATACATGGAATGAAAAGTCCCGGGCCTACCACATAGATGATGCTAGTTTTATTGCAGTCACCATTTTTCAGTTAATACTAACCTTCAAAAGACAGCTGTTAAAATTTCATGATATTCAATTCATTAGTGAGTTATTGTGCTAAGAGTGACGCTACTTTTGTTATTTTCAAAACAATGGATCAAAAACAATTTCGTGTTTTAATTGTACACTGCTTCTTGATGGGAAAAAATACCGTTCAAGCGAAGCAATGGCATGAAAAGTGTTATGGCGACTCCGCTCCATCAGAAACAACAATAAAATGTTGGTTTGCTGACTTCAAACGTGGTCATAGAGACACCGATGATGCAGAACGCAGTAGACTGGAATGATTGCGTTGCTCTTGATGGAGATTTCGTTGATGAATAAAATTAATTTTGAACCAAAAAAACTGTGTTTCCTTTGCTAGGCCCGGGACTTTTCAGTCCATGTGTTATATATATATGTTAGGTTTAGTTCATCATCAGTCATTCAATCTATACAATTATAAAGTTATTCGAATATTACGACACTAAAACGGCAGTTTTTACTTTTATGAAAAATATTAAAATTTTAATGTAATTTTATGGCATGTTCATTTTGCAAAACCATTTATTTCAGTGACTTTTTTTTAAGAAAACAATATTTTGAAGTACTTTTTTAAACACGGTAAACCAATCTATTCAAAGAGCAAAGTTGGTGTGTATATTATCGACTATCTTATTAATTTATTGAGCTCTTAAAAAGACAAAAATGATTAATTCAAAAAGAAAAATTAATAATAAAAACAAAAAAAAATTATTTTAAAAAGAAAAATTAAAAGAAATACAAATAATATTTAATTAACTCTCCAAACTTGTGTGTTAAATTAAATTAACTCAAAAACAGAACGGATCTAAGGGCGGGCAGGGCGGAGGGTGACAGTGGCCGGTTGCATTAGTGTAAATCATAGGCGACGGTGGGACGTAGGACACCACTTTTGCCCCAGACGATAGAAAGTATACAAATTTTCCTTTCTTTGATCAATCTTGAATCCTTTATTTGGAAAGAACGTCGAACAATCTTGAATCCTAAATTTGAACTTCAATTTATTTTTCTAAAATACACCTGAATACATGCCTTCAAAAAATATTGTATTTAAGTACTTATTCCAGTAAAAAAAATTACATAAATCCAAATAACTATTTTGATATAACATTATAGTAATACGCAATTGCTTGACAATAAATTTTTTAACCTATGTGTCAAAAATTAAAATATCCAAGTTTTAAAATAAAATAAATTTCCATCAGGTCTCATTTGTTGAATTCATGTTAATTTCAGAAAAGTGAATTAAAATTTGTCTTTACATCAAAGTATTTTATTGCCATCAAGTAGTACTGTTACCTAACTTTTTAGTAAAACTAGGATAAGCTACTATTTTAATCAGAAACCCTTGTAATAGAATTAAATGATTTTATAAAATCCCAACCAAGTAACTCCCAAATCACGTTAAACTAACCAAATCAAAATTGCATTGAATATAATTTATACATGTTACGTTACGATATGAGTGTGTATAAATAAAAGCGATGATGGTAATAATAATTATTGAGATTATCAAATAATTATGTTGAGGATGATAAAGGTTTTAACGGGAGTTTGTTCGCGTATCTATCTATGTCGGTTGTTCACGCCTGTCAATTGTTCACATTAACATATTACATCGTATACAAACGAATATAAAGTGATTCTAAAATAATATACTGTAAAAAAAAATATTGTAAATTATTTGTACAAAAGAAATAAATATATTACAAATGATTTAATAATTTAAATTTGCTATTATTTATAATAAAATTGAGTTCACACGCTCATGCAGTTTGACAAAATCGAGTTTGTTATCAATCGTCAGCGAAAAAGAAGACTATGACAATAAATTTATTCTCGTTTTAATACCATTATTAGAAATTATTTTGAAAAAAACTTTTATTTTGGTTCGCTGGAATTTGATTTTCATACAAGGATTTGCAATTTCAGATTTTAGCTTCAAATATCCGTAAAAGTTTACAATTTTTGGTGACAAGAAAAATTGTCTAGAAAATTTGTAGAAACAGAAAATTATATTTCCAATAGGCATAAGATAGGCATGAGAAAAAAGAGAATGGCTACATCTTTATGAATATTTTGTTTTCAAATAATTGCAATGGGTCTATGAAGATTTTAATGGAAACAAATTGTACAAAATTTGAACAAACTGAAAGTATTTTTGAATAAGCTGAAGATAAATTCGGCTAATATTTTTTTCAAATGATGTATAATTAATCGGATAATTTTTTTATGGCAAAGAAATTAAAAAAATTTTCTGGAAAATTTGAATTATATTTGAATATTTGACAATTATTCAGAAAAGTTTTCTATGGAAAGAAAATTGTAAAAGTTTTCGAAAACCTGAAAAAACTGATATTGTTTTTTTTTTTATATACGATGGATGGTATTATTGATGAAGCTTTAAATTACCTTGCGAAGCGGGCGGATAAAATTTAGTATTTAATATAAACGAAAGGTTTGATTTTCCATATATTTTCCATATATATTAGAAATATGCTCAAAAAATTGAAATAATTAGGTATTGTGTAAACCCTTATAGAAGAGCTATAGTAAAACCCTTTATTCATATATAAACCACATACACAAACAACAAAATATTCTGACATATTAAATAATAATAAACCAATAGGTTTGTTTGAATGTATATTCAAACGTATCCACATTGAGGTATTTCACAATAGCGACATGATAACGCTGTATAATAGTTACAGTACATTTACAGGGTAGTCGTGACAGTAAGTGTGATTTCTATTCAAAACGTGTATTCATGTGATTTATTAAAATATATTATATTTTAGAGATAATAAAAAAAAAAAAAAAGAAATGCAATATATTAATGTCAATTGTTTTAAACAAAGGAAAATATATTCATCCCATGTGATTAACAATATAAATTATATTATTACATTACACATTACAATGTTTCATGTAATACGTAGAATATAGTTTTATTGTATAATATTGTAATATATATGTTATATATATATATATATATATATATATATATATATATATATATATATATATATATATATATATATATATATATATATATATATATATATATATATATATTATATAACATCGGTATATTTTATTTATTTCAGTTTGGCGACGAGATTATATTGATTATAAATTTTCATATCACCAAAAATAAATATATAAACAAGAAAAAATATACTATATTGAATTTATCAATTGGGGCACAACAAAATGTAAAAATATTACAAAATCCAAAATATCAACAACAGTCTTCGATTTATCATTAAGAGTTAATAAAAATACGTTAAAATATGTATACAGGCTTTATATAGAATATATCAAAGTATATTAAATATAATCAAATTTCTGCATAGTTAGAAGGCAATAGAAGGCACCAAATTTTCCTATGGGTATTCATAAATCACCAAATTGGTCCATTTTTCATCTGTTCGCCATTAACATAAAACATAAGAGATAAGCAAGCAGAAATTATGATGGTGTTGTCTAGACTAAAAAAGTGAGTAAAAATTTGTGAAAGAGCAAAATCGATCTATTGGGTTCAATGGATTCATTTTATGATTAGTTTCCATTTTTATTTTCAGAATACGTAATTAATACGTAATTAATATGTAAAACTCTACGGAAACAGTAATAATTATAGAGGGGGCTTTACTAGTTTATTTACTAAATTTAAACATCCCGGTCGTCGATAAATCTAGCAATCAATCTAAGACACATTTTAATTCAAGCAACTCAAGTATTCAAGGGTGCAACATAGCCAAACTCAATTTCTCTTGGATTGGTACCTTCGCAGAGTTAAATTTGAAAACAACAAATGTACGTACTAACTATATACTTGCATAATGCTTAAATGAGATTATTGGCTAATATCTTCAACAGGCCACCCTTGATAGATTGTTTTGTAATGGTTTATTTAAATCGTAAATCTCAATAATCTCGTTTGTTTTGTACATGGTCGGTATATGGTTAAAGTGGGCTTCACCTGCTTTTATTTACAATTGAAAAAAACTATTGAAAATATATGTTTTTAACAATAAAAAATAAAATATTAAATACATAAAAAAATTGCGGTGAAAATCAAAAAAATCAAAGCTCACATTCATATTGTAAATAAAATAATTTTTATTAACAAAAATTCATTTTTCTAATTATAGAGCCAAAAATACGTTAGCAAAATTATTTGTTCGATAAGAATCTTTCAATTTTGACACTACTTAAGATGGTATATGGTTAAAGTAAGCTTAATCTGCTCTTGTTTACACTAACGACAATTTAAAAAAAATATTATAAAAATATGTTTTAAAAAATAACATTATATGCATACAAAAATTGCAATCAAAGTAAAATAAAATCAAAACTCACACTAAGTATCTATATATAGAACCGGCAGTTTGAAGCATTGTAAATAAAATGATGTTTTTAAATAAAAACAAATATTTATTTGCATATAAAATACGCATATAAAAGGCAGCTAAATGGATGGATGTGTGTTAAATTGTTTTTGTTCTAAATTTAAAATGTCACATAGAATCCGTTTGAAAATAACCACAAAAATTTAAATGATTTATTTGTTGCTTTGTAAAAGTCAAAACGTTTTTAAATTAATTTTTATTAATAGAATGGTAATTTAAGAGACTATTTAAAATATGTAAAAATATTGTTGAAAAAATTTATTTTTGAATCGATAATAAAAAACAAAAAAATGTATTAAAAAAATTATAATTAATAACTAAATGTCAACAAACTGTAAGGCACTTTTAATCCTCACTATAAAAGATGTAATGAAATTTGCTTGTGATTTACTATTGTTTTATCGGCTAACGTTTTAAAAACAAAACTTCCAGTTAATTTATGGAATTGAGGTTACTGGATTTTAATGTTGTGCCATGAAATAGTTTTATGAAACTGCCAAGCCATACTTTTGAACCAAGATGTATTCTACCAGCTATAACTTTCGCGCTTAAATGAATTAGATAGAAATTAATTTTTAAATTAAAATTTTTTATAAGCTTCACTCCAGTAAAATACTGATTTTTTTCGTAGGATGACCGATTTTGCTCATTCACGAACTTCTTTCTTTTTATACCTACAGTACGTAACCTTAATTTAAACTCGCTATTTTTTTCGTTTTTCAATTATTGTGTCCACGAACGAGCGGACGGGCGGACAGGCGACAACCTATTAAAAATTTTGTTTCTGCGGGCGATATTTTCTAGCGTTACAAACTTAAGATTAAAATTAATATACTATGACATATTGGCTATATGTCTAGTATAAAAATCTGAATAAGGACACACATATCAATTCCAGTTTATTCAGCCATTTATAATAAAATTTTATATTTTCATAAAATTTTAAGAAATATATGGTTACATATCTTTTAATTACTTCTATCTATTTATTGATTAACACCAAATATTAAGGGTTAATAAAGTTGACATAAACAACATTAATTAATCATATTTAACATCAGTTTTATTTTAATTCTAAACAGCACCATTCATAAAAAATAACATTAATATAAAAATATAGCATAATGAATAGTCATTTACGATTTAAAAAAAACCACCTAATATAATAATAATAATAATGGCTGTAATAAAATCATAATTGTCCACTTAACAAAAGTATCGTAAATCATCATTTTTTTGCCGTACGACGGATGAGAGAAAAACGGTGGTTACATGGAGTTTTGTGTACAGAGACATGAGAAAGTTAAAACACTATACTCTTCAACGTATAAAAAATCTAGCGAGGTATGTTCATCCGACCTCTATGCAATAAATGGTAGCCAAAATAATCAATATGAAAAAAAGGTTGGCATTTTCCTAGATTTCTTAACGGTCTCTTGTGACTTTGTGTTATTTTCAAATACATAATATTCACAGAAAGAAGCCATCGATATTCATTGTGGTATGGAAGAGGCTACATTTTATAGCTTTTAATAAATAGTCAATGAGTGAAGATAACAACTATCAGAGTAAATTGTTAAGATAGTCGACATATGATTGGCTTTCATTGTTTGGCGATTTATAATTAGCATTCATAAAATACTATAAATTTCCGGTTATGATGACGGATGAGCGGACGGACGGACAGTTGCAAATAGACTAATTTAGTACTTCTATGAACACCTATACCAAAATTTTGAGTGTGCGTCAATACTAGGTATATACTCTGACATATTATGTATATCGAGTAAAAAATGACTTCTACATTATGCGGTTAGTTCATGATAGGTAATTTCTATTTTTGTAATTACACTGCAGTTGCATTCAATCTCAGTTTAAAAATAATTTTGATCACTTTCAATGTTATAATGAAATTATTTTTAAAACATGAGAATATTAATACCACTGTATACGATATTAATTGTATTCTATATAGATGTAACAATTTGAGTGCAAACAAGAACAGAAGCAGGCAGCGACATGAGTGTGTATTGTAAAAATAAATAAAAATGTTTGTTATCAGTAGCGTACAGTCCAGTGTAGTGAGTACTATTTTAACCATTAAGTGTATTGGTATACATGTTTGGTTACTTAATGACAAATTACGTTTTTGTTTTCTGAAGAGCAGAGCGCGGAGGGTGGCGGTGTTTCACGATAATACTTTAGCTTTTGGAATATTTTTTGTTTATTTTTGAATTACACATTTTATATAAATCTTTATACATGAACATATATAGAATTGTTAACTTACATAATTTACTAAAACATACAAATTTTTTCTAGGCAAAATATTAGCTGAAATATCATAAAATAAACAAAATCTTAAATCATTAAAATTAGCAGTGGGTAATCCCATTCAATAAGCCCTTCTTTTAAAAATCCATCTATTTTAGGCGGTTACTTCAGGTGCTTTAAAAAATCCATATTGTGTATTCATCCTATGCTCGACGCTTTCCGAGTAAATCAGGATTTTTCAAAGACAATATTCTAGAATTAGCACAGTATAACATATACATATTCATATCTAAGCTCATATTTGACCGATTTCAAAATACCAAAAAGTAACGAGGCTTTACGTAAATGTTATCTTCTGAAATTGTCTTATATTTGATCATTTTCGATAAAATTAAGATTTTTCAAGAAAATTAATTCAAAGAAGATCTCATTTTTGTCATTTTATTGAGCAATTCTGAAAATAATAAATAATTTGGACAATAAAATATCATTACATAATGAATATATAGAGATTTTAGTTTATTATATTAAATTTATGATGTGTGCTTTGAACAAGATATTTCCAGAATATTAAATATAAATACAAATAATTCTTCAAATATATCAATACAATGATACAACAGTACAAATTAAATTTCATAGCTGTTATTTATATAGATTAATTAATTTTTTTAAACCCTTAAATTTATAAAAAACTGAAGAATCTGCAGTTAATAAGATAATCAAGAGTGGAGTTAATGAAAAATTACTTTTAAAGAACTTTTAAAGGAGAGGAAAATTGTTACCATTTTTTTGTTATAGGACTCAGATGACCTTTGGGGATCGTCCTTTAAATTTTTATCAAAAAATTTAAATAATTTTTTCAATTTAATATGTATCTTGGGTATGTCCAAATCATCCTTAAATAAATAAATAGAATTACATAATGGTGGATTATTCAGATTATTTGTTAAAACATTCTGGATCCAATAAAATTCTTTGCCAGTTATTGGATACTTGTTTATGTCATTTCAACGCAAAATATATCTTCTCGGTGTATAGTTTCAAACATATCTAAAAATATTATGGTGTTTTGAGAGGTTATTTATATTTCTGCTTCGTTAATAAAAATTAGTCTTTTTTTTAACTGAATTCGCAATATATATGTTTTGAGAAAAGTAGATATTCAGTTCTGGTTCTCGTTATAAAACCCTGAATAGAATCTAATTTAGAAAAAATTGCAATAAATTATAGTAGTAGAAGTCAGATTTTATGGACGGTGGTTATAGATATAATTTGGTAGTAAAAGAAAGCCACAATTTTCTATATATTATTTAATCAAATTGGTTTAACTAACAATTTGGTGGTTATAAAAGAAATGTAAAATTATATACATATATATATATATATATATATATATATATATATATATATATATATATATATATATATATATATATATATATATATATATATATATATATATATATATATATATATATATATATATATACATATATAAGCATATTTAATGAAACATTCGTTATTCATAATACCGCATTCTGTAAATAGAATTATTTTAGGAATACTTTAAATATTAAGAATTCGGACCATTTTTATGTTCCAAATTTTTATGAACCCCATTCTTACATGGACTTATAAGGTTCGAAGCCATGTTTATGATTTTTTACGTAAATTGGGAAAAAATTAACACTTTTGAATACTCTTGTTGTTATTTGAAAATATCGGCCTTTTGTGCTATAAGCGCTTTAAGATCGAAAAGGTAAACACGTTATTTTAAAATATGCATTATTCGGCTTCTGCAAATTTTCTAATTTTCTATTGGGTGACTGTTTTTAGAACAAAAATCGCCTATAGCACAAAAATGAAGCACTTTTCGAAAAAGTTTCGTAAAACTTTAAAAGGAAATAAAATTTTAAAATTTGCTGTTCAGGTTGAATAAGCCATGTTTAAAAATGGGAGTTTCGGTTTTGCGAATTTAAAGCGCTTATAGTACGAAAAGGAATCAAGGAAAGGAACTATTTAATTTATTCTTAACATAATTCCATTGGCAGAATCCAGTGCCTATATTTGCTCTTCTTCTTAATATGTTTTAACTTCCTGTATTCGTTATAGAAGTGACTTAGGTACGGTTATTTATAAGTAGCATATAAGTACAGCCTCATTGAAATCGTTTTACGTCCGCTAGATTGTTTAAATTTAACTCGGAAGCAAAGCAACTTAGGTCTTATTGTAAATAACTTGTCGAATATTAACTTTTATATAAACGTGACATATTTTACAAATCATTTCCAAGTATCATGATTATTATATATGCATAAAATCTTTATATGCATAAAATCTTGTTAAAAAAAATTTGATGTTATTTGAATTATAAACGTTGTACATTGTTAAGACTTATCCATTAAAATTATAAATACGAAGATAAAAATACTGATTTATTAGAACAAGAAAGTTATCCATCTAGCATTAATGAAATATGTATATTTGCATTATATTATAATGTCAAAAAAATAACGAGATTGTTTTCAAAAAGTTTTTATCTTCATTTGTACGTACACTGTAAGTTGGATGAATACAAATAACATGTTATATAACATACAGAGTGGTTCTTAAGCAGTGAATATGAACCGTATTCCTATCCGAGAAACAAGGTTTATGTTATTGCTAAGTTATGTTATTGCTAATTTCTCTCTCTTGCTATTCATAGTAAATAGCTTTAATTTGCGGTATTCCACAGTATGTTTGCGAATCAATTTGCAATAATTTATATCTACTTATGCTGCATGTTTCGGATGTTAATTCATTTTCAACTGAGATTAAGAACAACAAATTTGTCGTATTTATAGAAAAAATTCCATGTTAAAAACAACTATGTCGTTTATTGTGTTATTATTATATCATCATTTTTCTGGGGCCTTGTTTTTTTTGAACTTATTAAAAACAATTGTTTACAAAAATAAAAATAAATTTATGCAGTAACATTAATTGATTGAATTTTAAAAAATAATTGTTTAGTCAAGAGTTAAAAAATTACTAAAAATGTAATTATATAAAATATGGTTAGTAAAATTTTTTTTAAAATGTTAAACAGTCAGAATTGTAAAAATTTTTTTTGGAATAATTAAAAATTGTTGTTATAATGAATACGGTGTAATAATGAATCTCTATTGTTGTAATAATGACATAATGAATAAGATAACTATAGGTAGTCGTTTTCGAAACACAAACTGCATGGTATTTTTTCTTATCCTGAATTCATAAGCATATAGGGTTTAACTATTCATTTTATTGAACTTCCAAGTCAGTTCAGTTATTTTATGGCCACAATAAAATGTTTAAAAACCAAATTAGTTGAATTTTCCAATTACAAATTAGAAATTTCCACTTCAAGTTAAAATAACTAATCAATTTCAATATTTTTATCTGGGAAACTGATAGAGCTAGAAGGCTTATGTATTAAGCGATTGCAATTAAAATATGAAACATTTACATATCTCTTTTATATTACTCATATCATAGTAAGCTATTTTGAAGACGCTATGAATTTAATCTCTTAAGAATATCTAGAGAAAAATATAAATTTACAACAAAAAAATAAGACAATACATGCGATACGTCTTATTTGTGGGATACCAAATAACCATGGCAGCTATATCAATCAGGTATATATCAATTAATTGGACATTACAGCATGTAACGCTAGAAAATATTGTGTTTACAGTCTTTCACACTCTATACATACTATTTTCGACATTGTAAAAATTGTATAATACAATCAATTTTATAAATATTTACCATCAGCTAGTGTTCTTTTGAACGATGATATAAAAAAAAATCAAAATATGGGTTTATATTTCTTTGTGATTATTTATGACAAATTGAGGTTATATATTATAAACAATACATATTATATAATTTAATATATGTAGCCTGTACTGTAGATTGTTGTGTATGCTTGCTTGTACACTGTACTATATGAATTACACGGCAATTTAATATTACACGTTTTTATAATGAGGAAAATACGAATAATGGCTTTCGGTATTTATGTATATAATATATATGGATGTATTCTGTCGTACATAAAACAGTGTGCAATGTTTGTTATAGATGAAAATAATAGCTACTACAATAGATCTTGAAAATATGATATGGAAATAATTGACCCAGATTAAATTTAGTGTGTATGTTTAATAAATAAATAGGAGTATACGTATTTGTGGTTCGTTGTTCAATATACCTAAATTGCGAATTTTAATGAAAATAATTGTAATTTATTGAACTGAATTATGTTCATCCAATTTGTATCTTTTCCAATAATATTTCTAATTGATGTCTAAGAAACTGTGATACCTATTCCTAAACTATAAAATAGTAAATAATTAACTTCTATAAACTAGCCTGAATTTTCTACAATAAACTATTTTTAAGAAGGCCGATCAAGAATGGCATATCAACCATCTAGTTTTGTGATAATTATAAAAAGTCAATAAGTTAATAATTTAAATACTATGTATTTTGATTGAATTTTGCAATGCGTTTGTTTTAAAAAGTGCATATTTTTTGAACAGTGGCTTAAAGAATTTAAAATATATGGATTGCTTACTTACAACTTAAAAATTAAGATATAAGGATCTTTAATTCTTTAGATTCTTGAAAGGACTTATGAAGGAATTTAATCTAGATTTTTATATTACGAAGTCGATGATCACGGGATATCACGGTAAGTCGCGTAACTATAAGTACCTATAGAAAATTAAGCTCAACATACAACGAAAACAAGTAAATATAACAACTAACAGAGTTACTTGTTTAGATACTCGACATATGAATTTTATTGATTGCAGTATTTTTAATTAGCATTAATAAAATACTGTAAATATCCAGTCTATACAGCAGGGGTGTGTCGGATCGTTAAAAATGGAGATCCGCGGATACGAATACGGATACGGAAAATCATTGTCCGGATTCACGGATACGAATACGGATCTTAATTTTAAAACTCGAACAATCGATGACTCTGAAATTGAATATCCTTAAAATGATTACTGATTAAAATGTGATTGTGATTTGCCAGATAAATTAGATGCATTATTTGATTTGAACAAGAAATTTGAAGTATCTTATGATAAGAATGATCAGCTATAAGAATTAGCACTAAGCTCACTACAATAAAAGTTGCAATATCCAATTTTTGCCATATGTAATTTTTAAGAAATAAAAAGTATTTTTATCGGAGCTACACTGTTTTATTTCTACCTTTACTAATAAATTCATTTACGGAATATAACTTAATAATGCAAAAAATCCATTTAAAATCCGCTGAAGCATCTTTTTTTCTCCGAATACAGATACAGATACGGATATCCGGTACACCCCTGCTATACATTTATATATGTATACAAGTATATTAATAATATGTATTATTGCCTTTATCTGTTTGTTAGTCAAATTTGAGGTAAAATTCTATAGAATTCAAAAAATTTTTATATGTGAACATTTTTTTATCTTTTAAAGTTTAAAAGTTGGATCAGGGATCTATTGGACCCAATGAACCTATTTTGCTCATTCACGAACTTAAACTCACTGTTTATGTTTAGAATACGTCACCAACAATTCAGATCTCTATCTCCTTTTGGTTTTGAGTTATCGTGATGGTGGATGGCCGGGAAGTAGGAAATGGAATAATTATATGCTTCTATAAACACATATACCAAAATTTTTGGCGGTCAATATTAGGTGGCTTTACAAACTTTACACTAAAATTAATATAATCTGCAGACATATTATGTATGTATAAAATTCAGATACGACGATCTTTGATCCTTCAGATACTTGAAAATTGACTTATGAAGGCATTTAACCTAGATGCTCAATTTTCAAATTAAGCAGATGATATTGCGGAAAGTCACGAAACTATAAGCAGCTATAAAAGGTTAAAAGCTTTGAAAATTTTAATATATGTGTTTTTTCTAACAACTATATTGAGAGCAACAACTATAACAACTATATTTAGAAAGAGCTTGAATTGTATATAACACGTTCAATCATGAACGTCTCACAATTAAATTCGTTTGCTCAAATGTAACAAAGAATTTGTTAACTTCGATTGAATTCAATTATAGAAGGAGTAAATTTTTATGCACACATAATGATTATCATAATATTTAGTCTTTCACGTATGTATGCAATAACATATATTTTTAAAACAGATAGACGTCAAGAAAATTTTATTATACAGTACATTCAGGAAAAGCGAATAGGACCAGACTGAACCTCCACATTTTCATAGTAAAGAGTATAGTGTAATTGCAACTTTATAAAAAAAAAAACATCGTTCATAATAAATAAAACAAGTCATATAAAATATGAAGTCGATTGAAAATAAAATAACAATATGGAAAATAAATTTCAAAATTTAATTAAATGATCACAATCAGTAAAATATGTAAGCATAAACCTTGTTTGTCAATGGAAAAAAAAAAAAAAAACAAATTCATATTGTGTAAATGTATGTCGTTGAGTTTGCAATACTGCCTGTACATACAGTTGATGATCGTTTTATCCAAATACAGCACTGTTTTTATTTTCTTCTGCTTCTTTTCATATTTGTGGATTTTTTTCCATGCTTTTATTGTATTTAAATATTCAATCAAAAGTATTCGACAACCCAGCCATCACAGTAAACCAATACAATGAACATTTTGACAACCGTGAAAAAAACTTTGACATTACAAAAAGATAATGAAATTTGAGAAAACAAAACAAACAAATGAATTTGTATTTTTAATTCAATTTTTTTATTGTTTATATGACGTATTATTTATGCATACTTTTATGGGAGAACAATACACGGAGAATCATTTCACGAAACATTGATATATACTCTAATTTTTTTACAATGCCAAAATTTTTATTCGCTGGGCTGAGAAAAAAACATCATTTACTTATTTAAGCTAATAATCAGCATGTGCGGAAATCGCAGTTTTATATATATTGAATATATATATAACTGCGATATATATTATATTTGATATATATATATATATATATATATATATATATATATATATATATATATATATATATATATATATATATATATATATATATATATATATATATATATATTTAAATATATATTATATTTGAATTTAATAAACTAGACTGAAACTCCACCGATAACAAAACTGACGTTGAAAGGCGTTGAACTGCATACCATAATTGACGTTGAAAGTAAATATTGCAGTCTCTGATGACCATGGAGTTAAAAAATGACTATAAAAAAAGAAAATTTAGATTGACAGAAATCATTTTTACCTTCCTTCATTATTTAAGTACTTATTAAGAAAGTATTAATTTTGGATCAAACCAAAAAAAAAAAGGTTTTTACTTCATTTCTTTTGACTTATTTCTTATCTTAATAACTTCGATTTTACGATGACTTCGGTGATGATTTTGACTGTAAATCATCCAAATTCAGAAATATAATTTGAATTTCACCATTAGGCATGTTTAGGAATACCGTTTGTAAAATGTGTCAAATTTTTTGTCTTTCAAAATTTATAAAAGTTTTTGTTTTTAAAACGACGATTTATACTGTATTAGACTTTTAAGAATTTTAAAACAAATTTGTTTGATTTGTAATAAAACACGCAATCGTTAAAGCGTTAAATATTTGTCCAAGTATTTTTTTAAGAAACCATATTTATTAAAAATAAAAATGTTTTGTGCATAATTAAAAAAATATTATCTTCTCGCCATACAACAACTGTAAGTGATTTGAAATGATTATACACTCCAATGCGTTGGTAGTGATAGGAATTTTAAAATTGTAAAAGAAAAAAAATGTGACGTTAATATAAAATGAAAAACTAGAAGAATAATTTCATTAAAAAGGAAATATAATAATTGCCCTGTCAGTGAAAAAAATATTCAAAATATTTCGTTGGTGACTTTTTGTCGCATCTACAGACTACATACAGTACCTATTTAAAAATCATTTGAAAATATTATTTTATTTCAAACTGATATCACTTTTATTTTGGAAAAAAAAATTAATAAAACCTAAATTATTCATGATAGATATATGTTACAGTTAAAGTGTAAATTTCAAGTATATGTTAAACTAAAATGATCATTTTTAAAATTGATCAAAATGAATGGATGTGGAACTCGTATAATTATTAAAACCTATTTGTAAATCGAATTTCCGTTGATTAATTTTGAAAATCAGAAACAAGGGTGATCTTTGTATCTTAACATTGGGACAAAATATAGAATCGCCGTCAATCTCTAGCAGTTCATAGTATTAAAAATTGAATAAATATGCTCAAAATTAAGTGCTTTTAAGGTACTGCACAATTAAATTAGACGATTAAATTTTTAATTCTAAAGGTAAGTCATTACGTGAAAATTTTTATAATTGTCAGTTGCCAAACTAAGGTGCTTCTTTTACGTATACATTCCATAAACCAATTTAATCAAATAATCACTGTACTGATTTCAAAATTTAATTTAATTATGATCAAAATTAAGTACATTGTAGTCCTTTAAAGAGCAATTCTGGAATAAAAATGTAAGTACTAAAATTAGGTGTATTTTAAATGCTTTTATGGTATGCCTTAAATAAATTCATTTAATCAAAATTAACAATAAAATTCTTGGAAAATGCTTGTTTGACACATTTTTGTGAGTGATTCATGTTTCACGGATTTTTGTAGTAATTTTGATTAAATTATTTTCTTGAAGGCACACCATAAAAGCATCTCAAAAGCGCCTATAAATTTTAGCACTTACAAGTTATTATCATATTTTTAATTTCAGAATTGCTCTTACCAAAGTGATATCACGACAGTAGTGAATCTTCATGACAAAATGTTTTTAATTAAAAATTTGTTTTTAAACACCTAATTTAATTTTGCAGCATCTAAAAAACACCTAATTTCTGGCACTTACATTATAAAAGTTATTTTTTCACATTGCTCTGCTAGCACGATAACAATTACTCAATTTTCTTAATTAAAAATATTAAAATTAATTTTGCCGCATCTAAACAGCATGAAAATTTGAGTAAATTTAAATTCAATTTTAAATACATAGATCTGCTAGCTTGACAGAGATAAAAGTAGAAGTCTGGTTTGATTCTTTATGTTTCGCAGTTTGAATGTGTATTAAAGTATTATATTAAGATAAGTACCTACTTGGAAATTATCGAATGGTATAAAAGTACAATAAACATCAGTAATTTGTTTCTCTCAATTAAATTTCATTAAATTTATATAACATTTGTGAGTTTAAATGTTACGTTTATGAAGATACAAGCCTCTTTGTTTAGTCAAGATTTTGAAAGCGAATATCTTGCGTATTTTTAAAGATATAAAAAAATAACTTTTATCCACTGTCCGCCCTAAAGTAACGACGCTTCAATTTAAAAAAAAAAAAAACAAAATACCCAAATATCGATACACAATAAAATTTAAATACATTCCATTTAGTAAATAAATTAATGGAGGACACGGAGCTCTAACTTGATATCATCCTGGAAAATCTTAGACGAACGGTAATCTTAACAATTAAATTAATTCTGATACTAGTGTTGATGCAAGCGACTATCTAACATATGATGATTATGTGGTTTTTATTGCGTAAAAAGGCGATCGCGTTCGGGGAAGAAAATGTTCTAAATTGACTTGCAATGTCTGCGTAAGCTATAGATATCCAGGTGCTTTTGAATGCCATAAACACGTATATAGTTTCCGGTAATGTCTTAGAGAATATAGTGGTATCTTCAACATTATATTTGTGACTATTATTTTATTTTTAGCAAGAACAAATTACCTAATGCTATGATACATGTGTTTAATGACCGAATTGAGTAAATATTTGTCTTAAGAATTCTCGTGGGTATACAAATACACATTGTTCATGAAATAGCAATAAACTATTAAGATAATCATTAATTATTTGATTGATTATATTGTTTCAGAATTGTAGCAATATTTATTTAAGGTATATTCTCATTTTTCTGTAACGCTTTACTAAACAAGGCTTATTGTAGATATTTTTTTGTATTAAAACTTTAGGTGTAAGTTGATGTGAGATATGTTTCAAAGATTTTCAATATTTACGAGGAAAAAACGATAAATATTTTTAGTTGAACGTTTTAAATTTACTTTGAATAATTGAACAGCAATAAATAGTATTATAAAATTTTCGACAGAATTAACCTTATTTAATAACTATGTAATTTGTAAAAAAAAAAACAAATTCCTGTTTCTTAATGTGATGTTAAAACTACAAAAAAACAAGTGAAGATAACAATTATCTGAGTCAATTGTTTAGATACTCTACATACGACTGAATATCATTGTTTGGACTATTTTAATTTAGCATTCATAAAATTCTATAAATATGCAGTCTATACAGTAATATATACTTGTACTATAATATGTATTGTAATTACCAATGTATGATAATTACCTAAATTTAAACTAAAATTGTGGAAAACCCAACCATTTTACGAACAAATATTTAAGCAAAAGTTTTTTTTTTTTTTTTTTTTTTTTTAAATAAACATTTTTATTATTTAAACTTTTCTTCAATCTATTATTGTTTAAAACTTGGGTCAAGTGTGCATTGGATCCAATGGACCGATTTTGGTTATCCACAAACTAAAAATCACCTTTTATGTCTAGAATACGTGTCTAAAATTTTAGCTCGTTATATCTTATCGTAGTGATGGACGGACTGACGGGCGTACAACCGGAAATTCACTAATTAATTGTTTCTTTTGTAATTGATTTTGTTTATGCGGTTAATATTTCCTAGCGTCACAAATTTTCGACTATAACGAATATACTCTGACATTTAATGTATTTCAAGTACAAAAATAGTAAGCTTAATCCATTGGCGAACGAGGTGACGGGTAAGAGGAATTAACTTAAAAAGGAATCAATTGCTATTTTCAATGTCAATTATGAATAAAAATGTTTACAAGTCTTCCAACTAATACCATATAAATTGAATGCAGTTAGTAATATGTAGCATTACTACACATAACAGTACACCTGTCGTCTCGAGGTTGAATAATACTAAGTGTATAAGCTTCAAATACATGTAGTTTGATTGTGACGTTTATATGTATTATGAAAACAACAAATTCTCTTCTTCTACTACCTCACTCAACTAAATTGAAGTAATAATTCGTTCTGCGGTGTAGTTGTTGTTTATGTAACGAATACAGAATGTTTGAAAATTCTTTACTATCCATTGCATAGAAAGAAATTTACAAAAGAAATATATCCTGTACAAAATTTCCATTTTAACTCAAGCAGATTAATTTTTAAAATATGTAAATTTTTTACTTGAATTTATTGGGGTCCTATTGCCATTTTTTATGTACGTTTTTTCACGATTTTTGGATGTTAGAAACAGAAAACTGTAATTTCATAGTAGCAACATTCACTAATAAATAGAAGTTTGAATATTTTGAATAAATTTGTTTTAACTGCTTATACAGTTAAAATTGCATTATAAGAAGGAGAATTATTATAATAAGATGAATTATACATGTTTACTCAAGCATGCTGATTTTATCTTCAATTAATCAGAAACGGCTTAAGCGATACTATCAAATTAATTAAGAATAAATGAATGAAATTAGAATTTAATTATTTAATTAGGATGTGGCTCATCAGAAAGAATTGTTTGGAGATCAGAACGCATACTAAAATTAAAGTGTGTGAATATTTCTTGGATCCGAGAGAAATACTATTAGATATGAAGAGAAAAGTTACATTGGATTTGATTTCAAAATGCGAACTTTGAAGGTGTAGCAATGTATATAAATTTTACATGCAAAGATTTAAGTAGAACTACTATTATTTTCGTGATGAACAGACTGAGTTGTAAGAGGAACTTTATCTATTGATGAATAGATTTATTTGGAAAAACAAAAAAAAATCGTAGCGGGAAGAGAATTTGTCTTTTGTGTAACGAAATTTAAAAACGATTAGACATTTTATGCAGGGTCACTATGTGACAATAGGAAATAAAAGGGACGATCTTATAACTGCGAGTTAAATAAATATTACAAAATTGATTTTGGATGCCAAGAATAATGCACATCGTATGGTAGGTAGTTTATAAGGACTGACGTTTCATGAATCCGCCTAGTTACGCATACGACCAGATTTCAATTTATTTATTAATGTCTCATTTTGGGGTTAAGGTAAAATTTGTCGTATAATTTGTTCCATGATATATTTGCTATGTGTTGTTTTGTTTTTGTGTCATTTTAATTTTTTGTAAGTATATTATGTTATGCAATGAATTTATTATTTTGATTAGCCAATTGGGATACGGTCATTCAATTTTATTATTATTATTATAAGATGAATTGTATTTGTTTCCTCAATCATTATGATTATCTTTAATTTAACAGATTTATGGCCCAGAACATCGAATATTGATAAGTTACTCATGCAATTTATACTCCTAAAAAAATTTATTAAACATTACTTTTAACTGATTAACAATACAATATGATTTAACGAAACGTCTTCACACTAACATACATAGCGACCTGCATGCTCTAGTGTAGTAGTATATGAAGGCGAATAAAGAATGGAAATACAAAGCATTTTTCTAATAATTTTTTTGGTATTGTCCGACCTCGGGTATATGAAAATCGTTACCCAAGTTAAAAATTATAGATAAATGTACTTTCTGACTTGAAGTGTAGTAATTATCTTTATAGTACTAAACCGATGCAATTTACTTAAGCGGATATCCTTGGGAAGAATAATTTCTGATGATAAGTGTATACTCACAATTCATAGTTTCCTAAAATTTCGAAAAATACACAAGCTTATGTTGGCGTAAATGAAATATCACATTCCAGCCTTCATTTTCAAAATATCACATGATACCAAAGTAGCAAAATAAACTCGAAGTTATTAAAATATTTTACAAACTATCGTTTGAAAAACTTATTTTCTTTGTTTCTAGAAACAATAAATAATTTAGGGTAAGAGTTATTTTCACTCATCTTCGAGACTAATACTACATTGAATCCAGTTCATAGATCCAGGCTAAGAATAAATAGAATAGGGAAAAAATTTATTTTTATGAGGAAAATTTTAAACAGATTAACTAAGCTCACCCTGCCAGTTCAAGCAATGCCATTCGGAGTTTGAGACTTTCTGTTTGTTTGGAAAGTATAGTTTGTATTTTACCTGTATCACATAGGTATGAACCTTTAATAATAATACAGTCATCTACAAAACATATTATAACAATTGTTTGTATAGTAGATACACAAACAAGAACAGGTAGATGTCACCATTTTGAAATATGTCATTTACAACAAAATAATGCATATACACAAGTAACTGTAATAATAATAATAATAATGTTGTTTATAACATTTGATTCATAATAATAATTTTAATAACAAATATTATGCATTAGGAATGTATAGATAAATAATATTAATATTGTTGTTGGAAATGAGAAAGTTGTTGCTTATAATATGCAATACTTATTGCCTGTCAACCTTAATTTACACAATACACTAAAGTGTAAGGTTACATCTGTATAACTCGTATTTAACAGCTTGGTAAAATAATGGGTTTGAGTTTAGTTAAAAGTGTATGTTTGAAATGTAAAAAATTTAACAATTTATATGAAAACGTATTTTACAAACACGTAAATCAACTTCCGTTTACAATTTGTTTGTACCTTTATAAAAGAAAAAAATAATTAAATGGTTCTAAAAAAGATTTTACATTCTTGGTCAAGAGGCAGGCATACGCTTATTAAAAAAACGCGACACATAATTGTTAGAATTTTAACTTCAGGACCTGTGTGATGCGCAGCTTTAATTGCTGATAATAATTTAATAACATAAATTTGAATCTTAAGTTCTGTAGTTCTGTAGAATATATTCGAGTAAATAGGCTTCGAACAATAATTCATAAATATGATTTTAAAATATCTCGTTAAATTTATTATACCACCGAAATTCAATTCAATATCCTATCATAATGGCTGCTTTCATTCTTAAATGTATTGCAAAAAAGTGCACATAGAACTATACAAAATTGGAATGAAGGTAAACTTTATAATGCATAAATTTATCACAGCTTGAAATACAAATTCACTTATACTGCGAAAAACAAATTTCAAAAAGAAAAACAAATTTTAACTTACACAAATATGATGAAAATGTCGAAAGAATATTTAAAAATCTTACCTGAAACAAAGAGAATTAAATATGTTTATTTCTAAAAAAAAATTAATAGTATTATTTTGTATGGAGATTAATATAACATGTATTTTTTTTAAATATATACATTTAAAAAGAATAAAATTTGTAACTAAATAGAAAAAACTTATAAATAAAAACTTTTCTAATATAAAAAATTAATTTAAGTTGAAATCTATTTAAAGAGTTAGTTAAAAAACTTTTCAATATTCACTAGTACTATATATACGAGCAAAAGGCACAACAACAAGCAATAAGAAACACAAATATTATATACAAATTGTATGTATGTAGTAAGTTGAATATCTATTATATTTATTCGTCGTTCACAACACAAAATTCACTATTCTTTAAGTTTTGAGCTATTTATCAATGTTATATATATATGTATAAAAAAAAAAACTAATTATGTATATTTATTATAAAAGAGAGAAGAAGTTTGTTGTTGTTACCACTTTAAAAGTCAATCATCTCACACAAATATGTGTACCTAATACAATGCTTTTCAAAATATATGACGAAATATCAAGTGCAACGAAAAACATGAATTCATTTGTGCATATAAAATATACAAGCAGATACTTAACATTGCATCATGGCATTGCATTAAATAATGTATAATGTATACAGTATACTCTTTTAATGTAATGTTTTATAATGAAAATATAAAACCAAAATAAAATATGAATAGAAAACTTTTAAAAAATTGCATTAAATTTAGCCATTGGAGGATAGCGATTGTGACATAAAAGATGTTATGTTACTCAATAACGAAAATAGACAGCGAGCAGACGTTTGATGGTGTATTCTAGGCATAAAAAGTGAGTAATTGAGCACAATCAATCAATTTGATCCTACGGATTGCCAAATTTTCTTTTTAAACATTTTTTGTCAGAAGTGGTAACCAGATATCCAAATCAAAGACAATGAAAGATGAATTGCCAGGGATGGTAACAATTTAAAAGCGTCATTATCACATAAATTTTATTTGTATTTGACCTTCTTATCATTCGTAAGCACCTTTAAACTGATAAATAACCAAGTTTGGATTTCTCTCTTCCAGCGGCCCAGACTTAACACTAGCAATTATAGGTCCTTAAAAAACATTTTATCGAATAAAAAAATTTTTTTTTTCTGTTATAATAAATGAAGTGCTATTGAAATCTTAAGGAAATACATTTTAAAATAAACACATAAATTTTTTTCCGAATAATTTGTTTTAAATTATAAATTATAGGAACAATTAGAAATCTAAGAAATACAATGCAGCAAAAGAATCATTTTTCCTGTGTACATACCCGGGGAAGTGATACAGGTATATTGTAAATGATTATTATAATTAAACTAGAAAAAGCTTCTAAGAAAAAAATAAAGCAATTTTTTGACATAATTCAATTTGTAATCATGAATTTCGTATTTAATATTACTTTCCGAAATGTCTACGAGAGTAGATTAGAAATTACTTTCGCGATTAGAAATTACTAGAGTAGATTAGAAATTACTTTTTTTTTTTTAATTTAATGTATATTTTTTTATTAAAATTTGAACAAATTTTTTAAACACAGAGTAAGAACAATTATTTTCATAAAGGCAATTTTGAGATAGAATAAATGAGAGATGATGTTTGAGCAAGTACTATTTATATTACAACTAGACTTCTCAAACTTTATATACGAATATAATAGTTTATTAAAGTTTTGTTGTGAAAGTTATAGTCATCATATGAATGAATATGCATCCAGCGTATGGTGGGACTACCAATGGAACGTTTCTTATATATTTATTGTGTATTGTTGCTTTTGGCTGTGCACCTACTGTTGAAAATTCATTGGTGGAGCTCTCTACATTTCCTTTACGATTATGTGTATATTTACAAATGTTCCAATTATAGAGTAGCTGAAAACAAAGGCTAGAAACTTCGAAAGCACAAAATCGAGTATTACAAACAGTGGAATGTATATAAGGAGTATTCACGGAATATGTTTAAAATACATACAAATTCAAAGTAAATTTACTATTTTCAATAGAATAAAAATCAATTCTTATAAGTGAAGTCAGAAATGTTATATTTGAAGTCGGAAAGTTTTTGGATAACGCCAATAGATAAAGGGCCAGCAACTTTAAGCTATGCAGATTGTCTTTCGTTTGACTAGTATTTTTATTATACATTTTTATTACATGAAAGGGTTGAAGCCATTCTTGCAAAGAAATTCAAACGAATGGACATTTTTTCCAGCATTTTCTAGTTTATTTATAATATCTTATCAAAATATAGATTCCAAAGAATCGTAACGTAATATTAACTTGTAAGCTTTCTCAAAAATAGGCTACAAATAGGAATTTAAAATATAATAGGTATATAATAGGTAGGTTCAAAGTTTAGCGCGTTCAATCAAACAAAAAACTATTCACTAAACATTTTTGAAACCTTACGAGCTGAATATCTTAAAAAGAAATAAATATGTGCTATAATATAACTTATTAAACAATAATCAATATTGTTTAATAAGTGATTGTTTAGTGAGTGATCTTGATTTAAAAACAAGACTATTCTTTCTTGAGTAGTGCTTATTCTTAAGTGTCTTATAGGATAATTTAGGGGAATTGCCACAAAAATCAAACCACAGAATGACGTCATATTTTTATGTTTCATGACAAAGCGAGCGTTTTCTGAAGATGTACAAAGAAAATTATATAGTTTGAAGCCATGACTGATCCTTCGGCTTCGTCATCGAAAGCTCTTATATATTATAAGCATATAAAGCAGTTTATGTCCCCTTAATATATCCATTTTAAATAAAGGTGATAAATTCTTTTACTTTTTATTTAATACTAGTTGGATCCGTCAACTATTTCACTCAACTAATGTATTTCCTACTTTAAAAAAAAGCGATAACGATTCAAATTGTAATAACTTTAATAAGTTATGTACGCTTTATTTTCATGTCATCGTAAACAAAAAAGTGAAAATTAATTAAAATAAGTAATACATTTGAATTAGATTTTGTATAAAAATAAAAATAATTTTATTTAATTATTTCAAATTCTTCAACTTTTGGGGTTATAATTGAAATAAAATCGATTAAAATAATATCATCCCAATTGCTTAAGTTTTCTTGGATAAATTTCCTATCTTCTATCTAATATTTCAGCATCGTTTTTTATGGGTTACATTTACATCCCTTCTTTTAAAACAGGAAATTGACTATTGATATACGATGAATTTATTTCACCAATCATGTTATTCCATAACTACAGTTATTGGGTTGGAACCGTGAAACTTCATTTTCATATACTTATGGGAAATTTCAAACATATGGATTTAATAACAGTACGCAGGCATCAAGAATTCTGAAAGTATTTGATACATTGAACTTTTGAACAGTACAGTCTCGGATCACACGTATATAATTTAATTTTTTGTTTTTATTAATTGATTGTACAAAACTGAATTGATATAAACAATAAACATGTGTTTCATTAAATTTGCATTTGCATTTCATTTAAGTCCTATAAACTGTTTCCGGTTTGATTCTAGGACTCATATCATTTTGGCTACCCTGTATCGTATAGATTTTGTATAGTAACTAATACACAATAATATCCAGTTTAGTTTAGTTTAGATAGAATGGATATTACTCATTGCCTAGGAGAATATGATATCTGCCATATCAAGTAATCTATACTCCACTTACAATAGTCGAAGAAAAATAGGTAAAAAAAGGATGAATTATCTTATTTTGTAGAAGCAGAACATATTTTGATCAAATATTGCTCATTTTGTTCGTAATTTAATTAAGAAAAAAACCAACGTCATTAAATTTTACGCAAATCAGACCCCCCCCCGCTTTAAAATCCCTCGTCACACCCCAATTTCTTTAAACATTATCTTTTACATTTTTTTTACTGTTACCAAAAGAGTTTTCTGTAGCATTTATCAAAAATTTTTGATATTTGCAAAAAAGACCTATTCTACTTTAAATAATTTTTTTTAAACAAGCATATTAAACCGGTTTAATTTCTGGATTATGTTTTGTATTATATAATGTTAAAATAAAATAATTTTTAAATGCATAATATTAAATTTTAATGAGGAGGATGGATTTCATAAATAATTTTTTTCGAACAAAAATTCCAAAATAACTTTGTTTTCGTTTTATCTCACTTATTTTTCAAGCTAGAGACTATTTTAAGACTAAAGGTCTTTTAAAATACTTACGAAAAGATTATAAGCATTTTTTCCGTAAAATGAACCATTTTCTGATAATTTAATGTTGAAATCTTTAAATTGTTTGTTGAAAAACCCAGGCTCACATATAAGGAGCTATTTCTTGGTTAAATTAAGAAACAGAAATCGAATTTCTTGGTTTGTTTTTGAAATAAAATTTTGGTAATTGAAGTTTTGTTTTAATACAATGAATAATTTTTAAGTTATTAAAAAAAAAGGAAAAATACAACATTTAATAATGAGCTTTTTCGCAAAAAATAACGTTTTAAAACATAAACTCGAAATTTATTGTGTTTTATAAAAGATTCTTTAGAACACGATTTATTTATAAATCTATATTCTATCGATTTCTGGGATTTTTTTATTTATAAGTCCTACTGTCTTTGTTGGGGTGGTTTTCACCCGTAACTTCTGCAAATGCTTTAAAAAAATAAGGTGTTTTTTCCTTATGTGCTTCGACTACAGCATACAATTGAAAACATCATTTGCATCTTAAATAAAGGAAATGGCATCACAAACTGTCTAACTTTTGATTCAATATACACATGTTTGTATTTAATTCAGGCGAATCAGTCAAATATTAAAATATATCAAATAACAACTAATTACAATGATAAACACAGCGTGGTATTATTATTACCAATTGATAATAAGACTCATCAACAGTTCATAGAATAATGTTAACTTCAAAACTGAAAGTAAACTGAAAAGATAACTAAAAAGGGGCGTAAGTAAAGGCTAATGGTTATTACAAAAATACGAATATAATGCCAACTTCTAAACTGAAAGTCAACTTAAAAGATAACTAAAAAGGGCGTAAATAAAGGTTAAAGGTCAGTATAAAAATAAGAATATACATTTAATTTCAAATAAGTTTTTTACGTTTGAATATAAGGTTTTGGAGGATCAATATAAAATTAGAAATTGATTAAAAAATGAAGAACTAAGCTTTTATAAGGCATGATATTTATAATCTTTGAGATTATTTTCGTGATTTTACTTTTAAGTAGGAATTTCTTTGCTTACTCTGGATTCTTGAACATCTTTGCCTTGCTTAATTTTAAAGTTTAAAAAAAGGAACTTACGTCTTCTTTTTTTAAGAAAAAGACGCTATAAACAAAGTTCAAACGAAATAATAAAAACTCAGTCCCATCATGCCCAATGTCTTATATACCTAGTCGGTACACACCAAATTGTTTTTAAACAGTAAATTTGCTTTTAAAAACAAATTTGGTTTTAAAATAAATATAATTTATATAACATAAATGATAGTTTTCAGTTTTTTATTACACTGACAAACTTTCTAACCGAAATTGGATACTTTTTACAATACATATTTATTCAATTATCGCTACTGTCACTTATTTGCAAAAATATTAATAAAAGTTAAAAAAAAATATGGTTATTAATATCGATTTTAAATTAAACTATAATATATAAATAAAGTATTGTGTACAGGTCCATCATCAAAATCATCATATCAAAATAAGTTTTCGTGAATATTCTAGTATCAAATAATTTGTACTGCATTTTATTAAAAAACTAGTCGTTTGAAGAAATTTTGGTATTCATGCCAAGTTCACCCAAAACCTATATGCTTTAAATGCAATGAACATCTCACCATTAATCAAATAATCTTGCAAGAAATATGATCTGCAAATACATTTTGCAACTATCAAGAAATTCACGGAAAGATCCAGTGATAATATTGTAGGCTATAATCCAATATGCAAAAATAATACCAAAAACCAAAACAGTTATATAACTGACATTATCTGTTAAAAATGCAGTGTAATTTTTTATGTTAAAAAAAAAATTATATTTTCAATGATTGTAATTTTAAAATATTTTGGTTTATGTTTTGATTATTTCATTGATAAATCGGATAATATTTCAATTAAGATTTAAATTTCAACTCAAGATTATTAGAACAGTAAGTAAACACACAATGCGTTACAATTTATATAATGTAAAGTGTTTAGATAATATATAGACAAATCAATTTATATTGATTATAGTTATTAATCAACCAAAATATGATACCTATCTATATACACATTTCCGTACGTATAGACTATAGGTACTTAATTATGTAAAGTAGTTCATATAATTATTATTAGTATATGAATTACAATAATGCAGATGAGAGTTTATTGTCATAACATAACACAACAATATAATATCAAAACATTGAGCAAACATTGAAATGAACAATCATCAAGTGTATTCATTAACTTTAGCTGCAGTTGTCCAAGCCATCCATTGTCATTGATGGCTATGTAATAAGTAAATATTAACATAATTATTAAATTTATGAAATTGATTGATTTTATATTGTGCATACCTTGTACTCATTTCCAATGCGTTCGTTTTACATGAATACTCGGCAATAACTACAAAATTTGACCTAGTAAATTACCAAGGATCTTCAGACCTATGTCATAGTGTAAGGGTGGAAACATATGATAAGATTTTTATCAATATTTCTCATAAAAAAATGTTATCGTGTGCTAATAGACCAACTGAACCATAACAGATAAAAAAGTCCAATTTTAAATTTGTCATAAGTTTAAATTTGCCACAATTTCAGATCAAGTTTAATAGTTATAAAACACTTTATTTTCTATATTAAGTTCTTGAAAGAAACTTCTTGTTGTGACTTTGTAGAGTTAGTTTAACATAAATAAATAAAGAAAATTAAATCTGGAGAAAATTTAACACAAAAAACTAGTATTATATATTTTTAAATTTAATGATTGCTGTTTTTTGATACCAAAATTCAACAGAAAATGAGAGTAGTTGGTAATTTGCTTAAGTTTTCGAGAGAGTCTTTTTTACACTTATGTATTTATTTACAAAGAAACCCTCCTGGTAGATTCCTATTTTATAAAGAATATAAAACAAAATGTAAAAAATTATAAAATTTATAGTATAACTTATTATTTTCGTCGATACATTTACTAATTTCCAACTCGATGTTTTCATATTAATACGTTTACAGTAGATCAATCATGCGAAAAGAAATACTTATAAAATTAATTTCAGTTAAAATAATGCTGGAAATTTTACATCTAATAAATCATTTTCATGTTGTTTTAATTATTTAAATTCCAACACCTTATATATAACTAGAAGTGCGTTTTCACTTTTAACATATAAATACTTTTTCATTTAATTTTGGATATAAAACTTCAAATATTAAAATTTTTGTGCAATTAAACCTACTTTTAAACTGGATATTTCAAGCGAAGAATTAATTAAGATGATTTACGTACTACTTATATCTTATTTACTTATCTTACATATTCTTATCAAAATTGTATTAAGGAATCGTATTATGACATAACATTATAAAATGATCTTGTCTAAACTAAAAATTAAACTGTCAGAATTGAAAAAAAAATATTATCTCGTTATTGAATACTAATAACAAACAGATCTATCTACTTCATTTTCATTAACCACCCCATAAAATAAATTTTATGAATAAATTTTATTATGATATTTTATCAAAAAATATAAATTCGAAGTTATGAATATTGATTCTACACGATCAGTTTCCTCTCTGTTGTATCTCACACCAAAAATTTAACATATCAATCGAATTGGTATTTGAAAAGAGAAGAGAATAATGTACAGAAGTTGTATGACGTATATATAATATAAAGAATGTTATAACGTTGGAACAAGCTAGTTATAGACTTTGGTGTTACTCGTTATTGTTGTTTTTAGTATTAGGCATTCATTATACAAGTAGGTATATAAAAAGTGTTACGCTTTCTATATAGATAACAAGTATGACTATCGGCATTACATTAAAATAGATAAACACAAATTTTCAGGACAATGTTTAATTCCAAATATATATCGGAGTTGATTGATTTTCACAATAATAAATGAGATTGATTGTTGTCATGGAAATTCATAAAAAAATTGGTCATGGGCATTAAAGACGATCACGAGTTCATAGAAAATTGAAAGAACGAAAATCCCTAATTTTTCAATAAAAAAAAGGAAAGTATCAGGATAAAAACTATCGTATGCATTAAACAAGAATAAATCACACATTTAAAAAAAATTGTTAAGATTGAATCAGTATTTCGAAGTCTATCGAGTACGAACACCAATCAAATACGCTTTTGAATAAACAGCATTCAAAAGTAACCTTCCGTATATATAAAACCCAATTTTTCGTGAGCCAATCATCCACTTTTGATGACTCTGCAGTCTAGTCAAAATTTCATGTAGTGAATAATTTTTTTTGTTTTTATAGTTTTAATGTTGGTAAAGCCTGTGTATGGGACATTTTTTTTATTTAAAGTAATTTTTAAAAGTAATTTTCATCTCCTTACGCGAGTCCAACGCGAATATAAAAATATAGCATCATTCCAAAATTCGAAAATACGACACTTGAAGTACAAATTTGAACATTGTTATGTTGTGCATATTGATTGGTGTAAACAATGTTTTTCAACATTGGATATTTACCATGGTTTTCAACTATGAAGATTGACTATTTTGACGTGAAGATTAAAAAATAAAAATAAAAATAAAGCATAAACGGAGAAAAAAAGTTAATATTTTAACGAACCATCTTGTTCTATATATTACAATACCCTTGAATGGCGTTAAATACATACAGATGTTCCAATAGTGTTTATTCACTTCAATTTGTAGAGACTATATGTGTAGTTATTTTACTCTGCTCAATTACTTTATTTAATTTGATCTAAAAAGACACCCCTTGGCCCATTATACAAGTTGGTTTAATGTACCTATATTATAAATATAGGTCAATGGTCTATAAAAATGGGCACAATTGTTATTGTAGATATTAACTGAAAACTATAATAGTCGTTTTGTTGGTTTTATTGTAATGGTTTGCAACAGAATATTATAGTATACGAATTATTTGCTAAAAATTCCAAGTATTTTATTATAGCATTTTAATTTTATTTTTTTTATAAATATTTTTTTGTGAAATACTTATGAGTTGAATTTTTGATTTAAACTTCATGGAATTATCGTTTATCTTCAATCTTCACAACAAAAAATTCCGAATGGTCATCAGTGTTTTTCATAACAAAAAGCATTTTTTGGTTTTAGTACAATTCGTGAAGACTGATTTCATTACGTGCGTTTTAAATTCAGTGCAACCATTCGGCTCTGCACGGTCGAATGGTTATAACGATTTTTCAAATTCAATAAAAACGACTTTTTGTATTAAGTATTCGTGAAAACTGTAATCATAACGTGTGTTACAAAACCAATACAAATTTACACAACAAAGTTATGTACGAATCAGTATTGCGGTTTTGTTTGAACACTTATTTGGATCATGTTTTACGGATCTGTATTATTAAATAAAATATTTAATTTCTTTCCTTTTGATTGTGTTGTCGTAAAGTGTAGATATTATCACAAGAATGCAGGAATGCAGCTGCAGCTGAAACCGTACTAAAGGTTTGCGTAATACTACTAATCAATTACAAACGTTCTTTAAACGATTTTAAAAACGGAGGATTCTCAATTCGATCATATAAGTATATATTTTTTTATGCGTATTCGCGGAGAACTTTGTCGTTTATGAACCGATTTTGCTGATTCTTTTCTTGCTAGGAAGAAAATTATAGGAAATTATAGTTAGGAAGAAAAGCATTTTTCAATCGAATATTGTGATAGTATTTATTACTTTTTTAAATATATTATTACCACTGTGTTAATTTTAATAGTTGAATGAATAATAATTAAATTAAAAAGACTATAAGTTTATATGTTTATTAAATGAGAGAGTAATAATCATTCTAATTTCATCGTCGTTATAATTCACACTCTAAAACGAACAACGAATGAGGAATGTAACTTTAAGCATAAAGAAAATTTCGAATATACAAAATGGGAAAAAATAACATGAAATATTAAAACACCACAACCACAATTATCACATTCAAATAAATATCTTTTTCGATTACCCTATTTAATTAAATCATTAATATTATATTCCAATTAAAAGTAAGATTATAAAAATATTTTATTAAAAATAATTTTTTAACATTCCGCTTAGTTTGATTTCCTATACAAATATTTACTGCAATTTATTCTAGATGATGAATATGCCAGAATGGATATAATTGACTAAATAGGTTTGATTAATTCAGTAGAAAGAATTGTATTAATTAGCTGAATATATAATCTTTGTTCGTACTTCGAAAGATTGTAAAGCAATAAATCATAATCATTTAAATTTTCATAGTTAATTTCAATTTAAATATCATTATGTCAAGCAATAACATAATTTTATTTATCATATAACATCGGTTTATCCATTAATTCACTACTTGTGATAAATTTTTTATTCAATGAAAATTTGAAACATTTAAATAACTTTAAATGTCATATGAAACTTTAAAACATTTTTATAACTTTAGAAAACTCTACTACTATAAAAAATAGCCCATAAAGTTAAAGTTAAACTTCTGTTTAAGCCACTCTTGTAATCTTACTATTCAAAGTTATCCAATAAGTAGTAATTGATTAGAAAAAATCTGCCCTTCGCTGTATGGATTCCGACTCATCATATTTGTAATAATA
Source organism: Chrysopa pallens (assembly GCA_020423425.1). Taxonomy (NCBI): domain Eukaryota; kingdom Metazoa; phylum Arthropoda; class Insecta; order Neuroptera; family Chrysopidae; genus Chrysopa; species Chrysopa pallens. The sequence continues at coordinate 69,590,375 of CM035591.1, read as the reverse complement.
TCGGGTCTTATTCGAACCGTTAAGACTGTAATGAAAGTTGCTTTTATCCGTTTGTGCGTTTATTGTACATTTGAAAAATCGTTCAAACCTTATCGCGTTTTCTAGAAAAATTATCCTTTAAATACATTATCAATTATGAACTGAGAAATTTCTCGTTATGTTTGATTATGTTTCAAATCAACATTATTTATATGACTTATACAAAACTTTACCACGTTTATGCAAATATCATAAAATCGTATGAAATCTTGACCGGTAGAGTTGAAATTTGAATATTCGGTAGGTAAATGCTTTTCTACATTTGCATACATTCAATTTTTGTAAAAGTATCTATCTCATTGCGATTTTATCTCAAATTTCTGTTCCGGCATTTTTCCTAAATATCAATTTTCTAAAACAATCGATTTCAAAAATGCACACTAATATGCAAATGCCATGCATGTTGAAACAAAATATGTAATTAATCATTAGTTTATAAAAATCAGTAGTTTTGAAGCTTGCACGAATACTTTTAACAGAAAGAAACTAACAAGTTTTGAAATCAACGAAAACATTTTTTTCTTACAAAAATGAATACAATATTTTCTATATGGATAAATGCAAAACACCCATGTAAACTTAGACCCCGCCCCCATTCAGGCCACAAAATTATTCCAAAAAATTTAGTGCTAATTTTATTTTCAAAAGTTGCTCTTTTTCAGATTTTTGTGCTCCAACCTATCGAAAATGTTTAAAATTAAAACCTTTCTAGATATTACGTTAGTTAATAAAAATCAATTAAAACATTTTTTTAAAATTATTTTAGGGTAAATGTTTTTACTTTGCTTTTTACAGTGTAAATTACGTTCATTTGTTCAATAGTCTGGAAAAGCAAACAACTCTTGGTAAATATAATGTTTTCATATGATAGTATATACTAAAAAACAGACAATGTCCAATTAAAATAGTTTAGAAAAATGAATTGCTACATTTCTTTTTTTTTTCATTTTTAAATGTACACCACACGGAGCGAGGAATTTGTTGTGTGAGTGGTTGATACTAATATCGAGCTTTGAACGCCACCTAATAAAAAAATATAGTATGCAAGTTTTCAACTATAGATTTCTGTTTATTGAATAATTCCATTAGCTGTTATATATCTAAATTTAATTTTTTTAACTATTGACAAAAAATAATTGGAAAAATTTTTTAACATTCCTGCAAATGGATCGATTTCTTGAATTTGTCAAAATTGAACGGTTTTTCTTACTGACGTACTAAAACATACACAAATAATGCAATCATCCAAAAATATAATAGGATATATTTAAGAATGGCTAAATGTCAATCACCTAGTTTTGACAACCATACCGGGACAATGGTCTTGATATTATTTGATGTGATATGTTCCCGACTTTGATCACCATGATCCGACTAGATCCGATATTGAGACCTCTAATCCGAAATTGTTTTTATCTATAAAACATGTATATTATAAAAATGTGGTTTATGATGACATGGATGCCCCCGGGGGCCTGCGGGAGTGAGGGAAGTTGAATGATGTGTATAAAATCCGTTGAACACTAACAGTTGATGAAAGAACACGTGTTTGTGTCGTACTGGTTTAAGGCTCACGGTGTTGAGTGTGTTGAGTTTAGCTTAAAAATGTCTTCCACGTAAAAGTGATGTTCATGTTGTTTTCAAACCTTCAGTGAAAACTGATTTATCATCTGTTACGTGCCAGAAAACAAATCTGTAACCATGGATTTAGATGTTATGTATGTGGCTGATTGTTCAGATGAGTTGAAGATTCAGGTCAAAAGATTCAGGTAAAATACTGTACAACCAGAAAATTATTATAATGCTCCAACAGCGCCTTTTACGCCACTAGCTCCAAATCCTCAACAAATAAACTCGGGCGAAATAAGTAATACTTATAGATATCGACAAAACGATATCTACAATTGTAACGAGATTCCTCCAAGTTTCAATTATTTATCCAATTATAATAACGAAATGGACACGGGGAGACAAGACAATTTATATGAGTCACGTAAGTTAATTTATTCATTGATATAATTCTCATATCAATAACCATGCAATTAATAAATTGAATTTTAACTCATAAGAACTGCAATCGACCCGTTTGTTTGTTATGATTTTGGACTGAATGCTATGTTTATAGTTGTTTCTGTATATCTCGAGTGTGGTTATATAATATACTCATATACACAATACATACTAATGTATTTTATTATAACGCAATATATTAATAATATACGATATTAATTCAACACGAAGCGCCTTTGTATTTTTTAATATTTAGAATTAAAGTATAATAAAGCAAACTAAAAATTTCAAATACAAAAAACATTATGATCCACGAAAAGAACATTTTGCAGTTGCGACATACAATTGGACCCATGTTTTTATCGGAAGCTGTTATGTTTAGCTTTGTCTTACACTTTGTCTTGGTCTTGCATACTTGGTCTTGATTTTCGTCTCGGCATTTCGTGTTCGGTCTTCTTCTTGCATACTTGGTCTTGGTTATGATCTCGGTATTGCGTGTTTGGACGTGTTCTTTGTTTTGCTGGTGTATAGGTTATCTTGGTCATGGTCTTGTATTTTCCAAGACCACATCCAAGACTGAAATTCTGAACTTCTGATTAAAAATAAACTTTTAAACCCGAAAATAGCACAAACAAATTTTTGACATTTTAATGCCAAGCTAAAATAAAAAAATTAAACATTGCAGAAAATCTGATAATGTTTAGCTTAAAATCATTATTATTCACATAGGTATATTTGCCTAGATTTTATATTTTTAAATTAAATGTTATTAATTAATGATTAACAATATAAAATTTGTTATTTGAAAATCAAAATCGCATTAACAACTCATATTTTAGATAACGATCAGGGGGCTTACTATGATAAAGCAGATTGTAAAAAAAAGAACCAAATCAATAGAGCAAAAAACTTCACAAAAAATGTTATTCTGATAACGTTCTGAATTGATACTAATCTCTGGAACGGAAACAAAATATCAACTTGGATAGCCCGTAGTAAAATGGCAATTAAAAATGGCTATAAATACACTATTCATTGATAGAATTTTCTTTATAATGACAAAAAATTTAATGGTTACGTTATTGTGAATCAAATAAAACAACTTACACTTTATTATAAAAAAAAAAAACTCTTTAAAATAATTTTAGTGCAATAGTGTGGTAATTTAAAATAATTTCTTAACACTATTTTCATTATAAACTTCAAAAAGAAAGTATAATGTTAGTGCAATAATTCGTGTTTAATGTGATCGTTACTTGACCTAAACTACAGTATATGAAAGAAACAGTATTTTTAAAAAGATTTTGGATGCCACTTTAAGTATTTTAGATACAATTATATTATATACATACATATATAGGTACATAATATATACTTTATGCAAAAAGATGAGACGATAGTTTGGATTCATTCCAGTACCCATTCTTGGGTACATTACAATTACATTAAATCTTCATGTTAGCATTAATATAAAAGTGGAATATTCACAAACCTATGATAATAATAATAATAATAATAATAATAACATATAGAAAAAAACCATAGACTCAGTAGTATTGAAAGACGACATATTACGCCAATCTAAAAATTTCATTTAGGTTTCTTATATTTACTATTCATTTTAGATTATATAGTTGTTGTTGGACAATGCAACCTCATTAATATTAGAATTTTAATGACTTTATAACATTTTCTCTAAATTTATAGTATTTTCCAATTCACTTATGGTACAAAATCATTGGATCGTAGCTAGTTTTAAATGACCATAAACTAGAAAAAGATTAAAGAATGTATTAATTTTGTAGTTTTAAAAAACTGTTGTGTATTTAATATTGATTAACAATCCTTGTTTTTCATTAAAATATTCAATTCACATACATACCATACACAACTTCTCTCTTTTCAATAAACATATTTTTTTGCTTAGTTGTATTGAAATTAGTCTTTCGTAGTGTTTTTCGTAAAATTTCATTTTTATGCGTCTTTAAGGAATCACTTCGATTGTACTGAAACACCAGTTTTTTTTTTTATATAGTTTAGGTTGTTTTTAGTAATAACGTTTTTTTTTTTAGGCATGGAAAATTAATTTAATTAATTCATCATGAAAAATCTTTTTTTTTCTATCATTACTTATATGATTTTATCTTTCTCCAATGTATTTATTACTAGTTGAATATAACCAAATATCTTTAAAGGTGGGTCGACTAACTTGTGGAAAATAGAGCAAGTTTGTATGAATCAAAAAATGCTAACTAGATTTGTTACAGCTGCTTATGGTGCACCAATAACCATGTTAACCAATAACCATGTCATGCTATTGCAAATTTCTAAATCATACTAATCTGGTCATCATAGTTTGTTAGTAGTGCAAACTATTCAAAATTGAATTAAAATATGCTCAAAATTAGGTGCTTTTTAGGTAATTTTAAAATGCTGCAAAATTAAATTTGGTGCTCAAATTTTTTATTAAGAAAATTGAGTCATTATAATGCATTGCTACCGTGAAATTACGCTGACAGAACAATGTGAAAAATAACTTTTATATTATCATGTTACAGAATTATGTGCTTTTATGCAGTGCGTTCAATAAATCAATTTAATTAAAAAAATCCATGCAACATGCCAGAGATTGACAATCTTCTTCAGTGATTCAAGTTGGACGGATTTTGTAATTTTGATTAAAATGATTTTTTGAAGGCACGCCATAAAAGCACCAAAAAAGCATTCTGATACTAACATTATATTAGAAAAATTATTATTTCATATTGATTTGCCAGCGTGATAGCACTCATCAGTGTATCGTAATGACTCAATTTTTTAAAATAAAAGTTTTAACATCACATTTAATTTTGTTGCACCTAACAAGCAACTAATGTTTAGCATATTTTAAATCAATTTTGAATACTCTGCTAGGTTAACTAGAATCAATGGTGAAATTAAATATAAATTACTTGTTTACAATTACTAACATGTTTACAATAAGTACAAATTCGGTTTATTTGTACAAATAGGCATACCATTATAACTTCACATTCAAAAATAGTAAAAACAAAGCTTTTTTTTACTACTTAGCTTTCGCTAAATCTAGTGCTTTATCTGAAGCTCTTGATTTTTCTCTTAATTAAATCATCCGGTTTTAAGAAAGAAAAAATTTATCCGTAAATTGCACTCATTGAAATCCAAACTATTTCATGTAAAACCAACTTGACTTTTCTTAATGAAATCTATAAAATTTAACACTTCTTTTTAAATCTGCGTATATATCTCATTAAAATTCATTAATACAAAACAAATGTAAAATTGTTTAAAAAATATTAGAATTCTATGGAAAACAGACATAATGTTTTCTTTTGCATTTAGCAAGGAGTTTTCAATTGTGTATGTAGTAATAATAACACACAAGCAAATACTACTCAACTTCTCTCCACATTGGTGGTACCAATTGTCATAAATTTTACGAATCACTGCTCACACATATTTCAGTTTCAAGTTTAAACTAATGTTATTTGTTGTATGTATATGCGGCTGACGGGTTTTCGGCTACTTTCCGTCTATTATTACAACACAGCCGAATCGACCGACCATCGAACCGACAACAAACATACCAAAATTAAAGTATGAGTATGAGAAGAAAATCTTTGCCTGTTGTATTGTATTTTCTTAAAGAGGGTGGGTATGTTCACTGAAATGGGTGGAAAACATATAGATACTATCTCCATATATAGGGTAAAACAATGATGGTTAAAGATAATGTTTAGATGTAAAGCAAAGGCCACACACACATATACGTACACACAATCATCTTGTCTTTAATAGCTCTTTGTTGCTTTACATTCTTTCTTACGGATTCTTCTGTTTTCAACTTCTTCAATGTGGTTTTATACAATTGTTTTATAAAATTGCTTCATTTGTTTTCATGTCAACTTTAAAATATTTAAAACATTAATAATGTTCTATTGTTTTTTTTGTTTTTTTTTTTTATCACTGTACATTTTTCCATTTTCTGAATATACAATTTTGTGTAATTTATCATGAGTCTTACTATCGAATGCAAAGAGGATTAAACTTCAATCAAATTTAAACTTTTATTGAATATATAATATTGGATCATCTGGTACTAATATTCACAAGCTGTTCTTCGATGCTCTAACAACAAAATGCTTTGTATACCCTATATTATAGATGCAGAAAAAACAGTTAGTTTATTACGATTTCACATTCTACTACTAAATCTGTTATCATGAAATTAAGCAAGTAGGCAGGAGTATAGGGCCAATTTCAACAAAATTTCGTAATTTTAAAAAAAGTGAGAACTAGACAAAATTACGTATCGATCATTTTTATATAATTTTTCTCACTCCCACTAGCGTATGTGGAAGAATAGCTAAATTTCATAAGAAAAACACAAAACTAACTTCAACGAAACTTGAAACGGAGGTGCTACTTATTCTTACTAAGTCCCATCTCAATCGCAAAAGGGAGTTACCGAGAGGGGTTCAATCTTCGTATGAAATATTTCAACGAATAACTTCAGATGTTCTACACGGATGAAGTCGCGTGTTATGCAAGTATATAAATAATTTAAAAATTTGTCTATTAAACAATACATAATATTTTAAAACGAAATTGATATACTTTAGTGCTTTATTAAATCAAAATGGTTTTTCTGAAATAAATTTTTAATAAAGGTAAACAAAGGATCTTTTCAATGAAGGTAAACATAGGTTTTCTGTTAGAAATGTCAAATATCACTATATCAATTAACAGGTATTTACTTACTTTTAATTTAATATCATTATCACTTTTCACGTGCTGCTAGCAGACTACGTTGATAGAAGTGAAGTAAGCATAAAATATTACAATCTATCTATTGAGTCAAAAAATAATTGGATTGGCTATCTCTCCCGAACGGCCATCGTCCCCGGACTTACGCTTTATGTTCCTGTATACATGCATCAGCCCATTAAATATAAAAATGCCGTGTCAAAATGTTTGACTACGCTCATCTCTGAAACCGTTCAACAGATTTCAAGAAAGTTATGTTAATCTATATTACTTAGTCTAACTTGAGTTATAGGATACTTATTATCACGATAAGTGGCGATAAAAACAATTTAATAAAAATCTGAGATTTAGACAAAGGATTAAAATTGATTTATAATTTCCATAAGATTTCATAGATGGCAGAGTTATTGTATTTGATATATGTACTAATAACTATAATTTAAAATAATTTTTTAACAATCAACCGTTATGTACCTCATTGTTATCAATTAAAAACTTTTAGGTATATTAACTATATTGTAGGTAACTTCTTAATAACTTATAACACTTGAATATGAAATAAATGTAATATAAAATGAAAGAAATCATTTTCTTTGTTTATAAATATTAATTTAATTGTGTTGGATAATTGGGTACAATATTATTTTAATGATTTATAATTTAGTTACAGCAACGAGCGGACAATTTGACGAATTATGTAAATAAATAATAGTTTCTATAAAATCGTTAAAAATATTAAATGCCACTTTATTAAATTGTTAAAAATAAAAGAGTGTTATTGTTTTCACAATTGAAACAAAACCTGTCATAAAAGTGGGATTCATAATCAAAATAAAATATAGAATAGTTTTAATTGATATGATAATTTAAAAATGACAGAACATGTACAGAAATGGAAAATTTTTATATTATCTTTATACAAACGGCTCTATTTTTTTCTTCTTTGTAATGATTTATCTATTTTATCGGACTTAATGATTGCATAAAAATATAAATTTATAAGAATTTTTGAAAACATTAACTGACGAAAAAGCTTATTTGAGCGTATTTACCAGAACAGTTTTAGAAGCTTTTTAATTTTAATAAATATGTAGTCGTTTCTTGAATAGACGTACGTAAGCGCATTATAAGCCTTTTTTAAGAAATGGACATAAATGTTCAAAATGGCTTGCAATACACTTGCGTTCGACTGACCTAAAAATACCTACTGACGACTGCGTACAAAAGCTTCTAAATGGTTTTGTTACTTAACATAATTTACTATACCATCCTAAGCTTTAGTAAAGAGTGATTTCCTCCATGTATTTGGCTAGAACAAACCTTGTTGAACTTTTGTGAAATAAATAAAACATTTTAGGCCCATTTAAAAGTGTCAAAATATTATCTACAGATATGGTTAAATTGATATAAATGTGTATGAAAGTTTTTGGTAGTATCGGACAGACTCACAAACGTATTTGGTAAGTATAAGGTGTGAAATTTAACGAGAATAACAAAAAATAATATGTTCACAACACTTCAGAACTGTAATAATAATATTTGCAGTTCACCGACCTGGAAATAAATTATTATACTTGTCTTATTTTGTTTTTTTGGTGATGTATAGTGTAATGATGTAATACCTACAATGTCCAAGTAAAGTTGTCGGTGGAGTTCATTTCCTCATTGTCAGTTGGTGGTTGAATGAACATGTGTTGTCGTCATTAAATGAATTATGTTCTATATATACAGAGTCTGTTTAATAGAAGCAAGCATATTGTCGTAAGATGAATATTTAAGAATCTTTTAAAAAATGAAATGAAAAACATTGTTGAATATTCAACGATTGTTGAATTCACTAACGAGTATGAAAATTGCATAAATAATATTAACTGAATATGTAAAGTAACAGTGATCTAAAAACATTTGAAACTTCTGTGTACATCTGCATAAAAACGAATTTTAACTTGCAACGTTTGGTACTGAAAAATGTTGCCCTGTTCAACAGTTTTTTTTTTCAAATATAATACTAAAAATTTGACATATTACGCTGGGAAATAATGGCTGGGAAATAAATTTTCAAATGTACCACTTTTTTCTGAAACTTGTAGTGAGTGTAGTGAGGCATAGAAAATTGACCCACATACATTGTGTCCATTGTGACCTAAAAAAAAATTATTGTCCGTCTAATGGTTCTTATTGACTTGATATTTGCACAGAATTTATTTTAATCAAACATAAAGTTACTGTGATTGTAAGTCGCGACTGTGATCTGCAAATCGGTGTCCGCCGTATGACACTATTGGATGAATAATGAAAATTGATATATTCTTATTTTTGCTGATAAATATATTTAAAAAATAGTTTTGCAACATATAAGAAAGGCTTAAATCAATAAATAACTAATCCACAAAAGACTGTAAAAACATGAAAGCAATCTTCTATTTAAGTCAATAAAAAGAAACTAGAAACTTAATCTAAATTTCTTATGGACAAAAATCTATAAAAACCATTTTTTTGGAACTACATTTTTTAAACTAGAAAAATATCAGATTTAAGTATTTCTGATTTCGTACAATAATAGTGAATAAAGATATTTTTATTTTGCATGAATTTGTTACTTTGCTCTTTTTATGTCCTCATATAAGAACTTTAAGGTCGCTCAATGTGAAATGCTCTTGTAAGCGAAAATCGAGATTTTACACATTTTTTATTATTAACTTCCCACATATTTTACAATGACAGTTTATTACAAAAAGAAATAAAGCTTCTAGTATTATAGTTTCTACTTGCTATAAAACATTAAGTATCATCATCTCTACTTAAATAATGAGTACTTTTCATCTAAGAAAGATCAAAAATCATTTTAGTGGCTTACTTCATATAAAATAATTTTAACAGATTTACTTAGGGAGCTGTATCAAATATTTTATGATTTAACTTTTAATCGTACGTAATTCAAATAATGTAAAAAGTAATAAGTTTTATATTTAATAAAATATATCTTTTTTTTTTTTTTATATTTTATTTACATTTTATGTATTTATATAACAGATATTGTATAGAATAAACAAACACAGTGTACGTTTGATACTTACATTTAGAATGACAAAACAAATGAAAAATATAACTTTCTATTAAAAACTTTACTGTTATTTTAATCTACTTTCAATTATGATTAAATATAATTTTATTATTGAGAGTAATAAAAATTGAATACAAATGGAAAATAATATGATTGTACGCTACCAATGGATAAAAAAATATGCCTTTTGTTATATATACGTATATTTATTTATATATAAGGACGATAATTTATAAAACCAGGATTGGACTAATATACAAAAATAAAAGGTGGGATCGGTTTCTATGCGATTATATTGACTTGTTGTTCTTTACATAAAATTCAAATAAAAATTATAATTGAAAAATTGTTCGCATATTTATATTTAGAGAGAGTACTGGAAAATGAAGTTGAGTAGCACATATTAATCCTACGCAACATCTTATGTAAAAGATCGAAAAATAAGCAGTGCATTTTAGAGATGTGATAGTGCTGGCTAATAAAGGACTTCTTAATGACAATGTTGTACATAGAAAAAATTCGAATGGTAAAGTGATTTTTTTGCGTACAAATACAAAAAATTATTTCTTGAACCATTTTTTTTTAAATAATTTTCGTGAGGAAAAATAATTATGTTAATTCGTATACGAATTTTAAGATACGCGTTTATAAATAATTAAATTTGCTAATGGAGATCAAAGCTAAAAGAAAACGGAATATTATAATGTCTGGCAATTTCATCATAATGACAATCGATTTATTATAAATAAAGACAAAGATAAAATATAAAAAATATTTCATAATGCCGCGATAAACGAAACATCTTTCTGATTTCAGATAAATATTATAGAAAAATTTCGACGATAAAAAAACTTTTTCAATCTCTATAAATTTTTAATGCTAAAGAATATTTTAAATAGCTGTGGATTATTCTGGATAATAACGGCTTACTACAATTATTCAAGGTTATTAACTGTTAATTGTTCATAGTCGCCAAACAAGAAATGCACACCGACTAAAAATAATTATTTATTAATAGTAACTTAATATATGATCTTGTAGTTTTGCGGATGTATCTAGTTCCTTATTAGTAAGGCCTTTTAAAAATTTATTTAGCTGTAATACTTTTGTCTGCGTAGATATGATTTTTACATTTAATTCATAACCCGAGAGAGGAGAATGTAGAAAATGATTATTGTTATATCATGTAATGGTAAACCTAAAATTTGGTATCCAGCAATGTACAAAGAAGTTCAGTGATCACATCAGATTTTTTGCATTCAATATTATACAGTATCCTCAAGATAATGATTTCTTGAAATTTGTGGTAATAATTTGTCAAACGAAAGAATAGACTTCGCTCCGAATGTGAAAATCCAAGCAATAACAAATACAATTTTTTGGCCCAATTCCCAAGTTTTTTTGTACTAAAATGGTGTGCAAACCGTCACCAAATTAGCAACGAGTAATATCTCCTCGAAGAATTATTACGACGAACTAATTCATACCAATACTGATTTCCTTGTAGTCGAAATTTATATTTATAAAATACAAAAAAAAAAACGAAATTGGGGTAAAAAATTCAAAATTTTTTCGTAAAATTCTAGCGTTCTCTTTGATAATATTCATACAATAACCTTTTATTATATGGTTTTAAATTCATATATGTACTCAGTCCCTTGTTAAAAATTCGTTAAGTACGCCAGGCTTTGAATACTAACCTTCAGAAAATTATCATTACAAAAAATTATTTAACATTTCACTTTTTGGATATAGAATTATTATTTTCAAAGTACTACTTAAAACTTTGCTTATTTACTTCATAATACTACGCCTCTGTACTTAAAAATCATATACAATGAAAAACACAAAAATTTAATTGTAAAACATAACTTTTTTTATGTTTAGATGTTTCAATTCGAATTTTAAAAGTTCGTTTTAAATATGAAAAGTAAGTATAGTGCATTACGTATACTTAAATATGACTATTTATGCTAATACATTCTATAAGGAATTTATGATACCAAAATAAACATCAATGCAAAGACCAATAAGTTGAGTTGTACGACTATACAGATTTTATTTATATATTTTGAGAATGAACAAACAGAACGTAATGTTGAATAGATCTATTTATTCTTATTTCGTTTTATACATTCTCAAAAGAAATAGGAATTACCATTCACCTCAAAAAAAAAAAAAAAACGAGTATATCCAGCACCGGAAAAAAGAAACCACGTAAAAAAACTATTGAAGGTAACACGTTTATAGCTGTTACTCAATACCTTGGTGAAATCGTAGAAAAACGAGTGAAGCTATAAAAATATGAATATAGAAAATAATTTTTTGTTTGTTTTGCAAACCAGAACCTATTTAAGAGAAAATTATTGTTGTTTCTAGAAAAACATAAATGAAAATCTTTAAGACCGTGGCGAACATCTAGAAAATTATTCAATAACAAAGATTGAGATGCTTATAAATGAAATAACACTAGAAATAAAAATGCATATTCAATATAAAAAACAATTGAACAAACCTTAAACCTTGTTCTCATTGATAAAGTTATTTAGTCAAGTAGTAAGTAGTTTAGTATCTAACACTTGACATTTAGTCCAAAATAGTTGTACATAAAACAATGTACAACAGTCACGTGATATAATTTTATGTTAATAAAAACTGTTTATATTAAACGACAGTGAATGAAATAACAATCAAATTCCAAACTTCCATTATAGCTTCATTTGCTTATTATTATCTGTTTGTGATTGAAGAGTGACGGGGGTAGTACTTGCACACACAAAATAGAACTATACTAAACAACTTTACTAAACATTTGACTAAAATGTTGCTATTCCCACACGTCAAATAACTAAACCACTTGCTACTTATTTTAATTATTTAATTAATGTGAACAAACTTAAAGAGTTTAATAGATGAGTCATGAATTGATAGAATAATAGAGAATAGAATAATTGATAGAGCAATAAACCGATTTTTCTGATTCATAAACTTAAACAAACTCACTATTTCAATCTAGAATAAGCCATCCAAACTTTATCTCCCCTCTTATTTCGTTCCAGCTGATGAGTAAAACTTAATTTAATATACCTTCATATTTTTCATATATGCCGGATATCAAAATGTTTTTAATATAAAAAAATATTTTCGGTAAGCTACCAAACAATTTCCATGAAAAATTGCATATTTATCCGTATTTATCTGCATGCACATTTATCTCATTTCATCAAGATTTTAAAATATATACTCATCTATGAATACAAATGGACATTGATATTTTAGTAATACCATTAAATTACTTATACCATATTATATATACTATACAGTAATAATTCAAATTTATTAGCGTATATGTACTTAAATGTCTTACAGCATGAACATTAATAAAGATCAATCTAACAATTTAATATTTTAAATAATAAAATATGACACAATAGCAGCATTTATTTTATAATATTCATTAATTTTAATTAGTTCATAAATTCATTGTCATATCCGATGAACTATAAAAGTATCAAAAATAAAATTGAAAAGATTCACACAAGCTTCTTTAAAGATATGTATGGAAAGACTATAATATTTAGCTAACGTGGTATCTACAATATTATTTTAGTACTTAACATTAATAGTAATACTAAGTTATAGCACTGTGTTTTACAGTCTTAAGTCTATTTTAATGATCACATTTATGAAAAGTTTTCAGTTTTATAAAATAGGGTGTATAAATAGTTTTTATTTAAGAGAACATATATCTGTCTAGGAAAATTACTAAAAAGTTTATTTTTATTATTCACTAAAATTTCGATGCCTACCTAAAGAAGTAGATAAAATAGCAACACAGTGATTTAGTAAGTTGGTTAAATAAAAAAATAAAAAAAAAAATAAAAATCAAATAATAATTATGTAAAACCTAAAGTATATTTAGAGGCGAAATTTTCCATATATCACGATTAAAAACAAAGTGATCGCAACACAGAATCTTCCTCTCGTAGTCAAATCGAATCTTATCTACATCTACTTGAGTTCTATTCCACCACAGAGCATCATTATTTACTAAGTACTATAAAATTGGATACAAAAATTAATGGTTTGCAAGTGGTGTTTAGGTTTTACTGTATATGGTATATTCTCTACCATCATCACACTGCTTAAGTGTCGTATGGTGTTTTCTTGCTAAGTCGCGCACATACTGTAAAAAAATAAATATAACATCATTGAGAGAAGTTCACTTAGTAGAGTAGTACATTATTTTAAATCTCTATATTATTTAGTATAAACTATCGTTATAAACAATGTTATTTTTAATTAAATTTGCTATTTTTAATTATCTCCCATCTTTTAGTCATTTTTTATTTACTTTTTTTTTTTTTGTTCGAGCAGTGAACACAAGCAGATGCTTCATTCTTGCAATTTATTTTTATTTTATTCGTGAGGCGTGTTTGTTTATTTGTATTATCATAAAGAAGTTCATACCTTATCTTTAATATAAATACAGTTTTTTAGTAGCAAAATAAAGAAGATCATTGTCTTAATAATTTACAGTAGATACGAAATAATTTCAAACTTCATCGATATTAATACATATCGACGGTTTTATAATCAAACTTCAAATATAAATATATTTAAAAACGATAGTACAAAGCTTTTTAAAGGATAGGGCAAAACTACGAGCTCATTTGTAATTTTTACGTCCGTGTAATTTCATTTTTATATGACACGTATTACATCCAATTATCATATATCTACTTTTGAATTATTATTCATTAATTATGATTATTTTCCATGTGTTATTCTAGTCTAATTTATATTAAAAGTTACATAATTACAATTTAATTAGTTACTTATATTAAAAATATATATATATATATATATATATATATATATATATATATATATATATATATATATATATATATATATATATATATATATATATATATATATATATATATATATATATATATATATATATATATAGATATAGGCCAGGGTCGAAAATTTTAGTAAAAAAAATATAGTAGGATGAAACCCATTGGAAATGGAAGAGAATATAACAAAATGAAAGAAAAATATTTTACGGGCGATCTGAGATCGGAAAGTGAAAGTTGGTGAGCTTCTAAGGGTAAAACACCGTTTATTTATATTTCCGGCTAAACTACAAGTCTGATGGGAAAAAGTTAATCAGTAAAGTTGTAGGTTATAAAAAGATCTACAACTTTTAAATTCACACTTTTTTCAATTTAACCCAAAATTTATGTTAAAAATTGACATAATCAAGTTTTTGGTTTTTTATTATCTTTTACGAAAAAAATTTTGTTTTCACGAAATATGGTGAACCTTTTTATGTTCCAAGTACACTTTACTTTTTTTGATTTAAAATATTTATTTATTTTTCACCTAATTTTGAATAAATATCGGAAAAGCACCTTAATTTTCAAACGAAAAATTTTGAGGAATGAAAAAAGTGTAAATACAAAAGTTGAAGATTTTTTTATTACTTACAACTTTGCTATTTAATTTTTTACCATAGGATTTGAAGTTTTGCTGGAAATCGAGATAAACCATGTTATAACCTTAAAAATTCATCTCCTTCCACTTCCTGATCTTAGATCTATCGTAAATTATTTTTACTTTCATTTTTGTTATATTATCTTCCGTTTCCAATGGGTTTTTTATCCTACTACGATTTTATGTTTTCCCTTTGTACCATTTTTAAAGGCTTCTTCCCTGGTCTAGTAATAATAATAATGATTATGTTCTTAAAATTTGCACACGTTGTAAAAAAAAGCCGTCTATAATGTTTCATGAATATAAATGGGTTAAGATTCTCTTTTTTTTTTAACGATGAAGTTGAAAAATAATTTAAGTAGTTGAATATAAAATATAATTAATAAAAAGGTACCATACCAACAACGTAGGTTTCAAATATAATAATTAAAATAAACTTCATGGCACATATATAAAGCTTATAAAATATATCATTAGCTAACTATATCATCATCATCATCATCATCAGCTAATATCAGGTGATTCGTTGTAACATTATTTTAGTAAATAAGCATTCTAGATGAGTGCAATTTATAAAATTTAAAAAATCCCCGACCAAAAATACATAATGTGGCATTTTGTAGTGGCGGCCATATTGGATTTGACTTATTCATAGTGTACAGTAGTCTACATGTCCATGCCCTTTCATTTGATACCCAAATATTGAGATAGTTGTTAAAAATATATACAATTCACCATTTTGTCGCAGCCATCTCGGACCGATTTTCATTAAAAATACCTAAGCACCCTTCCGACTAATACGCCTTTCAAACAAAAACAAAAAAAACTAAATATCGTTTCATCCGTTGGGGAGGTATGATACAAAAGGCAGAAACACCCACATATACACATAAACACCACATCCAGGTACGTCCAACTTATAACACCCGTCGTTTTTGCGTCGGGGGTTTAAAACTGATGTTCAGGTCAAAAATTTAAATCAGCATTTTGTATTTTTACATTATTCCAACATCGATCACTTTGGAGACTCGTATACATTAAATCACCCAAAAGATTCAAGTCTCCCTTTTTAATATTCATAAAATAGGGAATGTTTGTTAATAAAACATCTTTTAACAAATTCTAAAAGTCATAACATATGACTAAAATGAAGAATAATTTTTATAAGAGAAAATTCACTCATTTGCCTTTTTTTTTTTTTAAATTATCTGTTCATTCAATTTCTTGCTTTCCGCTTTTCTTTTCCTATAAAATCTCACTATCGGCCTTTGAATAATTATGACTTTTCAATTTGAAATGCTTTTCATAAATTTTAGTATAAAATATTAAAATAAAAAGATACAGATGTTGTTTTCATGTAATCTGCTAAATTTTTTCATCGAATATTTTAAGAGAAAATTATTGAATTCCAAAAATTTTGTGTCATATTTGCGTTATGACTTCGATAAAACTCATGAGTTTGATGTAAATATTGTTATTGAATCACCCAGTCGAATAATGAAGAGTGAAATGATGTTATATAATAATATCCCTCTTCTGCTTTTGGTGACGTTAAATTTATTTTAATACTTTAATTAGAAATTATAAAGAAAAAAAAATTTTTTTAATGAGTAAACAGGCTATGTGTGTATCATTATGATGAAAGATTATGGCGAGAAAAACGAACGAAAATAAAATGAAAAAGCCAACACAAAAGTAATTTTTTTTAATAAATAAAAATATATTATGTGCATTGAAAAACATTTGGTGCTTGGATTATAAAAAAACTTGGTGTGTGTTCAAGCATTCGTATTATCAAACTGTTTTCTAAAAATTATTGATATATAATCAAAACTCACCAAAAATTTATTCCAGTGGTAGACATATTGATCCCTTACCTGAAAAGAAAAACATTTAATAATTAGTTACTGATATAATATTAAACCTAAACGATTTTCTCATAAGTTACCAATTAATAAATAAAACATTGAAAATGATACCAACTTAGTTAGACAATTTAAACTTTGATTTACTAACAAATTAGTTGAACTATTAAGATGTAAAGTTATTGGGCGATACAGATCAATAGTACCAGTACTGCTGGCTATATTTTATAACGTATTGTACTTATAACTTACACTACAGTATGTACACACATTCACTCACTTACTTTACTATATACGTACATGCAAATAATCTTTTAAATGTTTAGTTATTTAAATTGTTTATCTAAACTACGTTGTCAATTCATCCCATTTTTTGTTATTTATACAGAACATATTGTTCTAACAAATACTATTTTTTAATTAATATTGTAGTATTCTCTCTAGCATAAATATAAAAATCTGATATTTTCGAACACTTCTGCAATCATACGGGTACA
This sequence comes from Chrysopa pallens, assembly GCA_020423425.1. Classification (NCBI taxonomy): domain Eukaryota; kingdom Metazoa; phylum Arthropoda; class Insecta; order Neuroptera; family Chrysopidae; genus Chrysopa; species Chrysopa pallens. The sequence goes on along the minus strand of CM035591.1, from coordinate 69,572,610 downwards.
AAAATTGCGTATTTTAATTGCAACTATTTCACGTTGCATACGGTAAATCATCTTCAGCTTATTTATTATGAATTTAATTACCAATATTCAAAGTTTGAACGATTTCACTTTGCTTGCGTGGCCCAACTCCATACACAGTGGGTATCATATAATATTTAGCAGTCAAAGTATTTATTATACTGGATTTCTACTGGGTCCCATTGACAGAAGGAAGCTCTAAAGATTTAAAGAAAATGTAAAAATTGAATATATGTTTTACCAATAAAAGTGTTCGTGTATATTTTAAAAATGAACTTTGTTTTATGCCTCTATTGACTGGGCTACAAGTAATAATAAAATTGTACATTACATTAACAGTGTTGTTGAATACAAAACCAATGTACGTACATACATAAAATTTCATTTAATAAAAATTTTCTTACATTTGCAGTTTGTTATAATAACATATTGAAAAATGAAAAACATGCACACACATATAAAAATGAAAATACATATGTCATAAAATATGATTTTAGAGATGAAAAAAAAAAATGTGTGCCATGTGTTTTTTTATAAAATCAATGAATTATCTGAAAATTGTTTTTATTTCAAAATAAAAAGTTTTTTTCGTTTCGGCTATTCCACACATATATTTTAAACGGTCAGTCGATATTCATCCCTAAAAATGGCGTCCCATTTCAATCTGTGCGAGACTCAAAACAAATGTTTGTAGCGTGATCAGGAGTGATTAATTCCTTTCACGAAAACTTCATGATTATAGAAATTTAAATATATAATTTGTTGTAACATTCAGGTGATTTTTTTGAATAAAATTCTTAACATACCACATTTTTATAGCCAACTAAAAAGTGTAAAATAATTCATTTTCCATTGGATAAAGGTATATTAAGTTTGAACCCCTGAAAATTTCTGATTATGAATTTACAATAGCCTCGAAAGATTCAACGAATAATTAATTGGTGGCTCATATAAAAACAAAATATAAAGAATCATAAAATCCATAATAAAAGCAAAAGTTTCAATTTTTTGAAAAATGTAAATTTATACACGGCTATTGTTTCCGGAAAAAAGTTTCGTTTTCAAGCGAAATAACAGTAGAATTATTTTTAAAATTTTGATTTTAAACCATAAAAATGTAGTAAATACAGATAAGTAAAAGAAGTAATAAGTACAAAAGGGATTACAAAAGTATTACACAGTTTATAAATATTACAAAAACATGCATTTTATTAAAAAAATAATTAAAAAAATTTATGAACTAAGTCTTATGTAAATTTATGAGGGCAGATTAAACACACAAGGTTATCCTAAATTACATTATGCTGGCAAATTAATTATTTACCAAAAGATTAAGAAAAAAAGAAATTTAAAAATCTAACCGGCTGGATTAATTTTTTTTTTTTTTTTTTTAGTAAGATACTGATTTTTGGCATAATGTAATTTGGTTTAATCTTGCGTGTATAATCCGACCTCAGAAATCTATAAGTCATACAGAAGGTAGTTTAAAATCAATGTCAAAATCTCACCCGAATAGACAAACGAGAGAAATATGTTTAATATGGTTTTTTTTTTCAATCAATAAAATACTTTGGCAAACTTTTCGGTTATGGTAAATTTTTGGAAATAAGAGAACGAATTGAACGGAATCGCTTACAATCATTTAAACGTCGATTTAACATGTTTTACGAAGTTTTTAATATTACAAAGAGTTAAAAATAAATGTAACTAAAGTTGAAATTGATCTCAAATTTAAATTTAAATAGCAATCTTTCATAAACTATTTTTAAAACTATAACTCGGACAATCTAATTAACACATATATTTTCAATAAAACGTGACGATTATAGATAAAACATCATATACACCTTTAACAGCATTATGTTTATGGATAAATCAAATCGTTTCAAAACCTTATTTTAAATAAACTTTTCACACTGACGGTTGTTCGTGGTTGTAGATGGTTGATCTAAGTGATTGGTTACAATAATAATAATAATAATAATAATATTGTTGTGAGAACAGGTTTCATATACGTCTCAATATTCTTCTAGGAATAACATTCATTCATTCTACATGGATATCTGTATGGTTGCAGGATATGATGAAGCAAATGGTTACCTCAAAGATATAACCCCTTGAGTATAACATATACTACCTATATAGTTAATGTACTTGTGTATACACTGACTACTGAGTATCTGTATCTGTTATTTGGTATATAAACTCCAAGGCAGGTACTATCTGTTTGTGAAATCATGTGATTTGTCTGGTCGACTTGAGGATCCATCGTATTGTGATTATTATGTCTCAAAGGATGTGATGAAAACTTTCAACTGTATCAAATGTCTATATAAACCTTTGTAAATGTAAACGTATTATCTAAGCAAAAATTGTTATTCTTGTACTTTTTTTACTTCAGAGAAATCATATTTTTTTGTGTATTATATAAAATTTTGTTCATTAACGAGATCAATCAGCGAAAATTAGCGAAAAAACATTAACAAGATTATTTACAGTAATTTTTTTAAACGATCGCCTTATCTAACCATGGATGCATAAATTTTTATTTTTCACTTTTACTCAAAAACTGGCCACAAAAACTGGATTACACAGTCATTTATTTGTATTGTAATTAATATCATTGTTCAAATAAGTTTATAAACTAAAATAAATGGCAAGATTTTGCCCACAAGAACTGCAAGACCAAAACAAAAAATTGCAATTAAGAAGATCCAAAATTGTATTATTATCAAAATAAAAGAATAATCTTATATTCTACACAAATATTCAATTTTATATTCAAAAGTTAAAAACTAAGAAATAATTAAAAATTGTTTGAAAATTAATATAAACTTTAACTAATATATTTTGACTGTTAAATAACATCAAGTTTTTATTGCTTTTTATTTTGTTATTTATTTGATTGTCCGTAGTATTTAGTATGTAGTCGTGTAAGAATGAGCAAAAAACAAGCCTGAATGGGAACGAAATTATAAATCATTCGAAGAACTTTCTAATAAGAAAGTTTTACCTTTCTCCCTGATATAATAAATAGGTAATTCAAGATATTTATTAATTACAATACTTATTTATATACAAGTAATATGTATTATAATGCGCTGGAATTGTACATAGTTTTTGAAAAACTGTTTCATAAAAAAGTTGATTAAAAACAATTTTATTTTGGTTTATTTCTTTATTTCTTACCAAGTTTGCTCAAAGTCTAATGATCACGATTCTGCAAGGATACCGTGCCATAAAAACTTAACACTAACAAAACACTGAAATCTAAAAGGTAATTAAATTGTTAAATACGAAAATAAGGAAGTTCTTAGAAAATGTAAAGTTGGAACTCGTTACTTTATTTCTCATTTGATACAGTTTTAAAGATGCGTTTATTTATGCATAAAATCCGTATTTTTATGTAATTAAAAATAGTCCAAACAATGAAATCCAATCATATGTCGAGTATCTAAACAATTAACTCAGTTCGAGGTTATCCTTACTTATTTTAGATTGTTTTTTACCGAACTTTATTTTTAGGTTTTAAAATATATGCAAAAATAATAATAAAATAAATTCCACAACAAAAATGTTAATGTACAAAAAATGAGAAACTGAACCAAAATAAAAAAAAATACATTTAAACAAAAGTTAGTAAAAAAAATATAAAAAATTATATTCTTTAGAGAGAAGATTTTTTATGTGGAAACCGGAACTTCGAAAATTCATTTAAGCTCCAAGTATAATAAAAATACATAGTTTTATTACAGTCCGTTCTTTGTTGTATATGCAGTATTATCGTTATGAATATATGAGTGGGATAGAGGAAACCACCCGGTCTTCTTCAAATGATACCATCATCACCATTCATTCATCCTTACATTTTAAACTTGTCGATTCTCTCTCACTATTTACTTTAGTATATAACTGCTTTAGTTATTATTGTTGTAGTTGAGTAGGATGAACCTACACTTACACTACACAACACTACGCTATCCATCGAGTGTTGAAACTTCACCAATTATAAACCATTTGTGCTCGTAAATATGAAAGCATTCATAATACTACACTAGGAGGTACGAAATTTAAGACAAATATAGGCATTTTATACGAGATCGATTATACAACGGTTAATTCAGAATCATTGAAAGAAAACTCGATCATTTAAAATGAAAACGAAATCCGAAAAATATCAAAGCTGAACATTGAATGCTTTCCAAATATTTTACTTAAAAGAGAATATTTACACTTGCAATTTATTTATTTTTATTAAAATGATGTAAGTACTAAAAATTCGGTGAGACCAGAAAGCTCATGTGCATGCCTCGCATAAGACAAGAAAAAATATAAAAGCGTTTATCTCAAAACTAAATTTTTCCAATCTTTGAAAATCATTGATTAATTATTTAATTTTAATTAATATTGTTGTTAAAAGTCATACGCGTTAGATAAGGATATATGTGGCCATAATGATTATCCTTTCCAAAATGTAATACTTTTCATTTAGCTTCAAATCTTTTTCAGTAAGCATAAGCCTGTAGCAAAAGATAGCTACAGACGAGCTGCCTACCAATTTTAAAGTATTCATTAGTTATCCTTCCTTCCGCCAACATCGGAAAATTTAAAATATCAGTAGTAATTAAATAACGATTCAAAATAATAATGTAAGTAGCCTCTGCTATACGCGTGTAAGATTTATAGGTAAAACTCCATTTTATTGTTATTATGAAACTACACTAAGTGAACATTACTTTCTAAGACAAATAGAATACTCCTAAATTCTATCTGCTACACATCGGATAGGTAGAAATGCTATATGTTACCTGCCTAATGTAAATAATTCCAAAAAAATCTAATTGTTTAATCTCCCATTTTTCCGGTGTCATTATGCATATTGCTAATTCATTTTTTATATTTTGATACCACAGATATGTTTGGTAGAGCAAGGGGACGAAAAACAATCATCTGAAAAAAACACCTAAATATCAAAACCTATGACAGACCGATCTCAAATAGAACTTTAATAGAAATTTAAGATTGAATATCGTCTGTGAAAGGTTGAAAGAACATAAAAATCAAAAAACTTGAAATATTCAGATCTTGCTAACTCGATGTCAAATACTGAGTATTACAATTACAAAGTGAGCATAATAATATTCCCGAAGACTTTGTTGACTCAACTCGAATAGATGTCCATAAATGGGTTAAGAAGGCCTCAAAATGATCATTAATAGAATTAAATACAACAACACATTTTTCAAATAGATGAAATAGATTTGTTACGATGTGTATATTAATTTTGGTATAGGTGTTCATAGAGACACTTAATTATTCCATTTCCGATTGCCCGTCCATCTGTTCGTTAACATAAAAAGTGAGACCTTAAGTTCGTAAATGAACAAAATAGGTCCATTGGGTCCAATGGATCCTTGACCCAACTTTTTAACTATAAAAATTCAACTAAAAAAAAAGTTTATTTTATTGAAATTTTTTAACTTTTGTTTGAAAACTGTATAAACTGGATTTTTATACTATTTTATAAATGCTAATTAAAAGAAGTTTAAACAATGATATTCAAACATATGTCGAGTTTCTAAACAATTAACTCTGGTAGTTGTTATCTTCACTATGAACCACTTGAATCAACAGATTTTACAAATTAGAATTTTCAACTTCGAAATTGCGATTTTCTTACCATCGTTGGTTATTATATAATACACACTCGTATAATAAAAAGGGTCAAGTGTGTGGTGATGATGGTATAAGCCTCTTGAGTGAATAAGTATTTTGTATATACTTAAATTTCCACTCTACGAATTTTAGACTTTGAAATAGTGTGGTGTTACAATAGCACAGTCCATGTTTAAAAAAATTGCAAAAGTGTCGTAAAACGAACTAATTTATATTTACACATACAATCATTCTCTCATTATGATAAGATATTTATTATATCTGTAAAGATTTTATCACTAGAATCACGTACTAATATTTGCACACGTAAAACAATTGCATGTATTCACCATATAAACTTTCACAAAATACAAACTATTTACCAACCGCTTTACTGGACAATTTCAAGTTACAGGCTAAGAGAGAGGAGTATCAAAATTTCTGATTGGAATAGGGTGTATTCTTGTCGACGAAAGGATTTTTTTATTTATCTTACTGTTTAGTTATAACAACACTTTGTTTAGGAAACCTCTAATATTATGACCAGTCGATTAGTCGTCCAAACCGATCATAGAAGATAACTTGAAAAAAAATTAAAGAAGACATTTTTGTATGTGTCAAATTTAATTTGATTAGGTTATCTACGGTTATAGATCTGATTGTTTTTTGTTTTAATGAAAGATGTTTAGAATAATGTTTTTTTTAAATATATATTTTTAATTTTTACAGTACATCATGTACATGCGATTTTTATTGAATATTAACAGTTAAGGCTTTTATTTAATATAATATCTCCAAAATAAGTTTTATTAAGAAATGCATACAATGCAAGAAGCAAGATAGTCGCTGCTCTATACCAAATGATTGCCGAGTAGTAGGTACAAGTCTCCATAATACAGTTATATACAATACCTATAAAAATTATTCGCATTCACTTAGCCCCACAATATTTTGAAATATTTATATTGTAAGTAATTGTATTAAATATATAATTGCATATATTTATAAATTATCGTATCAAAATTTTTACCATTGAAGATATTTAAAATTAATTATCAATCGATGATTATTTATATAATTTTTCTGGGATTAGTAATTTACTACTGAATTAATGAACTAATAGATATTATTGAATTTACAAATATAAATAAACTACCATACATTGAAAAATATTGAAAACTCTATAATTTTTTTTTTTTTCAATAGCTAACAGTTTTAGCAATATTAATTACGTGCGAAGTCATCAGTTGCATCATTATTATGATCTGGATGACATAAGCAATATTTTATAATTATATCAATATGGTGAATATTACGTCCAAAACTTGGGAGTTTCAAAAATCCATTATTAATATATTTGAAAATTCAAAACGAATTTTTTCATTTCAGGATGTTTGGGGTGTATGGTATAAAAATGGTACGTGGCGAAAATTTAATAGAGCGTTCATCATTCCATTTTAAATCACCAATATAAATTACAAACCGATTTCTTGAACTTTTTAAAAGTAAATGCCTTTTTAAAAAACTGTAATTTTACATGTTATCTTATCGAGATTCTCGAACAACGGCGAACGAATTAAATTTATTTTTACTGATGAAAAGGTACCAGGTACCAATTTCAAACTTTCAAACAGCTTATAGGGGAAAAACGTCTAGTATCACAAACTATGGTATCACTATGTAATTAAGAGTACGTAGTGTATCATCTTTGATGATTGTACCAATATTATATACATCTAACTATTGTACGCTGTTAACTAGATTTCAGACTATAAAATAATATAAGATTGATTTTATTGGATGAATGTATGAAAATAAATTAAATTTGTAAAAAAATATTAAATCATACTCCTTCCTAACTAATCATTATATATTCTAAAATAATTTAACCAGAAATTCCAAATGTGTTATAATTTTACGAGTTTAAGATATAATGAAACTGTATTGGAACGTATATAAAGTCATATCTTTACGTTAATATCTATTACCTCTCAAGTACTAGCTGTTTAATACACAAAATATGAATTTTGAATTTGGGGCTCATAAACATCGACAATACCTACTTAAGTAAATGGCAAAAAGTCAATTACTATATCACAGTATAAGTAACCCCAAATATACTTGTCACAGTTTTCTAGTAATTTACACAACTCAATTTTCATGCACAATTAATTTTTATTAATAAGAATCACAGTATCCTATTAGCAAAACAGTATAACTACTGCATGGTTTGTCTGTATCGTATAGTTGTTATTATTCACTATTTACTTATAGAAGTGTACGTAGCCAAGAGACTATTAATAGCTGCAGAAGCATGATAGGCCGACCATGCAAGCCAGCTATATGAATGCAATAGGCGAGTATTATATTTATTCATTGTGTAAGACACCCTACAGCAGCATGAAAAAAACATATGAAAAATCTACATTCAACCATACAGACACACACACATACCACTTTACTATCTCTTTTACCATTAATTTGAAAAGAATTGTCCTATATTCATACTAATTTTATATATGCACAATTATTTTACAGCTATCCTTATTTATTAACAGAGAAAAAAAAAACACCTATAACAAGTTAACGAATCACATTTAGAATTTATAAATTTTAGCAAATGGACAATAAAGGTCAATCCATGATTCTGCACTTTAAAACCATATAAGAGAGGAGAAAAATTCAATCAAAAAGAAAAAATGTTGGTTTTTTCAAATAAAATCTTAATTTGTGCTTTGCCTAGATTCGCCACAATTCCAACTCAAATTCTTATAATAAATGATTATCTACTAGATTAATCATATTTTGATACAAACGCTTCTTTTTTTAATAAATAAATTAAACGCTTTATATTAAATTAAAATTTCAGTTTCAAACTTGTATTTTGAAACTTTGGAGTTTTAAAAATAGTTTTGAATTTTAATAACTATTTTCGAGTCTAATTAATTAATAAAAACTAATATTTGTAACTCCACATTTTAATAAAGTGTGTTTAAATGAAATAGATAAAAAATCCATTAAGAGATGCGCTAACTTAATATACGTGCATAAAAAAACTAACAGAATTATTTAGATACGAAATATACATGCAAAATATATTTTAACTATGTGGTTACTAAAAGTGATGTATAATATAAAAAAAAAATTCTTGAGCAAATTAAATTTAGAACTGAAACTCTATTTAGAATGAAAATAATTTTATGTAACATTAAACGTAAATGAAGTTTAAACAACATATTGTAAGTAATTTTCAATCGCAGAAATATGAGTAGTGTCCAATTACATATTCAAGTTTTTCTATTTAAAAATTATCAATAAAATCTTAATTTATAAATTATGTAAACTGTAGACCACACTCAGAAGAAAATAAAATGACAAAAATTCTATTATACAGTTAATGATAGTGTTGCATATAATTCCAAGCGTAAATGCATACAATTTCTAGTGAGATATTATTATTTATTTTTTATTTTTTTATAATTATTTGAATTATAAATTTATTTATTTATTTTATTAACGATAGTACAAATTTTTAAACAAAATAGAACTGCCTTAAAAAATGAACTAAAAAGTAAAAAATAATTTTAAATTTTTCCTTGTGACCCATTCTCTTTCTCAAAATTTTGTTGAGGGGATCTTTTTCAGTTTAAAAATGATTCATTTTTTACTTTTGAATGCTGTATACAACCACGAAAAATTTATCATTTGGATGAAATTTAATCACTAAAAATTGTATTTGCCCATTCTGTCCTGTTGGGGACATAAGATCTGGACTAAATTGAAATGCACCACGGACAGCATCAGCATTCAAATAAAAGAATCATTAAAATCAGTTCACCTAGTCGAAAGTTCTGAGGTAGCAAACATAAATAAAAAATATTGTCAAAATGAGAACTTCCTATTTTCAAGGCGGTTAAAAATGAAGGTAAATGACGACTTGATACTGTATTGAAATTTACCCATTTGTAATGTACAGTTATAAAAATTTATGGATTTTTGTGCGTATCATTGTCCCATCGGAGGTTTTAACGGACATTACATATATAGATTTCGAAAATTTGATAAACATTTACCAAATTTCATCGCGAAAATCGCTCGATAGGTCTAAGAAACCCATTTGAGGTTTCGTAAAGTATGAAAAACATAGTGAATTTCCAGAATGTGATAAACGAGTTTACCAAATTTCATCGAAACTATTTCGAAGGTTATTGCGGAACAAACATAAATAGATTAGTAGAATAAGCCAGCATAATAACAAAATCATTGATTAAAACTCAACCCGCTACTTCATAATAAATGTGAACGAAATAAACTGATGTCCAACTGCCTCGATGATTAAAGTTTATTTGGGGTTCATTTTTACTTAACTTATCTTACATTATCTTCATGACATCAGAGTAAATACAATGAAGTATTATTTTGCTTCTCTGAAGGCATAAATTTTCTAACAGGATTTAGATAACCTAGTGTATTTTCATTTCAAGAACGAAATCAGTTTTAAAGAACGTAGTCCTCCTGTAGGGAAGACTGTTATGGGCTGAAGTAATTAAGAGCAGTAAAATACAAGTAGAAGAATATAATTACTAAATATACACAATTTTCAGTGAAATTTATAGAAACCTATATGTATTTTAAAAGCTTATGTTATTATTAGCATATACACACATGTATTTTATCTGATGAAAAATGATAAAGATAATTGTATAATTTATAATGGTATTTAGTATGTCTTGTCTCATTTTCATAAATCATTTGTCATTTTTTTAAATGAATATATGCTTTAAAGATTTTTTGTCTGAATTTTTTTCCAACATATAAAATATGTCTTTTCATTTTAAATAATAGTTGGAATACAATTATTGTTATATACAAATGTATATGCTTTGTAAATTCATACATTTCTAGTATCATGTTTTAAAGAAAATTTATTCTTGTTTTTACTTCTCAATAAAATATAATTTAATTGAAAAACGTTTACACTAAAAATTTCTATTATTGGAAACATTTTATTTCTTTAAAAAATATTATAGAAATGAAAATTTCGAAACAAACAGTTGCTAACCTTAAGTTAAAAGAATAATAATAAATAAACAGCAAATTAAATATTTCATTATATCTAGAAATTGAAATATTGTATGTCAATAATTTAATGTAAACTGCTATTTACCTAGGGAAATTAAAATGTATCATTTAATTCTTGAAATTTTAATACACTAATTCGACAAAATTTATTTTGATTTATTTTAAAAAAATTCACAAAATGTTAAAGAATTACAAATTTATTACTTCAGTCTGTATATTAAGTCCGCAAAGGATAGCAATTTTCTCAATGAAAATTGAATTTATCGTATTTGTAAACTGTATTCACCGTGGTTTATAAGTCATGCAGAGGCCATCCCCAAAGGTGTATAAATCACAATTTATACTGTATAGAAATCAAAGAGGTTTAATAAAAAAAAAACAATTTTTCGAATCTCTGAAGAGACATTTTTATTAAATCCATCAAGCTTAAAAAAAGTATGTACTGAACAAATATTTTTACGCATCGAAATTGTTTATGTTCCTCGAAAAATATACGTTAGCATTCCGCCGAAAATATTTGTTGTATTAAGTTGACTCCATGAAAACATTATATTGTTCTTTGCTATTAATTTATTATTTTTTTTTTTTTTTAGTTTGATTAAAAATTATTAATCTTTGGTGATTTACAAAATGGAAAATATTTTAGACTAAATATTACTTATTTTTATCCATAGTAGATCTCGATTTTAAATTGAAATGTTCAAGCTTTTGTAATATTTTACAATTTATTTTTTCAATTATATTTATTACTTTGACAAAAAATGAACTTTTTTTTTCTACATTTGAAAAATTTAAAAATATTATAAGCTATTGAATAAATAAATAAATTTTTTGATATACTACAGGTGCTCAGGGGAGTTCCATTTTAACAACACGCGTGCAAGACACATACTTCATTAAATTTTTATCTAAAATTTTCTGGAAAATCGATTTTTAGAACAAGAAGAGAAAAGATTGATTGTTTAAGTCGGAGATTTATGCCTATACATCTAATTTTCCGTATGAAATCAAAATAAAGAATTTTGTATAATAAAAGTATTTATAAGAGATTTCAAAATGATTTAATTTAAATAAATATTCGGTAACGACCCAACCGTATATTTTAACAGGTTGTTCTTAACTATAACCAAAACGATTATAAAGAAAAAAAGATATCCATATAAATAGATAAATAAAAAAATAAAGAATACAATTTAATAAAAAATAAAATAAAACGAATTATCTTGATAGTTTTAGAAAATAATAATAATTTTATAATGTTTTTAATATTCCCAAAGTAATTTTAATAATGTAAACAAAAATGAATATTTAATTTGATATTTTCTTTTATAAATGTATTCTCAATTTTCTACAAAATAAAACTAGAAAATGTTAACGTTTGTAAATTAGTTTAATATACCTTTTTAGTTGCTGTTTAACATAGGAAAATTGTGTATAAAGGTGAAAATCATCATATAATATTATTAATAAGAATATGTAAGTGAAATTTGCACTTTAAATTCGCAAAATATGTGATGCATATTTTAATTACAGAATGTCACACAATTAGTTCTGCATAAAAGTGTTGTTAAAAAAATCTTATTTGTCTCTCGAATATGTAAATCATAATTCTCTGAAAGCATCCGGAAAAGCATAAATTTTAATAACTAAATAAACATGGTAATTGTGGCAGATGTTTTGGCGTATTTTGAGAAACATTAACATTAAATTGGCCTGAAAAACTTTTATTTGAAACATTTATGGTTAAATATTTAGATTCATTAGAATTTCAGCTCCAATTGAACTAATAATATGTCAACAATTATAATACATGATATTATATATAACAAACTCTTATAGTATAGACTGGAGTATTTTATTGACGTTAATAATTAAAAATGGTTCAAACATTGATACTCAACTATGTAACGATGTAACTAGTATATGAACAATTAACAGTGTTAATTGTATTCTTCACTTGTAATTCGCTGTATTTGTAATTCACTGTTTTCTTGCCGAACACGACTTGTGAGACTAAAAAAGGCAATATTTTAATTATAGATATAAAATATATTTCGATTGATTTTCGCAATAAAAATGGATCAATTCACTAATTATACTATATTTCAAAGGTTTTGTAAAAAAAATTATAAACACTTCATATGAAAGGCGATAAAGATTTAGAAATTTTAAGAGTTTTCTATTTATACAATTTGTTTTTTAAGGAGAAAGTTGTATCTTAAACCTCTTCCTATAATACCTATACGTGTTTATAAAATTAAAAAACTTTATACTAAATATATGACAACAACGTTTATCACTTTAGTGAATTACCATGTCCTATGTATTTTGCATGTGACTGTTATAATTGTTCCTGTTAAAACATTGTCTTAAGTATCTATTTACAATAATGTTTTTTAAAATAAAATTCATTTCACTGAAGAAAAGTTAGTTAATTTTCCAAAAAGTTATAATTTTGCTCTTATAATAATTTTATGAACTAAATGTACTTCTTATATTTTAGTTTATAACTAAATATTTAGTAGGAAAAACTTAAAAACAAAAGAATAAAAAAAGTCATTCGTAAATTGTTAGCGAAATTGTTGTCCAAATAATTGATATGTAAAAACCAAAATCTACTCTCGAGTTTTGAACTGGACAGTGAAAAATTAACTTCCATTCACATTTTTTATCTAAAGATTTGAGAAAGAGCTTAAAAAATTAGCCAAATCAGCTTAGAACTTAAAACCAACAGCCAAATTTTGATAGTAATACGAGCTGTTTGGCCGAATTTTCTGGTTAATTTTTCCGTGCATAGACTGGACTATTAAAGAACTTAAATACTAAAAGGATTTTATACTTTAAACAATAAATAATAGGTAAACTATCGTTATAATTTATAATAGATAAACATTTTAAGTCGTTAACTTTTCAGCAGACTGCTTCTGTTCTCGAGTAGTTGTTTCCAGTTTCGAACTCACCTCTCCTTCACCTCTCACCATCATCACCTCTCCTTCTTTTTCCATAATTTACCATGGCTATCACTTGCCTTACTGCAATATTTATTTATATGTAGTCTAAATACATTTCTCAACCATCTCAGTCTCTGCGATCTAATGACTTTCAGTAGACACGATTCTTTATATAAATCGTTAATTTTGATGCTCTGTCCCAGAAATCCATCACTTTTCAGCCTCTTAAAATCGTTATTTATATTTTTCTTTTCCAGACATTCAGGATGTTTTATTAGTTTGTATCCAATTTCTATAACACGGAATAATACAAAACTGTTCGCAGAATTTTGGATTTCATTTGTGGGTAAGTAAACGTATTTTTGAAACGAGAAAATTTTGTCAGTGCCCCAACCTTATTTGAACCCTAAAGCTTTGTCCATATTGATCAAGTAATTTAGTAAAGTAACAAGTAGTTTAGTACTAAGCATTTAACATTAGATAAAAAATCGGTCACACTTATAATTTAATAATTTAGTCAAATAACAAGTAATTTATTAAAACTATGTAATATAATTTCATATCTCAAAACTGTTTATACTTTATGGCTTTGACTGAAACGACAATTAAATGTCAAACAAGTTTCTTCATTTGTTTTTTGTTATATGTCTATGATAAAAGAATGGTGGATGTACTATTTGCAGACAAAAAATTTAATTTCACTAAACTATTTGACTAAATAACTTTACTTACCACTTGAATAAAATGTTCCTGCTCACACACATCAAGTAGCAGACCAAATTACTTGATCAATGTGAACAAAGCTTTAGAGCTTCTTTTTTGAATTCCTGGTGTGAGTATTATACCAGAATACACTAAACCAGGACACAAAAGAAACGTAAATTGACTTCATGCACACCACCAACACAAACTACCTATTTACAACGTGAATGTAAAAAATAAAGAATCACCCATCCATCTTCCTGTTTTATTAACCCGAACAGCAACAACAATAACAAAAATAAAAACACCATCATAAACTTTTACATAATATAAAATGAAACATTATCTTCCCATTTAAATAACACTGAATTGAAAAATATAATAAATCTCATTATGGTCTCAATGTGTTTTCATTGTGTTTTTTATTTATTTATTTATTTATTTAAAAAAAAATTTTTTTTTTTGTTCATCTATATAAACAAATATTTCAACTCTTCAACAACAACAATAACAGCGGTTGTTTTCTACATTCTCATGTTCATATACCGCATACAATGTATGTTAAACCACAACCAAAATCAGATTTGCGTTTTTCTCTTATTTTATATTTATAGACACATCATATTTTTAAATAGCGTAATTAATACTGATTTTTTTTATTAAAATAAATAAAAGACTTTAAAATGGACAAATAGTGATTCTGATATTGTTACAGGAGGCTTCAGTTAGTATTACTATAATTGGATACATATTCGTTAATTTAAAAAATCAAATATCTTCTTTCTTGCATAATAATGCACTCCTAATTATGGGAAAATTTAATATTTCATAGTATGTGGAAGCGAATTTTTAATCGATTGATACGCTGTGAATGTCTACGAATTGTAATTAAACGTATTCTAGAAAATATTGTTAATTGTTCAATTATTTGAATGAAAATTGTATAGCAAATATCAAAACTAAAATTATTGAATAATAACAAAAAATGATATTTAATTGAGGTTATTGGGTTGAAATTGTAAGAATGATTTATTAAATTTTGCCATTCACAGAGTTATATATCATTTGATTGATAAACAAGTATTTCGTAACCCAAGAAACGAATGTAAATATTTTGATGCACATGAAAATTTAAATCTCAGATTATTTTAGATAGAAGACAAGAAATTTGATAATTTTGAAAATACCAGATACATGATTTGTAATGAAGTTCAGGACAGTTGAACTACGAACGACTAATACTTAAGAGATTGTCACAGCTGCATACACCGGCATTCAATAGCTGTTCGATGCTTTTAACTTAAACTAGTACCTACAATCATAAACTATTCTCGGAAAAATTACCGAAATTTGAATATTTAAGGATTTTCAAAAATTAAAGCAAAAAACAATAATCGTTAGCCGGTGTTTTTTAAATAGCTCTATTTTTCGAAAAAGATATTTTATTTTGTAATTGAATTTTAATACACGAATAGACTGGTTTTCGTTTTATATATATATATATATATATATATATATATATATATATATATATATATATATATATATATATATATATATATATATATATATATATATATATATATATAATATCAATCGAAGAGCTAAGAGAAATTAAATTGATATATATCTATCTCTGTTTAATTTTGATTATTTCAATAATACAGTGTGTATCTCTTAAACTGGGAGAAAAACAATAAATAGGATTTATAGTTCAGCATTATAGATAAAAGGGTCGGTATTTTGATCGAAATAATTTTTTTAATTGAATGTTAATTAGCTCCAAATCTGTTTTATGTCAAAGTTATGATTAATCTCATCGTATATGAATAATCGAAATAAGTAATAATTGGAAGAAATTAGGTAAACTATATCTAAGAAAACTTGAAAGAAAATGTAACCAAATATATGTAATTGAACATTCAAAATCATCATTAATTAATTTTTTTTCCGACTGCCATAGTAACTCATTTGACGACGCAGAGGACAGATCATGTCAAAGAGCTCCATCAAGTGGTAGAATATTTGAGCATGCACTATGCGTAAAATTATTTTGATCTCAAATTCAGTTTTTTCTGCCTTCAACATCCGTATACAACTTTTCATTGAAATTCTCTAATAGGGAGATTCCAAATTGTTTTCTACATTTGAGAATACAACGTAAGAATTAAGTCAATTTGAAGAGAAAGAAATGTAGCTCAAATTTTTGGTTATGTGACATTTTTATTTGTACAATTTCATACTATAAATGTTTAATAAAATATAGATATATGTTTTTACAGGCCTTTTGGCAACAACCTGTATAACATATTATATTATTCTTGTTTGCCTAGTGTATTTTTGTATTTTCATTTGTACGAGAGATATGTTTTTTTTTATCGTTGTATTTTATTTTGTCTGTTCGCTATTGTATGTAGCCCACTCGAAATTGATTTGTTTTATTAATTTAGTTTTCATTGTTGTATTATAAGTCATCCATTCTAACAAGTATATAGAATCTACATGTGAATAATGAATGATACCATAAAAAAATTCATTCAGATTAAAATAAAAATTTATTTTTCCAATTTCTATACCGCTATTATCAAAACAGCAACAGTTAATTAGCCTCTTCTATATCGAATAAAAAACACCACACTTTTCCATTATAGTTGTGTCTTTTTATTAATATATAGGTGCTTATTAATATATAGGTGTTTACTCGAACATCCCTTAGCTAATAACTAATAATTCGGATTCGAGGTGGATAGCCATTACTTTGAAATTCAATTTTAGTTAACTGTTGGCTGATAGTTTATTATTTTATGACAAGAAATAATTTTTGAGCCAATGATGATTAAAAAGTGTTAGATATTCATAAGCTAAAAATTTGATAAGTCATAATACATAAAAAAAAATCCTCTGTTAAACTAAAAATAAAAAATGATTTTAGCTCAGGTCTGAGATAATAGTGAGACAGAGGCTTTTATTTTCAAATGAGCAATATATAAATTATTCAATCTAATCGATTGAAATTCTACGGTAATGACAGACTAGTCAGTTTTTTTGTTTTTGAATTCTATACTGTAACTAAGTAGCTCTAGCCAATCATGAGGCCATGGTAAGTGAGAATATTCAATATAACAAAAGAAGCTAGATTTTAGCTCACTATGACCCTATTTTTTCTAACTAAATTTTCTAACCTAACCATTACGTCTTTCTCAGAAGAAGTTAAAATTATGATAATTAAACATAATTGGAATTATTAAACACAATTCATTGATTGTAGATATTGATTAGACTTTAAATCGATTTTAGAAAATTATATGAAAACTATTGACACTTATTTCTGCGAATATAAATTTGAATTAATGTAAGTAAAAATCAATTTTAATTTTTTTGACAAGTGATGTTTTACATTGTTTTGTATTCTACAGTGATAGTGGGAGAGAATTACTATTATTTATTTATTCATCTTAAATAATATAGTTATTCTTAGAATAAAATACTGAAATTGCTTTATGTTTGTAACATTTATATAGTACAAGTTTTATATTGTATGAATCGAATTAATGAATCTTAATAAAAATGTTTAAATCAATTTTAAAAATTCGAATCAATTTTTAAACTGTAAATCAATATTAAACTGACCGATTTATTCGTTTTAACAAATTTTACGAAACTATCCGTCACACCATAATTATTTAAAATATTAAGAACTAATAAATTAGAAGCAAATTTTTATTTCAATATTCAGTATTCAATAGTTGGAAAGCTGGAAAATAATTTCGGGGAAGCATGAATATTTAAGTAAATCATGTTTAGAACTTTCTCATTTCTGGAACAACCAACAATTGCTTGTAAACAAATTAAAATGTAAAAAAATTGAAATAACACCCATTCAAGTAGCTTCGTAAAATTAAATACGTACACTAATTAATATGTACCCACGCCACATTCTGTAATTATTTTTCTTTGGGGAACTTCGATATACTATATTATAGTTTTAATTTCGTAATTTTCCTATACGATTTTTTTTGAAAATAAAATTCAAAGGGAAATGTGCTAGTTTGAATAATAATTCCTGTATAATTATTTTATTCATGGAAAAATATTTGCAATTGCCTTGAAAAGGGTTAACAATTATGTGCAATCCATAATAATGATTTCACATTCTATAATCTCTCAGTATCATCTGATGTGAAAACAGATAGTTTTAGAAATATAATTTCTCTGAGATGTTTTCTTTTTTTTTTTATTATTATTGTTTTATTTTTTGTGTATTTTTTTGTACAAAGAAGAACATTTATTATTATGTCATACAACAAAAGAATATTTGATTCGATTGTATAATTTTATTGTTTATAAAGGCGTTGGTTGACTTCTGAATAAAGAAAAGTACAGAGGTTATAAAATATAAATAGAAAAAACAGTTAATTTAAAGTCAAATGACATTAGTTTAATTTTCCGAATAATTATATTTTCTTTTAGATGTTTTAAATGGTTGTAATTATATTTTTATGTGAAAATTTTTAATGTTAAAATTTATATTCTACATACTAACACAACAGTTTATTTAACAGTGCACAAAAACAAAATGTCGTATAAATCGTGGAATCACTACAAAAAAAGTCTTTCAAAAAAAGCTCTTTTTTAAACTGCGCAACAAATGTCCATGACGTATATTTGGATTGTTTATAAAAAAATTCTTGATAGATAGTGAAACACTGTAAAAATAATTCATAATCAAGTAAAAATTTAAATTAAATTAATCAAATTAGATTTGGATATCAATTTATAGGTTTTTTTTCTTCAACTTTTCCAAATCTCTGCCTATTTTTAAACGGTCCAGTACCAACAGTCATCAATTATAGTGATTATACTATATATGTTCACATAAACAGGTTTTTAAAAAACTACATATTGGTACCTGTATTCAGTGATGTATCAAATTAAAAAACATATCTTGTACACTACAAAGGTCGTTGCATAAATTTTGTTTTTATGTATAGAAAAAGACACTTATATCAAGTAATTAACGATCATTTTAATTGCGAAATTTACCTAGGGTAACTATATTATATTGAAGTCAAGTTAACTATATGGCGGATGACTAAATTTGTAAAACATGCAGAGTAAGTATAAATCAACAAAAAAAAAATTTTTATTTATTCATAATTTGTTTAATTTAAATTTCGATTCTTCGTGTTTATAAAATATCGAAAAGAAAAAGGTAGAAAGAAACAATTGCGCTTAAGCATTTTTATGGTTTATTATGTTAATTTGGCACCTATATGATAAAATTGAAAGTTTGCTCTTTTACGGGGCTGTCTTTTTAAAGGGGTAGACTATATTGTCTCTCTTCCAGTTATTTCAAAATTTTGGAACTTTTAAAATTTTAATTATTATTTTTTAAAGTAAATTTTTAAAGCGACATCCTACTATGTACAATTAATTAATAAGAGGAAAAAAGGTGCCGAATAAAATAAAAAATTGGTTGTATTTTAAATCTCTACACAACCAACCGGCATTCTTAAAGTATTTTTAGTTTTCCTTTTAAAATATCACCCTTGAAGAAATGGTATTTCAGTTTCACACAAAATTTTTTATTTGTATTCAATAGTATATTTATTTTGATGACGGAATAAAAGCAACAGAAGAAAAAAAGCATGAACCTAAAATTTTCAAGCACATTTTTCCATATGAATATTATTTAAATGATAATCAAACTGCTTTTGATAAAACGTTACCACTCCGTTCGCATTTAATATTATTGTAATAAAAATCGTTTATGTTTCCATTTATCCATTCATCCATTCCTCGAGTTACGTTTCCATTACATTAGTTTTATCAAAGATAAAGAAGCATAGGTTTTATCAAGATAAAGAAGCGTAGGTGGAAAATGGAATGGATCAAAAAAAGGAATCACTATGCTCATCAAAATATGTTCACTGAATTAAAAATTAGTGAACCAAAAAATTTTCAAAACTTTCTGCGATTAGATAGTACATTATTAGATTGACTATTAAAAATGGTTATCCTCGAAATTAAAATATTAGTCGCCTAAAATGTGTTTATTTTGACCATTCTTTAACAAATTAAGCGTCAAATTCAATTCATGTTAGCTTTTGTATTTCAGCGATGGACACGTCGATCTCCAATTTCCACAACTCACATTACTATTTTTGTGAATACTTTTGTTTTATATGAATATTTCCGTTGTAAATGTTTTTAGAAAAACATCAAATATTATCGTTAATAAACTGAAGCTTAAACGTTCACAGTACTTAGTAAAACCACATTTTCGAAAATAAATACAAACATACAAAGATTAACATATTGATAAGTAAACTCTACGACGATGTTGATGGTTGGTACGTAGTTTTATCCAATAATCTAGATGTTGACTAATAGATTATAGAAACTATATTTTACCACTAGTAGCAAGCATTGTTTGCTAAAGTTTAATATAAAGAATGAGCTAGAAGGTTTTGGTGTTAATATTTAAGTAGCTATGGTTGACTTTTAGTAACAATAATTTTAGTAAGTCAATATAGCACGTGATGCAATAGATGAACGTAGTCGACAGACACATATAGCTTACAGGAAGTTGGATGTTAAACAGAAGCATTCGTTAATATTGTGTGTTCAATATATGAACCAAGTCATACGTGAAGTGTGTATTACAGTAAAATATAAATAAAATAGACTTGCTCTGACTGCCAAAAATTCATCATAGCAAAAATTATGCCAAGCAAGTAAACTATTAATTATTTTCATTTATACTTGAGTTTAAATAATAGCAATTTAATTTTTTACCGATTTCGAAAAAAGAGGGGGTGTTTTGCTAGCTGTAATATTTTCCAGCTAACAAAACAACCCCTCTTTCGTCCAATTTAAAATATTTATAATTTTTTTGTCACGATCTGATTGTCTTCAAATACAAGTACACAAATATAATGTTTGGTTGAATGAATATTTATCCGCAGATATTTACGTAAATTGTGGAACAATTTAAACAAATCGTTTTTGAATTTGAAATGGAGACAAATTTTCTTAACTATTCGTTGCTAATTTTGAATATTTTTATTTTTATTAAAGAATATACTTCCAGATAATTGGTACCATTTTAAATGACTTAAAAAAATTGCTGTGTTCCTTATTTATTTTTATATTTTATATTTTTACAGAGAAATCAGATTTTCATTATTCTTTTTTTATTGAAAATGTGGTTGAAGATAAAGAATGCCTGCATATAGATTTGATGAAAAAACTTTCGCATCTAAAAAAAGGAGAACAGAGATTGTGACAGACCAATTTAGGCTAGTATACCACCGAAAAAAAGACACGACGTAATTGTTTACATGTACAATACTAAAAACTAAAATATAACTCTTTTTTTTTTTGGAAATATAGAACCAAACTATATGAAATATTTCTATAAATAATTTCCTGGTGACAATAATCTTTCAAAGCATTCAATATTGTCTGTTGAAAGAAAATTTATAGTTAAAATAAATAGCTTTTTAGCAAAAAAAAAAAAAATAAATAAATAAATAATAATAATAATATTGTCTATAAACTTATCATATTTGGTAGGTAGGCAGCAATTTTTCCCGCATTTAAAAGAAAAAGTCTACTCGGTAAAACCTTCAAAATAGTTTCGAAATTTTATGGCTTGAATTAAGACATAACCAGGTTCAAAATAGTAATTTCAATCGAGGAAAAGGATAAGGCAAAAGTTAAAAAACAGAAAAATTTAATTTCGGTATAAAGTATCAGTAATTACTTGTTAGTAGGTGTAAGTCAAAATGACTTTCAGAACAGCTACATTTAATAAATTGAGCAAACATTTTTCAAACACGTTTTGTTTGGTTGAAAGCGCAGATAGCTAAGTAATGTCATTCAAAATACAAATTTTAGTAAAAAAAATATTAAAAATACATACAATTTTAAAAGATTCTTTTAGTTATAATTATTATTTACTGTGTTAAATCACTCTGTACCACTTATTACCATGAATAATAAAATGTTAGTTAAAGATAAATAGTAATAAAATGATGGATTTAAAAATATTGGTTCAAAAATATCTTTACAACATTTATTAACTAAGTAAATTACACACAATACGATAAAACCAACAAGAATCTTAATGAAGATTGAAACCCATTGCCAATTATGGACATAGAACTCGTCGTTATGTGGAACATTAGTTTATGTCTGGAATGACTGAAACGTTAGAGTTGAAATTTGAATATTAAGGGAAAAATAAATTTCCCTCTACTTAAAAGTAATTTAATTCAATTTTCTGTGTTTTTCGCAAGTATTTGAATATATATTCATACACACATACATCACCAAAATTGGATGAACAGTTCACAAATATGGGCATTTAAGTAAAAACTTTAATTGTTTACTGAAACATCTCCTGAACGAATTTACCGATTGAGTTAAAATTTGGATCTTATAAGTATAAAAATATATTTTGTACATTTTAATTATTTTAATTACACAAAACCTTAGGCTAAATGCTGGGTTTAGTTTTACGCAATCTACTGCTTCGATTTAAATCAGTTTAACTTTCAATTCAAATAGAATTAAATTAACTATTTAACAAAATTTAAAATTAAGTGAAAAAATATACATTTTTGAGCAATGTCGAGGAATGAAAAATGATAGGTGAAATATTTGTAAAAGTGAACTAAGTGTATTAATGTTTAGCAAAAATTTATAAATAGCCGTCCACTAGTTTTGGTGGTTTGTGCGTTCATCGGCATGATGTTAGTAAATGGAAGTTGTTCAGGACGGCCAAAACGTGAACTTGTACAAACAAATCTGTATAAAATTTTTTTTAATTTTTTTTTTTTAAATCGAACTCAATACTCGGAATTTAAAATCATCCTGTACTATAAAATCCTTATGTAGATACATATAATAAAATGTTAGATAAAGAAGGACAGAAATAAACTCAACTAGAACAATATTTATTTTAGTTAAACGAGCATTTTCACATTGTTCATACAATATAAAACATCGATCGAAGAACGTGTTTGAACACACACATACTTATTTATATACATGCATTCACATATCTATATTTTATTAGAAAATAATTAAGAGAAAATAGAAAGTATATTGTTTGCTTATTGTTTTAAATTTGTATTTATTTGTGACATTTAACATGCAATGAAAACAATAAACTTAAATTTATTTTTGTTTTTCAACATGTTTCTATTCCAACCAGTCATTCTTTTTCCCTGTGTGATTTTCTTTTAAATATAAATCGTACTGTCTCTGTATTATAAAGTTTATTTCTATGTTCAATTAAATTCGAAAAATGTGTTTTTATAGTTTTTTAAAAATGTTTCTTTCTTTTTATAAACGACATTCGGAATATGTCGGAGTACATTAATTTTAGTCTTAAGTTTGTAACGCTACCTAATATTGGCCGAACAAAAAATATTTTATTATAGGTGTCCATAGAACCACCTTATTAATTCATTTCCTTCCTTACAACTATCTGTCGCCACGATAACTAAAAAATAAGGAGATTGCGAGTTGAAATTTTGCTGACGTATTCTAAACATAAATTTAAATTCTTGAATGAACAAAATCGGACCCAATAAAAAAAAATTGACCCAATAGTTTAAACTATAAAAGATAGAGAAAAAGTTCTAATACAAAAAATGTTTATATTTTTGGAAAAAACAATTTTTGCTTGAAATATTTTTCGTAAAATGTTTTAGTTGTCAAACAACAAATTTAGCTCAAATTTGGCTAAAAAACATAAATGCAATATATATTATTATTATACATGTATACATATATAACTGTATAGATCGAATATTTATGTTATTTTAAACAATTTGAATTAACTCTGTTAGGTGTTATCTTCACTTGTTATTACTTATACATTTATAGTATAAACTTATAACCGATGTTCGAGTGCAAAGGTCTGATTCGGTCAAATACCGATTTTGTTTAATCACAACAAACTTTATGACTTTTTAGGTTTAGAAGACTCCGACATAATTTTAGTTCGTTATCTCTTTCGTATTTAACTGATCTTGAATTGTAAGATGACACACAAAAACGAATAATTGTGTGATTCAACGAACTTGTGTGATTCAGCAATACTAATATTTGTGTAGTATCGTTAATATTTTCAAGCATTACAGTTTTTTTCCCTCATAAGTTGAATATAAAAATCGTACAAGATAGTGATGTACACAGATAATCTTCAACTTAGTTATGAACTAAGAGAAACGTATAAAAATACGATTTGTATGCTTTATTTTTGTTATAAGTACCTAAGTAAAAATGGATAGTTATTCAAGTTATAGCATTACAATTCTTCAAAACATGATTAATCTTATTAGTTATCTTATTTATGTAATAAAAATTGTCATACCATTACTGAAAACTTTTGATTTTTGTGCACTTGTGATTTAGTCTTTGACAAAAAACTGAATAAACATTTTCTTGTAAGAAAGTTTAAACCTTTCATTCAGAGCAAATATTTTAACAATTTAATTTAAAATACCTTTTGAATGTTCACTAATTTTAACTGTTATTGTTTAATCCTAAATATTAATATTATTGTTTATGTCTATAAACTAATTTAGGTGTAAATTTATTGTTTACATATCAAAACTAAATAGAACAAATGTAATTACAGTATTGTTTACAAACTATTTCACGTATTATATACCTTTATTGTCTTCCAAAAAAACGAAAAATATAAATTCGACTTATGAAAACCAGCCATGCAATGAATTTATTAGATTTATAAACTATTTTGTCATTTTAATATAAACTATTTTGTCATTTTAAAAAAAAATTAGGTAAAAATCAAAATTTAGTTTTATATTTAAAAATGATAAAAATGTATGTACATCGGTAAAAATAAGCCCCCAGTTTTAATACCATAATTGTGTATACCAAATTTCAAAACATTTGGATAATTATTTTTTGAGTTATTTGGGCGCGAAAATTGGAAGATTTTTACATAATGGAAGCTTCAGTTTTATGTTTCAATCTCGTTAAAAAGTTATATAAACATTAAAAAATGTAACCCATATTTGTTTGCTATCACTTATTACGACGGTAAAATAAAAACGTCGTTGATTTTTCTCGACATTTTCTCTGCGAGCGTTAACATTAAACCCGTGCGCCTTGCCTAAAAAGATGGCGACATCTTTTTAATGCTTGTATTACTTAGTTGACAGCGGAACTCTAACATAACGACCTGCTCATTAAATAAAAAATTTATAATACAAAAATTTTAGTTTCCGAGAAGTGTGTTGACTAACACTGTGACACGAGAATTTGATATATTAGGTATTTTATATATAATCTTTTTGAATAATATTGTAATATAAAACAACATTAAGTTAGTGCACTTATCTAAGAGGTATATCTACCTCAAGGGAATGCATCCAAGGGGAATAATAAAAGTTGATTTTACATGTTATAATAAATGTTAATACTACAAAAGTGAAACATTTCATAGCTATTTAATATTTATGCAATTTAACCGTATTTATTTAAAATTTTATTTTTTAAATAAAAATAGTTAAAACCAACTGGTTAAGCATCAAATATCATACTTTATATTTATTTTCAACTGCATAAAATAACAATTTCATATAAATAAATGTATTCTTAGTATTAATCGTAACATTTGTTTGTTCTTTATTTCATCTTCAATATTTAGTACTTTTCGCAATACATTCTCTAAAACATATGCTAATAAAAATATTTTAATGTATTTTCTAAATAAAAAATAATATAACTATTCAACCATTTCGTATGAAATTGTAGATATCCAATGGGATATGACAATTTATTATTATTTTGATAAATTTTGTTTTATAATTCATAAAATATTAAAACAATTTATAAAATAATGATCAAAGCCTGGAGACATCAATTTAAAAAAAAAATAGTCTAATGCGGTTTACATATTAAAAACCAGCTATGAAATCTGTATTAAAAAATATGAATTTTTCATTCTACAGAAATTTAACTAAATCAAATCAAATCCAATAGCATTATAACTGGACATTTTGAATTTAAAATTAACCTGGAATATAAGCCTGTATTTGAATGAATCACTTTAAAATTATCTCATATTCGCCGCGATAACAATCGGGACTGATGAAAATCGGGCGAGAATCTGATAAAATCTTGAATTCACTATTTTACATTAAAAAAAATTATTCTAAAAAATGGTTTCTTTGAAATAAGAATGTTAAAAAGCATAAGTTGATACTCATAAAAGTATAGTGGAAGACCGGTGATATTTAATGTTATACATAAAATTTCTATATTTAGTTACTAGTTAATTTTCGTCAAATTGTTCAATCTACCACACGGTTACGTAACGTTAGGGTATATACGAATTTGAAATATATTGATGGCTGTAGTTTGAAAAATATGCTGAAAAATGGGGAGAAGTAACTTGACTGGTCGTTGCTAAGTTGATATAGACGAGAGCAGTTTTATATCATTTTGCAGCGAAATTTAGTATTGCTAAGTATTTACACTCCCTTGTCTGTTGTCATTTATAGTTCCGTGAAACAGTTAGGAATATTTGTTAGCACTGTTCATTGTAACTTTTGATTAGAAAGGAACTGAGGATAAAATTAAAATTTACAATTAATAGTTTTTTAAGATATAGGTCCCCATAATTAACCTAAGCACACCCATTTTATAATGGTAATTTATTTTCCCAACCTGTATTTATTCTTAAAACATTTCCAAGTTTTTAATTTATACAATGGTTTTTAATTAAGTTTCGTAAACGTTTTTAAATATTCTACAACTAGCTAATAAGTATCATCATATTTATATTTATAAACTAAAACAACATTTATATGCAGAGATAAAAACATACAATGTAATTTTTGTTTTTGTATCTTTTTATTTATTGTTTGTAATATTTTTATTTTTGTTTTTTTTTAAATGTGGAAAATATGAAATAAGTAGGAAATATGTTATATATGGTATGTGGTATTCATCCACAACAATATTTATTTTTAATTGCTATAATTCGGTCAAATGTTTTAATTATATGTACACTTCAGTTAATTTTTAATGCATATCTTGTAATATTTCGAAATTTTTTAATAAAATATTTATCTTATTGTTAAACGAGGATATTCTTCTATAAATTTGATTATCCTATTAATGATGAAATAAGTTTCTACAGGTCTTACGTTAAGTAGAGAACGCAATACTAACAAATAAAATCTTGAATCAATTCAATGGTATGGATTCAATGGGTTTAAACAAAGATATATTTTGGAATTAAAAAATTAATACCACTATTCACTAGCTGTTGTATACTGATACTCTTTATACACATGTCAAAGTTTTCGTGATCACCTAGGATATAAAAATTGTATGTACAAAAATCACACATTTTACGAAAAAAGTAATCATAAGAATGAAACCTTTAGAAAGTTGTTTCCACTATACTATTTAGCCAATAATTCAATTTTGTCTCTAACAGACATTGCTAGAGATGATTTGCGTACATTTTTCAATCTGTCTCAAAGACTATCCATAGAAGTTGTCCTACCATTAGCAACTTCGAAAACTGAGATTGTTTTACATCTTTTAGACAGCAATAGACATGATAGTCCACTGGTTCAAAAGTTTCAGTTCTTTGTTTAATTGACTTCTGCTGCCGCAAAAGCTAATGTTTTACTGTATTTTCTTGTTAAATAATAAAATAGAAGGATAAAAATTATTTGAATCGAAGAGTGTTTCTACATCACCTTAAACGCTAGTGTAACTTCAATTTAAATTGATATAGTGATTCTATATTTTTTTGCAACTTATCTCATTTCCTCAACAAACTGGTTCCATGATCTCAGAAGTTCGTAAACAAGTAGTTCTCTGTGTACTTCATACTCATGGTTCACTGTTGGACAAGGGGCAATACTCATTGTAAGCTTAAAAATCGAGGCTGTTTTTTATTTAACTTGGTATAAAATGATTGATATATCCGAGTATAAAAAGATTAATTACAACCAACCACAAGATCTAATGCAATACGAAAAATTGATACGGAAAATTGGTTTTTAAACCTATTCAGAAAATATAATTTTTTATTATATACTGCGGCAAACACTTATCAATTTTATTCGAAGTTTAAATGTATGTAATTCTACTTTTTATGAACAGTCTATAAATATAAAATTTTACACATTTATGAAATATTTATTATCTTTGATAAGAATTTTCCATCACATTAAAACATCAAATTTCATTAAAACAATAAAAGTGACTGAAAAAGTATGTATTAATTCAAGAAAAGACTCGAAAATGATAATACATTCTATTTTTATTGACGAAATAAATTAACAAAATCTAACGTTGTATGAAAAAAAAAGCAATAATAAAATAAAATAAAATCTTTAATCAGTGCAAAAGTATTGAATGTGCTTTGAAACATTGATCAAAGTAGTTAAAAATGTAACCACTTACGTTGAGCGTCTCAGTTCTCAAAGTCTGTCTTGCAGCGTAATAAATCCATTTTTAGCATTATTTAACAGATTTTTGTTAGTATTTTTGGTAAAAAAATTTTACTTTTATTACCAAAGTGTAAAATATTAAAATATTATCGTTACAAATTAGTGTTTGCAAAACAATTGTCGCAAATAAATAAAACATTTTACGGAAAATTGAAAAATCTGTTTTATTTTACATAGATTATGAGAAAGTATAGAAAGAAACACAAACTAAAAATTCAGTTTTAATTACATTGAAATTTAAATGATAGTTTTAATAATTAAAAAAATTATTGTCATCATTATTTCACATTTGGATTATTTGAAAGATTAAGATTTTTTAAATATCAAGATGAAAACAGGTATATCATTTCAATAGATCAAATTTTTCTCGTCCAAAAAATAGTCGAGCGCCCAATAATTAATTACACACTCTATATAAGAAAGAGAACTATAAAATCAAATTTATTATTTTAAAAATTTATCCTTTTTATATTCTCAAATAATATTGAAAATAATGTTATTAGTAATCTCTTATTGATTTTATTATTTTTATGACACATTTTTCAATAAAAAAAAATAAAGCTTTATTGTACATTTAGATAATATTACGACCGCACACTTATACACATACATAAAATAATACTTTTATCAAAGCGTAAAACCTTTTAAAAGAGCTGTGTCGCTCGATTGCTCGTGCCTGTAATATGTTGTTCTTTTGTAAGTTTTTACCTCCATAGACGTACTATCATGCAGTCTGTGTAACCAAATTTCAATGATGAACCCTAAACAAATCTTTACGTTAGAAGATCTACTTTTCTATAGAAAATATCTTACAAAATAATAAGATTGTAATGTCAAAAAAATATGTTCTTGAAATAGTTTATTTCTAAAAAGATAGAGAATAATTTGTGACAAAAATTTTTACACGGCATAAGTCATATTTTAAAAATACTTCTTAACGGAAATAGTTATAAAATGAAACTGGAAATATGGAAAATTTGTAAGACAAACAAAAGCTGTTTGTCTATGGAATATGGAGGTTGTGTGGAGTTCACAGCAGATTTTTTTCATTCAGGGTATATGTTCTTTTATTTTCTTTACTATGAATAATAAATCTTAAAAAACTTTTATTTAAAAATAATTTTTATTGATATTACATAAAAGAAAGTAAAAATCGATTTTAATATGCTGAAAGTGTTAAATAAAAACAATATATTCACTTTAGTATTTCTATAAATTATTATTATCAAGCAACATATTATAAAAATACAATAAATTATTATTATTATTTTTTTTAAAATTATATATTTCAAGTTTGAATCAAGTTGTACTTAAGGTATTTCAAACGATATGAGTAGTAAAAATACTTTTCATAATATTTTGCAGAGAGGCACTTTTGAATGATATAAAGTTTAAATTGTAGAAGTATTAACCGTTGCAGCTGACAGGGACGGTATAAATTTTCAAAGTTGTCAATATTTAATAAATAAAAGATAGAAATTCATAAATATTAGCAAGTATTTTTACTTTGCAAAAAATCTGGATATATATCTATATAAATAAATAAGGAATGTTTAAAAATTCCACCGAACGAATTTGATGCGCGATCAATAGTTGTGCTTAATTATTCCATATGTATAATTATCATCTATGTATATTTTTATTTTGTAAAGTTGCAACTTTTCGTCTACTGTTAGCATTTCTCTTATTCAAAAATATTCAGATTTAAACTTTATTTCAAAATTAATGGAATCGACTTCCATAGACAAAAGAATAACCTTTAGCTAGCAAAGGATGAAGTTAGTTTACAAATTAATTCAAAAAAAGGTGGAATATTTTTTCAAGAATCCTACGAAATGTTTTGAATCTGCAAAAGTTTTAAAATGTAGGAATACAGTTTTAAAACAGAATTTTAAAGAGTGGGCTCTTAAAATAACCATAAATAAATATATAAGAAAGTAATTGGTTAACACATTAAAACTGCCATGAAATAATTTATTATGTTCACAACGAATAAAATATGATATAAATTTTTTTTTGATATGTAATTTTAATAAGTGCATATGCAAGGATTAAACTTAAGTTCGTTTGATGTAATGTTTAAATAATTAAGTTCACCAACTTAATTATTTACTTATCACCTTAATAATTGTAATGATTACCATGTGTGAATAACTTTATTAATAGTAACGACATATTCCTTTATCCAAATTATTTAATTACATATCTACTTTAATCAGTACAAATATAAAAGAAAAATCAGTTTGTTGTTCTGATATTTAAGTATATCATTGTTCGATCTCGTAATACTGTTTTCCAATCTCATTTTGGTTTTTTATTCTCATGACGTATGTTTCATCTTATAGGTTCTATTTTATTATATGGATTTTAATATGAGATTGTTTTAATAATAAAGCAGTTTGCATTTGTTAATCGGATTTACTTAACTTCTTGTAAGTTTAAACTATATTTACGAAAAAACTTTTGTAATAATTTGTGTATATTTAGTAAATATGCACAAATATTATTAAACAATGCTAGATAATAAGATAGAAAATGAATAGCGCTACACTGGTAAAGAAAATTCACTATATAAGCTATAATAATATTATAAAGAGAAAACATTTGTATTCTTGTATGTATTTTTGTATGTTAATAAAGTTTAAAACAACTGGACCGATTATAAACATTATTTCACCTTAAGAACCTGTCTCTGAGTAACATAGACTACTTTTTAAATATATATTCCCACGGGAACGGAAATTGCGCGGGTGAAAGTGGAACAATTGTATTTTTTTAATTTTTGTATGTAACGAATAAACTTAAAAACTGGGGAGCTACACTATCGCCGTGTGACATTGACTATTTTATATCTGTATTCTAACGGGAACGGGAACTACGCGGGTGAAAGAGGAAACATTTGTATTTTTGTACGTAACGAATAAACTTAAAATTCACTGTAACCGATTTGAAAAATTCTTTCACCGAAGGTAAGCTAGAATATCTCCGAGTGACATAGGCTACATTTCACCCCTGTATTCTCACGGAAAAGAAGGGTACGCGGGTGAAATCGCGTAACTACCACTAGTGTAAAATAAAACCAAATTTTTCGTTTTATCTTTACATTTAAAACAAATGGCTATCGCTTGTAGTTGAAATGAATATCCGTCGGATGTACACGTGATTTTGCAATAACATATATTATTTTTTATTCATAATATAGACATGTATACATTTTTTTAATGTACCTAAAATTAAATACATTAATACCTTTTTATTTTGTATGCTATAATATTTATTTATAACAATACATTTGGTTTTACGATACCTAATTTAGAGTTAAAAAATAACATAAATGTATGATTTTGTTGAAACTGATGCACGAAGAAATCGTTTACAAATACATTTCCAAAGTTATTTTCTTCAAATTTGGCTTGAAAGGTTTTCTACAAATCTAAAATCTAAGCCTTATCATTATTATTATTAATTCATTGTTTTTCATAGAGTTTATATTTTGATGTATCTTACATTTATAAAATGTTTAAATGTTTAACATAATTGAAATTGCTGCTTCAGCTATTTTAAAATTTACAAATACATCAGGTGAAATTCAAACTATAATTCGTTTGTTCGTTCAATTTGTTACATCAAATGGTTGTACATAGTTTACGATATAAAAGAGTGGTAAACGATTCATTCTACGAAAATTGGAAGTTTTGTTGTTTTCAATACACAAAATAAAAACTCGACTTGCATATATAGTGTAAATGTGTATTACAAGAAGCAGCTGAACATTTAATCTTATATTCTACGATAGTATCGAGAATAATAAAATAAAAATAACTATCTTTCAAAAGACTTACTCAACGAAAATGGACTATTTGTAAAGTATTTATTTTTTGCTTATATTTTACTATAAACCTACAGAAATAAATTCTAAAGAAGTAAGAAGTGGTTTTAATTAACTTAAAGAACAGCCAATTAATTTTCTTAGAATTTAGTCGTTTTAATGTTGTAAATAATGTAAAAATAAATAAACTATCATCCTGCTTAGCCGATATCGTAAGTTAATTATTCAAACGTATTTCGAATTTTAATTTGTGGAAATCTATATTACAGAACTAATGTTTATTTAGCTTAATTACAATATGGTCATCTTCAGAAATGCTGCATTATTATTCCATTATTTTAAATAATCAGATATTATAAGTTTCCAAACTGTAATAGAACTTAAAGAATGGAGTAGAGTAAATCGTAAAACTTTGCTTAAAGTCAATTTTTGAGAGTAGAGGATGCTCACTTCAGGAAGATAGGTATAAACATTTTCCATGAGATTAACAGCTAATTAAATTATGGGTTGACGGAGTTTCGTTCAAGACAGGTTCAGGTTTTTGATAAAAGTCACTTTTAATAATACACATTCGATCACATCTGAAAGTGTTTTTTTTTTGTTCCTAAAAAATTGGATTTTAATTGTTGTAAGAAATACTTTGTTATTTCGTTAATATTTTTCTAACAGATTGGAAATTTGTTTCAATTAAAAATCAAAAAAAAAAAAGATTCTATTTTGTATTGTTTTGAAAATATGATTCTTTATTAAATAGGCTTTATTTTTGTAAATTCTCCTTTAAGGTTGGTGGAGGAACTATTGTGTTTTTGTTAATAATTGTCAATTTTGCATTTATTGACTCCAAGCATTTCTCATTTTTTGAATATCATAAGAATATTGTTTGATATAATTTGCTATACTAAAACATAGGATGCACAACTCTTCTCATAAATACCGTTAGCCAAAAACTTGGAGCTTTATTTGAAGAAGAACCCATAATCTCAAAAAGTTTCTAAATAAAGAACGTGATAGATCGTCATTAGGAAGACTTTTACCTTGTCTGATTAGGACCACAGTCAACATCGTTTCAAAACCACTTCTTAATGAAATGATATTAAATCAAATTACTTATCCAATTAAAAGATTATTATGAAATCGATTAAGAAAATCTTTAAACAGTCAGGAACAAAGCAAACTTTATGTAGATTTACTTGTAAAAATGTAAATGTAAATTAAAAAAAGTCAAGGTGTAATAATTTTAGCCCAGATATTTAACAGTTTAAAAAAGTAAAATTGGTTTTACTATAATCAAATTGTAGCAAAGCAAAGTAAACAATTTAAATAAATATTGGAAATATTTGGTATTTGTGGGGAATTGAATATAAATTATGAATGTTATCGACTGTAACAAATTTTCAACTTATGAATAT
The DNA here is from genome assembly GCA_020423425.1 of Chrysopa pallens. Lineage (NCBI taxonomy): Eukaryota > Metazoa > Arthropoda > Insecta > Neuroptera > Chrysopidae > Chrysopa > Chrysopa pallens. The sequence continues at coordinate 69,538,442 of CM035591.1, read as the reverse complement.
AATACTTAAAATATGTTATAAAATAATACCATAGTACCACAGCGCCATATTATTATGTGTACCATATTTTCCAAGAGTAAATTTGTAAAATGGCCTAAGAGACTTCATACGTATAATATTCAAATACATAAGCTTACATTTATAATCCAGTGAGACTATATTTAAACATATGAATGTAACAGGGTATTATTATTATTATTATTAAACCAGTAAATATATTATTATACTCTCTTTTATACTGAAAATGATGTACTAACTGTTGGAATATGGTCTGTGCATAAGTAAGTGAACGTTCGTACGTATTGCACCCAATACTTATAGTTTTCAAACAAAACATCTGCTACCAATGTACAAATTCACCTACGAAGGTAAATTAGGCTACTGCTGGTGTCGCCTATCACATTATAAAATCATATTTAGTAGAAAAGTATATGTGAATATATAATACACCTAAGTTAAATTCTTTGAAACAAAGATTACTACTTTATCCACTCAGTTGTAATGACAATTTTCTCTGTAATGGTACTTCATGGAAACTTTGTTTATATAACTTTTATCAATTTAAATATTATTGCAGAGTATTTAGTAATTTACTGTTTCAATAAAATAATGCAAAATAATAATGAAATAAACAAAACAAACTAAAAGTTTTTATATCAACAAACGTGGACCAAGTGGATAACATGAAACTAAGCTATTGGCGTCAAATTGAAAAAAATCAAATTATTAATTTTCGAAGATATAGAACCGAAAAAAAATTGAAAGTTATATTTCTTTACTTAGTATGTTTAGTTTATATAAACCGTGTGTTGATTAATAGACCAGACTAGAAGCCTTAAAAAATGATAAAAAGTGGAAGAAAAAATAAAGGACAAACGGATGAAACCGTTTGAAAACGGAAGATTATATGATAAAAATAAAAGGAAAAATAAATTACGGGAAATCTGAGTTCGGGAAGTGTGAAAGGTGTTTTTAAGGGTAAAACACGGTTTATTTCGATTTCCGGCAAAACTATAAGTCTTATGGAAAAAAGTTAAATAGCAAAGTTGTAGATAATAAAAAGATCTACAAATTTTGTATTGGCACTTTTTTCACGTAACCTCAAAATTTTTCGATTGAAAATTAGGGTGCTTTTTCGATACTTATTCAAAATAAGATGAAAAATAAATATTTTAAATATGAATATTTTAAATATAAATATTTAAATTATAATGTATTTGAAGATAAAAACATATGTTTTCACCAAATTTCGGAAAAAAATAATAAAAAACCAAAAACATGGTTATTTCAATTTTTATCGTAAATTTTGAGGTTATATGAAAGAAGTGTAATTAAAAAAGCTGTAGATCTTTTTATTACCTACAACTTTGCCATTTAACTTTTTGCCATAGGACTTGTAATTTTGCCGGAAATTCAGATAAACCGAATTTTACCCTTTAACACCCCCCTCCCCTACTTCCCGAACTCAGATCTTAGATCTTAGATCTTATTATGTATTTGAATATTATACGTATGAAGTCTCTTAGGCCATTTTACAAATTTACTCTTGGAAAATATGGTACACATAATAATATGGCGCTGTGGTACTATGGTATTATTTTATAACATATTTTAAGTATTATATTCATAAGTTGAAAATTTGTTACAGTCGATAACATTCATAATTTATTTTTTCTTTCATTTTTATCATATTATCTTGCATTTCCAATTGATTCCATTCTACTATAATTTTTTTTTTGTTTTCAAAAATAATCTACCCTGGTATATAAGTACAATATTTTTGTGTTGTTTTAATGTTAAGTCTTCAAGGATATTTTTTTATTTGTATGTCCACGAAAATGCAAATTTTATAACTTTAGTTGAATAATTCATAACATTAAACCAATGCTAATGAACACACAAATTTAAACCGTAATGAAAATATATGACAGTTTTTAATCTAAACGCCTCGCTGTCTTAAATACCCTTGGCGTTAACACTGTGATATGAATTTTTATATATATCGAGTGGAATTCTAGCATAAAAATTAAGCAGAATAATCGACACCCATAGCGCATCAATCGATTAAGAAGAATAATCGATTGATACGCTACTGGCTAAAATTTTTAATAAAACGTTCACATTTTAGAAAATATTATTATTTGTTCAACTGTTTGCATGTAAAGTTTATAGCAAATGTCATACAAAAATTATTGTATAATTACAAAAAATGACATTGAATTGAAGTTATAATAGGGTTGGAAATTGTTAGAATGATTGCATTTGTAATTATTTTATTTTAATTTTATTTTCAAATATAAATAAATATTCATTTAAATTAGTTCATTTTAATCAATTTTGAGGAATTCCTATGTCAAATCATACACTATTCATATCATTTGATTGATACAGTACTATTTCATAAAAATAAAAACGAATGAAAACACAAATAGCTAATTTCAAATGTGAGTTAAAATGTAGAATTGCGAGAGATCTGCTTCAAGATAGGTCTGTCCTCTAAGAAAAGATTTTTAATTTTCTACTTTGACATTAACTTTATAACTCAAATTATTTACAATCAATACATAGTCACTGATTTTTTTTAACTTTCTAAAATATTTATCTAAGGTAAATCCAGCGTTAAACACATGGTATAGCATTACTCAGAGAATTGACATGTTAAAAAATGTTAAAAAATGATAGAGTCAGAGAAATTACTTTTTTTATAAATATTATGAGTATTTATTAATGTTATAAACGTAAACAAGTTTTGACCTTGGAAAATATAGAAATAAAGGAAAACTTTTTGATCTCAATTCGATAATGTGGGTAAGATATGAATTGATGTGATTGCTCTTGTGCCACTCATGATATTTTTCTTTTTTTACTCTCAAAACATTTTCTTATACACTACTACTTTTTTTGTTCAATTCTGAGGAGAGATTTTGTGAAAATTTGGCACCGTAAGTTTTATATGCTTTAAATAGTAATCTACGAAATTGCGAAGTTAAGAGATCGATAATCTCGCGATCTAAACGGCCAAAAAATCTTCATTTCCATGATCGTTTAACGTTATTCTGAATCCGTGGAAAAAATTGAAATTCGGTCGAAAAGCGGTTTCACGGTGGAACAACCTTAAGAGTTAAACTTTATCCTAATTTTAAGAATGTTTAATAAACATTTAAGAATGTTTACATTATAGTTTGGAACGTTTCCTGTTTATATCATTATTACCTTATATACTAGTATATACTAGTAGCTCCGTGAACTATAGACCACACTCGAAGTAATTATAAAGTATACAAATAATACGCACAAAAAATTTAGAGATATCTGACACAATTCAAAACATGGTATTAGTTAGACAAATTAAAACTTGCGAAAAAAGTAAATGTTATAAAAATAGTGAAAAAACAGATAGAGCAGTAGTCTAATGGTCAGCAAACCTGATTTCGAAGCTTTAATTCCCGTGTTCGAAATAGGTTATTATTTATTTTTTTTTTGAAGGTTTATTTTTTTTTAGAAGATAAGTTAGTTATTCGAAGGGGATCATTAAAATTTTCTACCAAATGTTGTCAATATCGACCTAGTCGCTCAAAAGTTACAGCGGAATAAACATAGAAAAACAGATACAGGCAAATGAAATGCAAAATAGTCTAGTTATACCGTAGACCTCGCTTCGTTCAGTAAAAAATTAGTATTTTCTGAACACACTAACTCAAACTTAGGTATTTATTACTATTTCCTTTGATACCTACTTCAACAAGCTATCTTTATTCATCATATTTATAGGTACAAATACATACTTGTACATAAACGAATACACATCATTGCTAATATGAAACAGCTCATGACCCTACGGCAATTATTGCATCATACAGAAGTGATGACTATTATAGACTAAACATTATGGAAAATCGTTAAGCAGACGATTAATATACTATCTTAGTTCTTGGAAGGTAAAATATATGTTTTTATGTAAAAATAAATTATTAATACTAGAGCATTCTACAGATTAAATTATTTTCAACATTCAATTCTAAGATATTTACATCAAAATACTTCCAAAGAATATTGAAAGCTTTTTTAACACCGTCTATGTTGCGAGTATTTTAATACTACCTACAATTCCAGGAATGTTAAACTTAAATATGCGTTATACAATGAAAGATTATTGTTTTTACACTAGTGTACATAAAATTGGATCCACCATACAAAATCGATAAAATAAACATCGAAAAAATTGAACATTACGCTCTCGCGTAGGGTTATTCTGCTCTTATCTGTTATGAGCATATACATTGTTCCAACATTCAGTTTACAAGATATTGGTATTATTTTTATTTTCTGCACGCAGTAGTCAGCGATAAGTAAGAAAGCTTTATGGAAACGGACAACGTAAATAATAAACTGTCAATTTAACGAAGTCAATTTTAAAATAAATTTAATTTTTTTTCCAAAATTCATTAAATTTCTAATTATTACTTTGAAAATATAATGTTTTCAGAGTAAAATGGCGTTTTTTCTTTTTTAACATTGCTTAAATTTAAAATTAATCATGAATATTTGTATAATCGAATTTTGCATTTATTTCATATTGTTTTTTTAATTATTTCAATATCTCAAAAAAAAAAAAATTATGGGTTATTTAATGAGAATGTTAAATTACAGTTTGGTACATGAAACAGTAGGAACGTTTGCCGTAATATTGAGTAATTTTATATCGTACCAAACTCTTGGATTTTCATTGATATCTGTAGGTTTTAATATGCTTGATTGATATGTCTAGGCTACTGAAGGATTTTATCATATAATGAGGCTATTATAAAAAGGCTTGCCAGTTTCAAAACATTAATGTATGTAGAAGTTTACAATAATATTGATATTAAATTTTTAGAAAACAAGCATATTTGATAAATAAAATGAATAACATAATAAATTATAAAGTTAATATACTTCTATTTACTTTAGGAAACATAATCAACGATTTTAGCAACAAATGTAGAATATGCACTAAAAACAGTTTGAGATGAAATTGTTTAAAAGGTTTTTGAGTTATTTGTAAGATAAAGTTATATTGCCTATTTTAATTTCTATATTTTTATTTTAAGAAAAATTTACCTGAAAAGGATTGATTGCTCTTGTAAAAATATAACAAAAATTATCAATTACCATTCACTATGATCCAGGTGTGATATTTAAAGTGTGACGGATAAGTTTTCAGTTTTTCTGTTTGTCAAATTTTAATCCTTTTCCCGTTATCAATTGAGCTGAAAATTTGCAGGTGAGCTCGTTGCGACGATATTTTATTTCAAATTTTCATTAAAAAGAACAATTTATAATATAATTTTAGATTTTTCAAACTTAATTTTCAAGTTTAAATACAACATAATCTTCATTTTTCAGTTAAAATCAAAACTGTATTTAATATATTTACAATACAGAAATATTATTTTATTCAATATTTTCCAAATTATATATTTAATATATAAGAACACAGAAGTATAAACGACATTATCAAATTTTAAATGCTTAGCGAAGCGAAACGTGATAATCGTTGACAATACTGTTTAATAGAACAATCATAATCATCACACTTGATATTCTATTTGTAACATAATATTCTAGTTATACCGTTTATAATATTCAATATTACACTTTGATTACATCTAGAAAAAGAATTATTTATTTGTGACGTAGATATTACTCGTATGTTTAAGTATTACATGTACCAGTTTAATTATTACATATGCCATAAAAATCATGCCTCCTAATTTTTATTTCATAGTTTCATTGTGAATTGTAAGGAAAATGATTACAAAATAAAGAAATCTATTCAAAAATTAAAATATAATAGTTACAAGTGACCATATTAAAAGTCTCGTGAATACTGTTATCGATCAATAAATTTTTTGGCGGAATGTATTCTTTATTTAAAATAAAAAATTATACCCATTTATACCATAAGGAACTTTGCGCTAAATATTATTATCATTTAGCAAATTATATATTGAAAAATTGCTCCTAAATGCTCCCTCAGAATATGTATTTGCTACACTAAAATATAACTAATAGTTAAGGTTTTCATAATTTAAAAATTTTCTCCATTAACATTTACATATTTTATTGGTTAATATTTAAAAAAAATTATATATAAAAAAATATAAAATGCTCTTTTATAATTTGAATAACCCTCACTCAAATAATTATTATTTTTCATAATTTTAAAAATTTTCTTCTCTAGTGTCTCCTTTACATTTGGTAGTTGTGTGCTACAAACATAAATGGCGCTGAAATAATAAGAAATTGATAGGTGAGATGTTTGGAAAGTATGGTCATCCCAAACATTAGCACAAATGTTTACAAAAGGCAGGTGGGTACGAAATAACAGTTGATTTGGAGGGTCTAAGCGCCGATATTTAGCAAACATTTAAATAATACCAAAATAATTTTAATAAATACCAAAAACATTTTTCAATTGAAGCAAAAAAAAAAAAGATCAGAATACTATTGATATCAAAAGATATATCTTGGAAGAAAGAAATCAAAATAAGAACAGTAAACGTTAAACTTGACGAAAAATTTAATTCCATGTTATAGTTACCAACAACCAGGCTACTTCAACTTCGATCCTCTGTCATACTTTCATCTTATCAGGAAAGGCGAAAAACTTTTTCTTAAAGCCATTCCTAACAACATCCAATTGTCTTGTGTGAGACAACAAAGGTAGAAATAATGAATTCAAACATATTAAATAATTAAAGTTTTGAATAATTATTGTAGACACAAGTAAAAAGATAATTGATACCCCTAAAGCTCAATCACTTTCCGATTTAGAATATTTTTGTGTATGATATTATTTGCCGATGCAAAGTTTAGCGTATTTACTGGTTTCACATCAAAAACACATTTTTCTATAATGCGAAATGTATTTCATATCTTCCATAGACAAACATTCAAATATATGAAGAAGTTTGTAAGTTCACTTTTAGAATATATAATAAACATTCCAGACACATTTACTATAGTAGTAAATACACACTTTATATTATATTGGTATATAACAGCTTAAGAATAAGTTTTTAAGTAATATGCAAAGAAAATAATATTCGTCTTTAAAGACTTCTTAACTTTGTTTATTAAAATATTGTAAACTTTACTATTTGAATTTTATATGATAAATAAAAATAATATTCAATTCTTGGAAAGACTGTTATATGAGAATTTCTGTTATTATTGTGTTTAATATTCACTTCCTCATATTAAACATGTATTTTATTAAGTTGTTCTATTTTTATCAATATTAATAATGAATGTCGTGTTCATATTCATTATTAATCTATGAAAACGAACTAAAACCAGTTTTAAATTTGAGGTTTCACCTCGGAATTTTTTTTGTAAGGTGTAGTTTGAATTTTCAAAAAATCAATTGTTTTGTCTCAACTCATGTTTCCTGCAATATGATTGATTTTCAAAAAACCACTAAGCTGTATAAGCTGTAAGCATAATTGGTTTTTTAAAATAAATTTAATTAATACCAAGAACAAAAATTATTAAAAACATGATGCCATTTTTATCATATCAGGACTCTTACCCCTTAAGAATATTTTATTACTTAAATATTTTGTTTAATGATAACATTTTTGGTATCCGAAACATGTTATATATTACACTTAAATACAAATACATAATTTTAAATTGAAAATACTTATCATTCTACAAAACATTAACCCTATTTAAGTGCACAACGTAGTTAAAGAAGTTTTCACTCCAATAAAGTGATTAACTAAAAAATTCATTTTCTTTTAAAAAGAATTACCCTTATAATCAAAAGTAAAAATAAAATTATAATAAAAGTATAGGCAGGTAGCTAAAAAGCACACTATGCTCTTTTTACAATATAATGAATTTTCCTATTATAATTTAATTCTCATTTTTAATTTAATGTTGATAAAAAATATTGTAATAATTAAGTGGACGTTTGCTGCAATACTTAATTTCTTCTGTTTAGTTCGGTTGGTTTGTTTTATAAATTTTGAATAAATTACAATACAGAAAAACAAAACATTTATCTTATCGAACCTCCAGCATTTATTCGAATTGTTTTTCGAATTTCACTCTGCTATCAAGTTAATGCTGTCATATTTTCTGCACGTATGTTTAAAGATCATTCAGATGACCGAAAGTTGTGAAAAATTACCTACAAACATTTAATTACATCGATACACACAGGTCTTGATGTCAACATTAATTGCTTAGTATCTCTTTGATTAAATAAGTCCAGAAATATGTTTATTTAATTACAATATTCATGTTTTTTAGATATTGTATACAATATAACTTAAGTATAATATTTTAAAACAAACGTAATAGTAATGAAAATTATATCAATTATTAATGTAACAATAGCTAAAAAAAGAATACAAACTTCTATTTAAATTCATTAAAAATAAAACAAAATTTAAAAACTATACCCTTGTATATTATGAAAAGCCACAATAACCACCATCAAACGTAAAGAACAAAAGATTCTAGAAGTGTTGATTTTAATTACATTATTTGAATAGAAAAATGTATATAATAGCTGTTGTTTTTAGTCTTGTAAATGAATTGAAAGTTTTGTATTGTTTTTCAATTATTATTACTGTTTAAGTACACATTTATAACAACTATATAAAACATTTAGAAATCTGTTCTATACGTGAGGTTTTCTTTCCAGCGTTACTGTGGTAAATAATTTCTTTCCATTTTTTTTGATATTTTTATTTTCTGGCATACAATGTTTTACAGATATTTTGCGAATAGTCCGTGTGTTTTGAATGAAATAATGAGCATGTGAGATTAAATGATGCTTACGGAAAGAAGTATTTAAGTAAAGTTATTATAATTTAATCGACATAAAGTATAATTTTTTATACTTTTGCATGCCAAATATATCTACCCAACAGTAAAATAACGGACTCAAAAAAAGAAAAGAAAATTGATTATAATAAATTTGATACATTTATATATTGACAAAAATTTTGAATATCCAGCCATTTGGTCTTTTTCCGAACAGCAAAAAATATATATCTTAAGTTTAATAATTTTTTAGAGCGTTAATATGTAGAATTCCATGATAAATAATTTTGTTGTATTTAGTTATGTATCTTTAAAAAAATAATATGTACGGGTAATGTTATCAAATTGAAAAGGATATAAGCAAAACGTTTCTTCTATTTTTTTAACCGACTTCAAAAAAGAGGTTACTCCAATCGACAGATATTTTTTTTAAATTTTTATTCGCCGATAACTTAGCCATTTATGAACCTATATTGATTGGTGGTACTATGATAGGAAATTAGGATCTGATGTCCTTAAGGGGAGAGAAAGGACAAAAACTATTTGTAGTGATTAAATTTCATCTATATTTTCAAATTATTAAGGTATTTTCAATTAAGGTATTTTCAATTAAGGTATTTTCAAATAATTTTATTTTCAAATACCTTTTGAAGTCAAGGTAAGAATCTTATCCTTAGCTAAAAAATTGGCTGGCGACTAAAGAAGGAAATTATTAACAGAATTTGTTAAAAATAATTTTTTTTACTGTTTTGTTTATTTTTTTAAACGCGGTTCTTTTTTTCTAAATTTTTAAAAGAAAAACACGTGTGCATGTGTCGATGCTACGGAACCGCTTAAAACAAAAAACTTTAGAACAATCAATTTTAAAACAAATGTATTTTAACTACGCTATTTATTATGCTTAATGTTCCAAATTTTAAACGGAATTTTAGAATATTCGTCTTTCATATACAATATTACGTACTTATAACAATATATTTAAAATATATAAAAATAGTGTGTATCATTGGTTTACAAACTGGCTTTCTTTTCAAATATTTATGACATCGATATACATTTACATTTACATATCATCATTTTGCAGCAAATATACAGATACCTTTTACCTTTAATATAACTTACATAACAATACATAATAAGCATACATGAAATTGAAATAAACATCATATTTTCTCGTCTATATTATGCATTTTTCCATGCGAAAAATATTTCTTAGATCGCATTTATTACTTCAGTGAACATCATTGTGAGTGTAAGCGTCTCACAAATAACTACACATATTCATATATGCATGTTAACAGAAAAACCTATATTTGATATACATATGTCTGTCTTCAATATAATTCATCAGAAAATATAAATACATACTAGCTAGTTTCAAGAAAATTTGGAGACACATGTGCTATTCAGTGTATTGTTATACAAAAATTTTAATAGTACCCTTTATTCATATTTTTTTTTTTTTTTTTTTTTTAGTTTAAGCAAAAAAATTATGGGCAGCCATACAGACTGCTGATAGACGTAAATACTAAGAACTTTAAGTATTAAAATTTCATAACGTTTGAATTAAAATAATTATCAACATCAATCTGGTTTTCACATCTGTTGATACTCGAAGCTTATCTGGATTATATACAAATTTATCTGGATTTTAATTATTCAAATGTTCAATTGAAAACAGTTAATATACAATCATACGCCAGTTTTATAGGTACAGATATATGTCTTTACCAATGGCGGTGACGCGAGCGCACGAGATTTCACTCATTCAACAAGCGTTTTACGTGCACAGCACACGCCCAGTACGCATACGCCATTCACCGATACGTGACGCGAACCCATAAGATTTTCTTCTACCAAAAAGAATCCAACGCGGCTACAGAAGTTTTCCCTTCAAAAAAATACACGGTTTTTATATATTCTTTCGTAATACAAATGATACTCTACATAAAAATAATATTAAAATTTGGAATTAAATACTATTAAGACTGGAACATTAATACTATCTATATTGACGAAATTTAACTGTTAAGGATAGTGTGAATTCACACATTGTTTCTTACTTAACTATATTTTACTATAGTAGTCGCCATTATACTGTGAATCTACCATCAAAGTTCCTTACAATTATTGTTAGAATTCGATTATTTTTAGCCATTGTATGCTACATAAATCATAAATATCAAAAGATCTCGAAACCGAAAAGATCTAAACCCTTAAAATTTTATAAACAATTATCGTATAAATTTGAAAATAATAGTTGGCGAGAGCCCCACGCATCACGTTCAAATTTTGAAATGATATTTTTTCTGTTATTCTTGTATTCAGGTTTTATGACCCTCCCATTCTGTTGCGTCACGCTCAAATCGTCAAATAAGTACAAAAAAAAGTTATTGGAAAAAAAAACAGCTAAAAAACACATTCAATTATCAGTATTTATTATTGTTGCTACTCTGGCGATGAGATCTTAGCGTGAATGTTCAATAATCATTTTATTTTCACGTCATATAATGAATGCTATACAAAAATACTAATAATTAAAATTTTTAGCAGGAAAACCATGATCTTTTCATATTAGCAATTCAAAACTTTTTTTAAAGTTAGTTTAGATAAGTCATTAAAACGTATAAATGATTATACTAATTTGATAAAACATCTTTCATATTTGTCTATTAATCGATATATTTCAACATTTCTACCCATACATCTATTTAGTAAAAAAAATAACCGTAAATGTATGTATATATATTCTTGCCTTTGGTAACTAGAAGTTGTTTGCGTTTGAATAAAATATCAGTTGCAGGAACGTGCCACATAACAAAATCTAACAATACAATAAAATAACCCGTAACAACAAGAGAAATACTGCAAACAGATACTCATATACCTAGAACATATAGTAAAGCTAGCAGAGAAAAATGTATATTAAATTGTATTTAAATATGCTCAAAATTAAGTGCTTTTTAGGTGTTGCAAAATTAAATTACAGTTATGAGATTGTTCATTGAAAAAATTGAGTCATTATGATTTACTGCTGCTGTGTATCACGCTGACGGAGCAAAGAGTAAAAATAATGTAATGTAACTAACTACCATTCATTATAAGGTGCTTTTATGGTGTGTCTTTATTAAATTAATTAATGCAAAGTTACCAAAAATATCCGTCCAAAATGAATCACTAAAGAAAATACCAAGCTAGAATTTTTTTTGGCAATTTTGATTAAAGGCACTCTATAAAAGCACCTAAAAAGCACATAATTTTAGTACTTAAATTATATTATTAAAGTTTTTATTTCAGAATTTTTCTGCCTTCGTAATATCACAGTTCCTGTGCATCTGAATGACTCAATTTTTTTAATTACAAATTTGAGCACCTTGTACTTGCATTATTTTATAAAAATTATTTTTTTACAATGTTCCACCAGCATGATTTCACGGTATAAGTGCATCATAATGACTCAATGGTCTTAATTAAAAATTTGAGCACCTAAAAAACTTCTAATTTTGAGCATATAAATATACAATTTTGAATACTTTGCTCTGCTAACTTGACTAGTATCTAGAACACACAATTTTATGTTTACATTATGCATATACATAGTTTATACGCGACAAGTATTCGATACATTTTCTAAGGTACATGTGTTTATTTGTTATATTTATTTAAATAATACATATATATAATATATGTATTCAGAACTTCACATTTTTTTTATCTTTGTTTTTGTTTTTGTTTTTTTTTTAGTAGGGTGCAATATGAAGGTATTTTCAGATTTGTATTTATTATTACACAGTTGTATTTTAAAGCATTCAGGTGTAATTTTTATTACTTAGAAAATAAAAATTTGGTAATATAAAGTGTTTAGCGTATAAAATTAATAGTCGGGATAAACTCGGAAAAAATGGAAAAAATTGAATTGAATTACTCAATCTATTTACTCCCATTAAATAGGTATATTAAAATCAAATATTATTTATCTATTATTTTGCTTTCGTAAATCTTTAATTTTCTATTTTATATTCATTAATTACGACAATTAATATGAACATTAATAGTGTAGTGAAAATTCCCGCCAGCAAAGTACAAAGCAAAAATGCTCGTTACAAATGACATAAAGATAACGGATATACAAAAATTTATAAACTTCCGATTGAAAAATCACTATTGGAAAACATAGTATTGTCTGATTCACTGAGTTTACTGAACTACTGATGAGCGGATTTTTTTCCATTACGCTTATTTTAGAGAAACTTCGATTTATTTTGATTTTTTAGGGTATGTGAAGTATCACAAAAAAACACAAAACTAACACTTATTTTACGATTGAACAGCTACAGTTATCGAGAACTAATTCGAAATCGAGTTAAGGTATTCTCTCTCGAGATAAGATGCTTCGGAGAGTATTTTAGGCGAGGTACGTTTCCTACCACTAAAAAGATGTTATTTTTAACATTAATGGCCGATAATTACCTTACGAGTAGAGATTTCGCGAATTCAGAAACACAATTTTTTTTCTCGATTTTTTCAACGAGGTAAGATAGAATATTGTGAGAAATCCAGAAAACTATTGTGTCTCTAATATTCAAAAAAAGTTTGTTAATAAAATATTTTTTCCACAAAGTTCAAAAATGACATTCATTCAATGACAAGATGACTAGTTTTTGAGATAATACTTCTGAGATCCATATCATGAAACGATTAAAACTGTACCTCGAAAAATTTCTATTTAATCGTTAATTAATTTTTATTTTTGGTTTTCTTCTACCTTCTCAAAAATAGTTTTTAGTTTTATTTAATATGTTTTGTAAATTTACGTTTATTAAATGACAAGTTCACAAAATAAATATTGTAACAAAATTTATTACTTAAGGCGTAAATTGAAATTAATTTTTCAAAACCTATTCATTATGGATCCTTTTTTTACAACTTATCATTTAATTATGTTATCTTCCAACCTAGCATGACATCGATAAATACATTCAATGATCTAACAATTTGAAATTGTTTCAAAATTATAACGTATTTTATGACAATGAACATAAAATTCACTAATATTAAATTTTAAGAAAACTATCTTAAACAGTCGTAAACATTATTTAATACAACCATTTTTTTATCAAATTTGGCATGATGTGGATATATTAACGTTGAATGATATAAATCTGGTTTCGAAATTATTAAGTATTTTATAACAATGAACATAAATATCTCTAATATTAAATTTTAAGAAAAACAATCGTAAAGTGTCATACAACTCTTCCAATTATAAAATATTATCCATTAAAGCATTCTAAAAACATTTTTTTTTTTTTGGTTCTATTACATGAATATATTTATGTTAGTATCAAGTACAAACAGTTAATTAATTCGTGTATACATTTTAGAACAAATTTACATTTATTTAATACAATAGACACAAAAAAAATTTTAAGAGGTATCTTCACCATACTTGTTATAAATAATTGGGTAAGAACCCTACACATGATTCATATACAAAACACTCATCGAATGAATATGAAAAAAAAATCAGGAAACAAACAAACACTTCATTTTAATTCAATTCCTTTCCAAATTTGGTAACTTATTTTATGCAAAATGTATGTCGTCAATTGGATGATTTATTTTAAAAATAAATAAATAAATTTTTGTCAAATGTAACTTTTATCCTTCTAATCTTGGAAGACAAATTATATTCCACTGTCTTTTTATATTGCGATCTTGTTTATTTTTGTTCTTTTATAATGTTGTTTTTAAATATTATACAGCTGGAGGCGCTCTCAAAATAAAAAGAAATTCGTTTCACGAATATTTACTCTTTAAAATTAAACCTTTAGTTTATATCAAAATCACATAATACGTCAAAAATTCGATGGCCTAAATCTGTTAATATTTAAACAAATTATACTATTCAACTTCGGAGTATTTATTGGATAATTTATTAAGGTTAAGAACAACGTTTTATTAAAAAAATTAAATTAAATTACAATATCGAACAATCATAAAAATCCTGTCGCATCTTATTTGTAATTAACCTTCTGACACATGGTTTATTTTAACGCACAATAAGCTTTACACACGTTGCACACATGCATTTAACTTAATGCTATACTAAAAACCATTACTTTAAATCAATGCAAATATGAACTTGTAGGCCCAGCGCCCACCATCAGATTTTCTGATCAGAAAATCTGATATTAGTGAATAACATGTATTTTATATTAAACCCCGCACAAGGATTTGTATATAAGACATCAGCTTTTCTGATCATTTAATCTGATGGTTTGCGCGTACATATAATGCTATCTGAAGTAGCATCAGAACTGCTAATAAGAAAATCTTACGATGTTATCTGATGTAGACCATCTGTTAGTTAAAACATTAATTAATAAATTCAAAATATTTGAAAGTTTATTGATAAATTGTGGTTCGTTGTACGTATCCGATGATACTCGATGTTATGCGCTTGCTTAAGCTTTTTGTCTGATTTGAAGAATTTCTTTTAGGACTGACTGTTCAATTGTATGCGTTGGCATAATCTGATTTTCTACGGTTAACGTATATGAAATTAAAAATTATAATGCCAAACTAAACATTATTATCATACAAGTTTATAAACGACAAAGTACAAATATCAGCAATAAAATACATTATTTTCTATTCTGGATTGAAGTATCTAAAATAAAAAAATGTACAACAACCAAGAATATATTAAAATCTTCAAAAATAAATCAAAGAAACATACTAATAATTATAAAACAACAACTAAATCAACGAAAAATACTAATAATTAAGAAGATACTAATTTTTAATTCCGATTTAGTTAAAATTTTATAAGAATATGAATTATTAATTCGAATGTATCCTATACTGTAACATAATGAAGTGAATATAGGTAAAACAACGGATAATTAAAACAGAGAAAATAATACAGAAAATAATTCATATTATTCAGCATTAAGTCATTATTAAAATACACATTATATAAAACGAAAATTGATGTGTATTTGCATGTATATGATATTTTATTTATTTTTTAATTTATTCCTATACTTCCTTAATTATAGAATTTTGGACGAAAATGAATGAAATATTTTCGACAAAAAATTATACTAGATATATTAATAATTACTACAGAAAAATAGCACAAAATTTTCGATCCATTTTTTTTTTAAGGTTTAGGATCCCTTACTGTGTATAAAAACATAAATTTCGGTGGAACTTTAGAACCCACCTTGAAAAATATTTTTGGCCGATACCTCAGAAACTAATCACTTTAGGGCAAAAGTAATTGAGACCATTATTTAGGACTTTTTTGTAAAACTTACCGGTTACGTGTTATAGCCCAATTAATAAACCTGTTTTTCTATTTTTTATCTCGGTCGATAACTTATAAAAAAAACTCATTAAAATAATGTATTAATCAATGAAATACGTAAATCCATTTTTAAATATTAATTTCTCTACAACTTTTGTTGAAAAAAATTTTTTTCTAATGTCCTTACTTTTTGAGCTATAGGACGTTTAATGTTGGACTACCGAGCGTAAAGTCGATAATTTCAGAGAATGCTTAGAGTATAATGGTACAAGTTAAATAAATAAAAGACAAATATTGTTTTATTTTTGCCTTATTAAAAATCAAGTTTAACTCCAATAAAAAAATTTATATTCTCTACAATAATAGTCTCAATAACTTTAGAGCATTAAGTGTCTAAAGCTCCATCGGAATTTGTACGCGTTTAGTTTTTTTATACTCAGTAAGTGATCCCAAACATTATTTAAAAAAAAAAATTCGATTCGAAATTTAGTGCGAGGTTGACCAATATAACATCTAGTTTTACTGTTGTATTAATATACTACAGTATACTATAATAATGTACCCTAAAATATTGAGCAAATAAACATACATTATTCCTTAAAAGAAACCTGATAGTAAGTAAATAAATAAATAACACGCTGGTTTAAAATTAAACAAGGGAAGAAAAACAGAACGAAAACAAATAATCACAAGATAAAATCGTTAAAATAAGAAAAAAATCAATCAGAAAAAAAACACCATCGAAAAAACGTGTGAAAACACTTTTAACAAAAAAAAAAAAGTTTCTCTTGAATACAACACAACCACAAATATTATTTTCGATAATACAAATGTTGCGTGCAAATTAAATTAACAAACTCTCAATTGCAAACAGACTACGTGATTATATTATACTTTTACTTTCTTTCATTCAATCAATTTACAACCACGTACAAAAAAATTGAAAGGTCAAGATAAAATATCAAAAAATTAATTCATTGCATACGCGTATAACATCTTTCATTGGTATTTGTTTTTACCAGTTAAGATATTACATGAATAAATGCCTCAACACTCTTTAACTAAGATTCCAATGAACTCAAATCGATGAGTCCTCATAGCATGCTTAATGAAGAAAACTGTCCTTAATTAATGAAAAAAAGCACATATAATTTTACCAAGTTAACGTCAAAAAATATGTGATTAAACATGATAAATTTTGTATTGTTACACTAAGATACATCTACTTCTTAAAAACTGACACATATAATGACATCCAACGCATTTTATGATCATTATACATCTGACATGTGACTGGGAAATAATATGTTGCATTTAAGGTTTAATTTACTGCACTAATTAAGTGAATCCATTTTTATCTTAGTTAATATGCTATTGATAATAAAAATTCCTGGGAACGCATATACCATAATTGTATCGTATTTATGTATATAGCTAATTGGTCCAGCGAACTGCGACAATCACAGCAGAAATTTTGAAATATAGCTCCATATCGACATGCGGGTTTATTGTATTCTGTTTAGAGAAAGACATTTGAAAAAGTAGTACAAAAATGTATCGGTAAGGCATAAATTGCATATATTATTTAAATCGTGTCATTTTATGAAAATTAGTATCCATAAAAATATTTTCAATAATCTACTGAGATTGTATAAAATATAGCATATTATTATTTTTGTTTGTAGTTTAAGGACATATTTCAAAGTGCTTGAAAATAAGAAAACTTGAATAAAAATTCAGTTGTACAAATCTAAATTTAAAAAATTTGAAATTTGAAATTTTTAAACCACTATGCAAAGTACATACATATCGCTTTAACAAGATGTGTTTTTGTATGCATTTCACAAAACATTGAATATAAAGTAAATTTTAGTTTTGAAATATAGCTCGTATAGATAAAGCAGGTTTTGCATTATGTTCAGAAACACATTTGAAACATGTATAGCCTATAATTAGGCGGAGCTTGCTCAAAAATGCATCGATAATGTATAAGATGCATCTAAAAAATGCATTGTCAACCGTTATAACTGTCGCGACCTTCAAAAAAGAAAGAAAGTAATTCTAAGTATATGATCCACGTGATTTATTTGATGTTTCAAATTCATCACTATATTTAGATGGTATTTATAAATATTCAATTCATTGACCTCCATTACATATAATTGCATTACATACAATTATATGAAACCAAAGAAAGAATTATAATTATTAATGTTCCAGAAATGGATTCAAAAATGAAATAAAAAAAAATGTTATATTCAATTAGATAGTAGAAGCTCAATGAAAGAGGTTACTTTACATGTAGTAAAGTTTTTTGAAAACATTCTTTTTCAACTTTTATAATCATAATGGTCTATGCGACTTCGCAAACATTTAGGGAGATTTATCTGACAAACTTTTCCTCATATATAATATGGTACGGAGATAATACTGAAAAACAGATATGTACAATAGAAAAAAAAATACAGCTTAGAATATACAACATTTATAGAATCCTGGAGTACTAACTTTCTTGCCATTATTTTCTCATGTAAGGTTTAAATAAACAAGGTAATATGTTGTTTTTGTTGTTGTTTTAGTTGTATATAAAAAATTACATTGGCGTCACTGTCGTTTCCCTTATTAAGAATTAACTACACACATTTTTTACTTTACCATTTACGTAAAGCAAAGGTTAAATAAATATTTAAAGCGATGATAATGATCGAAGATCAAAAATGATCCTTTTACCACAGTAACGTTATGGTCTGCTTAAAACATAATTTTTTTAAGCTAATTTTGGGATAAAGGTTAAAAACTTTGAAGATGATATTACAATATTTGTTTAAACGGTTGATTCTTTTCCACATCAAGTGTAGCTACGCGCGTATTACGGAATAGGAGGAAGAAGGATGCAAATAATTCCAATCTTCGGAAGAAATTAAACATTTAGTGTAATAATTACCTATGTGCTATCATTTCATAGCCTGCTGGGAAATTGTCTCATGAAAATAAGAAAGAAACTTGTGGCATATATTCTGAATTATTTACGACAACCCAATAATGATATGAGATATGGGTTGTTTCTTGATTGTTTTTCTTTGGTTTGAGTACATGATTATCCATATACCAAATCAACAAAAACTCGCCAAAAATTATTTAGTAGAATGCTTAAAAACTACAGAATTTACTTCGTATATAATATGAATAACTATAAACACCTCTCTTCTATTTTTTGAATAATATTATAAGCGCTTTAGAATTTAAATTGAATAGTTAGCAGTAAAATTAAAGTATGCCGTTATTCTTCACGTGACATTTTCATGAAAACTATTCTTTATGTTACGGGATCCAAAATCTATACTAAATTTCATATTTTATCCTCTACAACTTTTACGATTTATAATAATCTAATTGTTCTAATTTCTATTAGACAGTATCTGTGTGACAGTTCGAGGAAAATAGTTTTAAACATCTATTATCTTACCATAATACGGTTTTAATAGAATCGGCTTACCTGGAAACAAAATATATAATTGTATATTATTTTGGAATTAACTTAAGTAAATAGAATAGAATAATAATAATGCCTATTACTAATCTGAACACTATAAAGAAATCAATTTCTATTCATTGTTCTCAAAATGCGTCATATTGTTTTCTTTCGTTGCTATGGTTACCAAAAATTATCATGTATTTAAATTATCGACGTCACCATGCATTGCCATTCAAACTGAGCATATATACAAAATTTCAGCTCAATTGGTTCAAGATATCTGCCTCAAAATTAAATTGCAAGATTCCACCCGAACAAACAAAAATTGCAGGTTAAATAAAAGTTTTAAAAATATAACTTATTCTAACAATTTTAACGCAAAACTACATATAATTAAATGCCATTTTTTGTAATAGTTCAATAATTTTCATGTAGCAACTCGTAGTATTTTCATCGATTAAGTAGATTTTTCTTGCGTTCTATGCACGCTAGAATCATAGTAGATCGTGATTTGGGTTCATCGTTTGCCTTATTGTATTATATTTCAGTCATATGACTTCACGACACATGAAATAAGAAATGACATGAAGTTTTATAAAATATATATAAAACTGTTCATATCGAACAGAAAGGTATTAAGCTACTCCATCCGAACGTTTATTCTAATCTTATGGCTGATCACAATCTGAAATAATATTTTTATGATTTTCAAAATGAAGCTACGACTAATTATTTATTTGTAAAAAAAGGTTTTTGTTTCATTTGTAGAAAGTATTTCATAGGATAAAAAATTAAAATTAGTAATACACATATGTTTGATATATATACATGGCATATTACACATATTATACATTAAAAATTGTAGGAATAACATCATTAAATTTTAATAAAAATAATTCAATAAAGCATGAAAAAATAAAAAGTTTATAAAAACGTTATATAAGTTGACAAGTCATATGAAACTAGTTGGACATACGTCTATGATAAACATACAGAGTAGACTCGACTAGTACATTTAGACTTTTTTTTGTAGCAAATTTATAGTGTACAACATTAAAACAAAGTACGATAACTATTTTTCACTTTATAAATATATAAAAATGGGTAATTTTTCCTTGTCATTTAAATGCCATACAGAAGGTAGGTAGTAAAAAACATTAATGTGATTTTATTGTAGTTCCATACATACTAGTGTGCATTCAAAAACTCGAACTGTAAAAAGAAACAAGATGTTTAAAAAACAGTTCTTAATTGAATTGCATTTGAAGAAAAATTTTCATTTTGACACATGTTTAAATACTAAAATCTATAGACTGGGGGATATAACAATAGATTTCGGTAAATTATTTACTCGAAGTGTCCGAGAGTAAAAATAAAGCATAATATTTGACGATAATTAAAATTTATGTAGAAATGTTTTTAATATTTTGAATTATCTTCAAATTTATCGATATTTTTTACATTTATATCACGTGAGTTACACCACTAGACTACTATGAAAAAGTTAATTAATTTTTTTAAACAGTTATCTTAATTAGTAAGAAAATCTACTAAATTGTTAGGTTATGTTTTGTTCTCAATGTGTTATACCAGTATTTATATACCGGTACTAGGCCATGAAAATAGCAGACAGCCTTTTTATAGAAATAAAAAAGGTTTAAGTATTCATGTAATTTTATGGTAAGAAATCGTTTACTACCCTATATATCGCAGTCTATGTTAATGCAATTTATAAAACAAACAAAGCTTTTTGTTTCTGCACTAAAAATTTATTTATATTTTAAGCAGATTTTGCATAAAAAAAGAGCAGTTTTTAGTTACGGTAGAGAATAATCATTTTTAAGTATCCATGAAATTGGTCTCACGATCATATAATTTTTCAAAATAATAATAAAAATTCGAAAAGTTTTGAATATTTTTGATTCCGCACAAAAATTCAGATAAACTTTCTTGAGATAAACTTTCAGAGAGAAGTAGAAATGAGATTTGCATCACAAATGTATTGATAGATTTGAAAACATTACTTGGTCCCACGTTCATATAATTTCCCAAAATAGTATATTCGAAAAATTTTGAATATTTTCAAATCAATAGATAGACCGCCTGAAATATAGATAGAATTGAAAACATTATCCATCTGCTGGGAAACGATCCCGAAACTTTTCGAGTTGATTAACAATTAGAAGATCACGGATTCGAATCCTGGTAGACGTATAATTTTTCAATTCTACCTCTTAAAAAGAATTATGAAAGTATAATGAAATATCTTCAAATATTTATGTTAGGAATTAAATTAATTCAGCGTCCTTTTTGAGAGCAGATTTCATTTTCATACTGACTCAAAGTAACAGATATGAAAAAGGAGATAAAATATTAAGTAAGCTAGATAATTAAGATTTAAAATAGTTAACAGCAGGAATTTTAAATAGACCCCGAATGATGATAATATGGGATCGCGTATGAAAATATTTATAAACAAATAAATAATATAATTTTATTTTTAATAATAATATTAAAAAATCATTAGTATCATAATAGAAAAGATTCCTAACTAAGGTGGAAATTAATAAAAATCATAATTTTATTAAAAACTGTTTTTCCTCGTCGGGTAATATTAACAACAACAATATACAGCACCGTAATAAAAAAAACTACGGAAGACTTTTTTCTACACAAATAAAAAAATACATCTTTGTTATTTTTTAAAATATATATTCATCGAGAAGAGGTTCTTCCGTTTTAAAAAGTCTAGTTGAAAGTAAATGGAATGAGTCCATCATATATAAGAATGACTTGACTAGTGTAATAGTTAAGATGGGAAGAAGACCGCTTTAATTTGATATAATACTACTTCTATATGCAATCTCTTCTTCATCTCTCCATCGAATATCCAACATCTATCGTTCACAACTTACATTTATGTTAAAAATTGTAGTTCGCTTATTTTATCTTTAGTGTATGGGAAAATGAGCTCATAGTAAAAAACTTAAAAGCTAAATAATTAAAATTAGATCAAAATGAAAAGAAACCTGTAAGTATGTGAACAAACATCAAACAGTTTTTAAATATAAAAATAAACAAGGAACTCTTTTATATCAAAAAGTTCTATTTCTGAAAGAATAATCGAGGAACAGTATTCTCACTTGTTTCTTTATAGTTTGTTTAGTTAAAGTCTCATTGCTTGTAAATATTCGTGACCAAAACTGTTCTTCGTTAATGGGATATAAATAAAAAATATTGAAGAAATTAAAATAAATTATCGAATAAATGATGAGCTTTTTTATTCTTAAATTCCTTTAAATAAAAACATGAACTGAAATTTTTCAAAAATTTTTGTACATTACAATGACTTGTGTAAACACTGATAATAACAAGCAAAAATAAATAAAAGCTGATGCACACTTTATAATAAATTATTTTTTAGTAATAAAGTTTATTTTGGGAGTAAACTTTCATTTATGTTTAGGTAACCAATATGAGAAACAAGTGGTTGCAATTTTCAATGTATATTATTATTTTTGTAATGTAAAGCACAATTTATTTGAATAATTTTGTGCACTTTTTAAAGGACCGTAGATTAAAGCAATAATCAGATACTGAAGTATTATAGTTGACAACCCAAAAATACGAAAAAAAGAAAAGCGCCAGCTGAAATTCGAGTTAATTCTGAATAAAAATTGTTTATTACTAGCTTTACTTAACTTGCAATAAATGTGTGTTAGGGTCAAATAAAACAACTCTATTTTAAAATAATAGTTTGTATTGTTCATGTCTAGTTTGGATGACAATACATTTTAAAAACAGGCATGACCTGCCCCCTCCCCAACCCTTGGAAATTTCTAACTTTTTTTCAATGTAAGTAACAAGCGTTATTTGATATCGATGTGAAATAATGACGAAAAATCAGAGTAAAGAAAATGATCCTTTGGGGAAAATCTCGAAAACGATCAACTTTTCTTGAATGCAAGCTAGGAAGATGCGGTTGTTTGCAATCAATCTGAAATTATAAAGTGAGATCAGGGTACAAAACTATCTTAAATTCACCCCCTTCTTTTTGGGAAAATTTTCGAAACATATTTTTATGTAAGCTTAGAAAATGCGGTTTTTGTATCGAAGTGAAATAAATGATAAAAAGTAAAAACATATTTTTTATTTGAGCGAAAAAATTTTCGCTTAATTGTCCGTGCATTGTTCACCCCCATATTACCCAATTTCAGTCTATAATACCTCAAAAGAAAGGTCGTCACTCAGTGTTCTTAGGCCAAAAACCTTGGAGTATTCTTAGACCAAATTCTCTATCTTCATTAGAATTCATTATATTTGGATACAAATCAATCACAACACTTGGAGAAAGAAACGCCCCACAAAATATGCATATTTATTGCTATTAAACACTCAAATTGGATCAGCCAGAAATTGTTGAGAGCACAACACACACTCATCACCTTTTTCGTATTAAATGAATTATTAATAGTATCACGTCTGCTTGGAAAATGCCAGAGTTGTTTAGAATTTCAGATTCATATTTAAGCTATTAAATTATTAAGGAACGGGAACAATTACTAATAAGGAACAAAATATGTACTGTTATATCTATGTACTATGTTGAATAAGAAATAAAGAACTTTTAAAACTGAACTAAAAACTCAACAATTAATTTTTCGAAGCAGCACTCAGGTCCACTAGTTTTAATAATATTAAAAAATGATCACATTAGAAAATTGTTTATTTAATCTAAGTAATTACTCTTATGTTATATACACACTACATGACTGTTGAATCACCGTTTACCCTATATATATTCAGTTTTCAAAAAATAAGTGAAAAACAAAGTTTGAAGAGTGATGCGCTTTGGTTGTTGCTAAAGTAAAGAAGGAACACATAAACAACATATATCCGAGGGTCTTCTTATACTTTGTTGCAACAAGGAAAGTAAACATACACACAGCCCTGTTCCTGGTTACCATCTTCACAAATGACGTACATCAACTGGCTATAGATATATTTGTTAACATTTTTACCTCCATATAAATTGGGTTATGGAGTTAGACTAAGTATAATCGAGAAAAACATATTTATTAATTCTTTCAAGTTTATTTGGAAATAGTAATAAAATTACTTTATCAAATACGAAAATATTCAATTTATGCTTGAATACATTTTAAATAGCTTCTAAGATTGTTGTTCAAATTTCCATGTTGTAACAATTAGAGTGGTACTTCCTTTTTTACAATTCCTTTCCAGATTTCACTAAATGAAACATCCTACACTCTGTTAGAAATCTATCTTTTTTATGCATATGAGCATTGGATTACTTTTGAACAGTATTAAAGATCTAGTATACGTCATTAAAACTTCAGATCGCTATCTCTTTTCGTTTTTACAGTTATATTGGTGAAGGGCAGACTTAAGAAAATGAACTAATTAATTACGTGATTCTATGAAATTCTAAATTTAATATATATTTAATTAGGTATAAAAGCTTGGTTATATTTTGTTTCTGATTTCTTCGAAGAGTTTCTTATTTAATGTACGATTTATGCATACACAGTGTAATTAGACTTTATAGTCTTATATAAATTTGACAGAAGTGTATTTTACATTATAGTCATATATGTATAAATTTGACAGAAGTGTATTTTACATTATAGTCATATATGTATAAATTTGACAGAAGTGTATTTTACATTATAGTCATATATGTATAAATTTGACAGAAGTGTATTTTACATTATAGTCATATATGTATAAATTTGACAGAAGTGTATTTTACATTATAGTCATATATGTATAAATTTGACAGAAGTGTATTTCACACAGCAAACGATTTAACATATTAGTTTTATTAATAAAATAGAAATGAATATATTATTGTTATTTTTTATAGGAGCTGTTATGTATTTCTGAGAATTTAAAAACAAATAGTGTATTTTTTATTTTTAAAAACAAATTTATTTATGAATTCTTCGTTTGATATGTTGTTAGGGTAATAAAATTTCCATTATTTTATTTATAAAAAAAAACTGATTTCTTATATTTTGGCATCCCAAACATATATTACAATGCATGGCTTACAAAATGGCGAACCAAACATAGTTAGTTTTTTATGAAAAAAGTTGTATTCAAAAAATGCGGGCAATTCAATTATCTAGATATTATAATAAAACAGAAAAAACCGCAAAAAGCCATTTTTGATCCCCCATGTTGTAAGGCATACAGTAGTAATGAAAACATTGAAATATGTTTTTTAAAATGCCAAAAAAATAAACGATTTCCAATTTTTTTTTTATTAGAAGTTTTTGTACTCCTTGAGACTAATTTCTCTAAACAATTACGTTATATAGAGGATATGTGGCGTTTACATCATATTTTTAAAAACATTTTTATTATATTTAAAATGCAAGAATAACCCATTTTCTATCTGAAAATAAAACAAATAGGTTGTGTACAGTAAGAATAGAATTCTAACACACATGTAATTGTGTAAAAAGTTCAAATATGAAAAATTTGAAATGTGTTTGAATTATATTGTCGATAAATTATGCAATGACAATGATCGGTAAGAAATAAACAAATTTAACTGTTTAAATACCCAAAAATAGGAGAACATATTAAATGATTTAACAGCTGTATCAACAATTTTTTAGTGCATTGATATTTTGAGCAAGCATTAGAAATTTTCGACTGAACTTAAGAAAATACCCATATTTTAAATATATTGAGGATAATATATTTTATACGAAAAAAGAGTTCTCCTTTCTGTTGAAGGAGAAAAATTAAAAGACTATTGAAAATGGTAAAATTCTCTCTTACTCTTCGAATAAATATTATTTAATCACTGAATATTTTAAAGAGATCAATCATTTCGCGACTTTTAACAAACAGTTCCCAGTTGATAATTCGCACTTGCATGTACAACATGTCGTAATTCATCGTCAGTACGCATGTTGAATATTCAAACTAAATCAAAAACTGAGGGAATTTAGCTCACAAATACTGATCATATAGCGAGCGACTTTGTTGTTATTTCAAACTAATCATTATTATTTTTTCAATATGAATTTAACATTTACCGTCCGGACTATTACATTTCAAACACACATCTTGTTTAAATATTATCCATATAAATTTCATTTATGTGAAGTGTAATCCTTCTATTAGTTTTCAACAGTTATGCATACCTAAAACACATTCAACGAGCCAACCTCTAAAGACAATAGTTATTATTTAACTTCTTCAACGTTACTGAATTATTTATGAGTTATTTAATTATAATAACTTATACAAATAGAAACTTCAAAAGTAAATATAAACTCGTTAACCAGCCGTTTTAAATATCAAACGAATACAATTTTATTTTATATTCAATTTTTGAAGCGTCACTTTTTTGTAGGTATAATTTTGTAACAGTTTCAAACCATGCATATTCGTCGACAATCAACGATTTATAAAATTTATTAATATCCTAATAAGTTCATGAATTATGTTTCAAGAACGATAATCACCATATGCATTACAATTTTGGAATTCTTTTACTTTTATACGAGATCAACTCTCACGATAAGATATCTTAATGATTCTTATCAGCAATTTTAGTGTTATTAAATCAATTTAAATAATAAATGCTATAACATTATTAATTGATTAAAACGGCAGTTAAGGCTCTAAATCTCAGTTTATTTATTTGTAAACAGCACATGCCTGTATGACACAAATGTCGTAAAAATAAAGTGATATGAGAACAATGTTTCAAAAAAGTGCATACTTACTTAAATGAGGAATAGTTCTGGGGAAAAGAGGATAAACTCATATCCGAATCTTCAATAGAATAGAATATAATAAATTTATTGACCTGTCCAAGCTAATCATATTCATACAAAATAATAAATTGTAGTAATAGTTAAAACTATATATAAATTGTAAATAAAAAAAATTATTTTTTAGTTTATAGAGAACAAGACAAAGATAGAATTACAATAAATTGATATTATTTAGTGTCTTTAGTTGGAAACATAAGCAAATTGTGCAAATTATTTTTCATAGATACGCTTTTCTGAGTTTTAAAACATATTTCAAGTGGGACACCACATTATAAATTTACTTTGGATCAAATACGCTGAGAATATTCTCAACATTGTACAAATTAACTTTAATTTTCAAGCTATATCTTGCTTCCATTTCGGTTCCGTGTCCATCCTCTAGTAAATGTTTCACACTCTAAGTGTCATCACATAGCATATGTACTCTTCCGTTGCCAGTGTCTTACGCTTCCACTTGAAGGTATATATTCTGAAGATGGCGAAAAGATGTTTTTCATTTCTATTGATTATGTTTAAATATTTTTCCGTCTTTGTAGCGATTAAGCCTGCGCGATAAAATATTCAATAAAAATATAAGATTCCTTTAAAATACACGAGGATGACCCTCATTTAACCTAGAACGCATTCCCCAAAGCGTAAATATGAACTGACGATTAATCGGACCTTAAAAATGATTAAACTTTTGTTTAAACATAATGTTTTAGATCTGATGTAATTATATTTCGAGATTTTCGAAGAATATCAAGTTAAACCCAAAAATTGACACTTTAAAAATCGAAAAAATTATAAAATTATCATACCGACAAATAATGTTCAGTATAATGAAAAAGTCAGGTTTATATTTGAAAAAAGGTAAAAGAAAATTTAAAATAGCATAATCCACATAAGCTTTTCTTTTGTAATAATAATATAAAATAGTTTAAAAAAACTAAAAAAACACGCTCTATCCTTATTACTCTCATGCAAAGGATCCGTTCAGATGCGTTCTGCAGCCAACTTCAGAGAGTTACCTACAGACAAACAAACATACGAGTGAAGCTAATAAAAGCGTGTTAAAAACCAACTTTGTAATTTAAAATTTTCCTGTTTATCAAACTAGTATGGGAATTAAATTCAATAATACGTTTCCGTGTTAAGATACATTTTTTCACTATTATTATAATTTTTGGGGCTTGAAAATAATAACTCAATTCACGTAAATTAATTTTTACCTGTTAGAGTGCTTTTCAGTGCAACGAGCACTGAACATTTTCCCGAACAGAAAATTCTTAAAAGATTTATTTTCCCTACGAACTTCTATAACACATGATTTATAAATTGATAAACATATTATTTGACACAAAATATGTAATCCTAGAGATAAGAAAAATAAAAATCAATTGTTTGTGTAAATACAAGAATATTTATATTCAAATTGTCATATTTTCTGTTATGATGATGGCTTTTAATTATTTATAGAGAATTTAGCTTTTGCATTGAGAAAACACAATTCTGTTATCTATAATATCCATTCACTCTTGTAAATATTCTTCTCACAACGTTCTTTAATCCCAAGAGATTAAACAAATAATGCATACACAAAATATATGACTCAAATAATAAGGTAAAACAAATAGTTTAGAAATTTAATTTCCTGGACAAAAACCCGTAATATGAAGATAGTAACAATGTAAAAAAAGAGCAAGAGGTATCGTGGGACATCCAGTGAGAACTATGTTTCTTTCGTGAATCGCAAATGAATTTTACGTATTCAAATAAATTTGAATAACAGGTGGTATTTTTTATAGCAC
Organism: Chrysopa pallens; assembly: GCA_020423425.1. Classification (NCBI taxonomy): domain Eukaryota; kingdom Metazoa; phylum Arthropoda; class Insecta; order Neuroptera; family Chrysopidae; genus Chrysopa; species Chrysopa pallens. The sequence goes on along the minus strand of CM035591.1, from coordinate 69,509,222 downwards.
TAAAAAATGCTAACAAAACTTAAATAATTAACAAAATTTCACAAAATATGAATTAAAACTATTTTCATTTCAGATAGAAGTGAAATATATTTTAAAGTTTTTATTTATTTATTTACTTAATTTTTTGTATATTTTGCTATACCACCGACCCATTACAAATATTACAAATTTTTACATTACAAACCATTACAAATATTTTTATGATAATGTAGTTCTAATACTTAGATGTTCCAAAACATTTGTTTGTATTTTGACGGCGTTCTACCGTATTGTAGGAAGTGACTTTATGTTTTTGGGTATGTATGTTTGACGATCGTCTGTGTGAAAGTGTGTTTGTGTGTATCTAAAATATTTAACTATGCCCATACCGCTCGAATAAATATCTATCTATTAAAATTGGTAATCTAAAATTAAAAAATAGTATAATGAATATATAACCTGAAAATCTATTCTAAATAAAATCATTTTTGTGATGGAATGAGTAATTTCGGATATTTAATACAAAGTTCAACTCAGCCTTTCAAGTTTTTGAAAGAGATAGGGGGTCTTTGTTCTTCCTCACGATCTAAGAAGAATATTGATAAAATAATTTTTGAAATAGTATTTGAATTTGTATTTTAATATTGAGATTTTTTATTAAATTTTTTTCTTATTTCTATAATAAAATTGTTATCAATTCAAAAATTTTGACTGTAAGGAATTTCATAAGGAGTTTTAAAAATACGCAAATGCAACTTAATTTGTTGTTTTATCATAAGTAATTGTAATTGTATAATTGTAATTCTACTTGTATATCTAGAGTTACAAATATTTCATTCCACCATGACTTATTCGTACGTTTACAATTATGGTCTACTTGCTTGACGATGGTGCTCATTTAGTGTGTGTACCTACAGACACGTAGATTCAAGAGTATCAAAAATAGTTGTAATATAATCTTTATAAATATATATGTATTGGAGAACCTCTAAGTACTTTCAGTAATTCAATCTAATAGACTACATAAAAAAGTAAAATGCATCTAAGTGCCTGTAACATCATCATGTTAGAAAATATGAACAGTTATAATATATATTAACATGACATGAAATTTTTTTAAATCTAGTCACTTCTTAAGCAAAAAGGTTATATATTACGGTGATATGAGAACTGAATTATTAACTACAAAACAATCGTAGAAACAAAGTATGAAACTTTCTATCAAATTTTTTTATATAATACAAAAATTGATTAAAAAAATATATTTGAAAAAAATAGTTTGCTTTCTATAAAATTGAGAAATAAAACTTAATAATGGCATAAACTTTTATGCTATTATTACCCTGAACATGTCTTACTGGCGACCACTCACTTTCCGATCTTTATCCATATCGATAAAGTTGGCCTCGAACCAAAAACCTGAAGATATCATATACACAAAATGTATTTTGTATCACTTAAAATTTTTAGTAGCACTCAGCTGACTATTTCTTACCGTTTTCTGCACCACTTTTAGACTTTTCGCTTTCGCAAACATCGATTTATTAGAATAATCGTTTTAAGCAAAAATTAAACGACTTATCGCTTATGTAAATCTATGTCACTGTAAGCGTATATCACATGTATACATATACAAAATTTCATTAAATTCATCAGATGTAGGAAAACAATAAGTGAAGATATCATCTAAGAGTGTAAATTGTTTACTTATATGACGTCGAGTCTGAGCATCGATTCTTTCCCTGTTTATAATAACTAACTAAAATTGGTCACAGGAATTCAGGACAATAAATTACAAACTAAGTGTGGATTTTAGTTGAACGTTTCGTCCTTTTATTAGGACTTCCTCAGCAACTTAATCGTATTAGTTTAAGTTGCAGAGGAAGTCCTAATAAAAGAACGAAACATTCAACTAAAATCCACACTTAGTTTGTAATTTATTGTCCTGAATCCCTGTGACCAATTTTAGTTATTTATTAATTTTCTAGAAAATTTCTAACTTTTTTCTAACTTTGTTGTCGAAATACCTATTAGAAGATTCAAAAAAAAAAAAAAAATGATCCAGGAAATTGGAGCAAAAAAAAAATCGAAATTTAACATTGACGAGTTTCTAAGATTTCCATCTGTTCTTAATCTAGATTGTTAATAAACAAATAATCCAATTTCCGCAAATTCTAATAAAATATTTTGCAACGGAATCTTTAAAAAGCGCCATGCAGAGAACAATAAAAAGTATGATAGATATTAGCGATTATATTATGAAAAATATGGGGGAAATTTTAATAAAGCATAAAATTTTTCTTAACATGAGTCTTTCAAAAACAAATATTACTTTTCTAATAAACATTATTATAAATAAAATGTATAAATATTTAACAACGAACTACAATATTCAATAACTGAACACATCATTATTAATCCATTTCAATGACTACATAAACTAAAAATAACTATTGTTATCAAGCTTCCATTCAATGCATGCACATGTCTGTCCATCATCAATATTAAAATAAATATAATCGAGTCAATATTATTTTACCTTATTTAAATACTCTGGCAATTCACATATAATGCATACATATAATAACATTAACGACCAAAACACATTCATTGAGTGTAAATAAATGTATTTATGCAATATTAAAAATAATATTAATATTTGATTCGAATTTCATTTGCATTTAAATTTGATACTAAATTTTAGAATATTTAGTGGAGGAGCGTTAAATTATTATTTTGAAACTGGTTTAAGGCGGATTGTTCATTATGTAAAAATTGTTCAATTTTCGCACCCAAATAACTCAAAAAATAATTATTCAAATGTTTTGAAATTTGATATGTACAATATTAACATGACAATGGAAGGTGGCTTACTGAAAAAATTCTTTTACAAATAAAATCGATTTTTGATTTTTGCCTCATAAATTTTTTTTTGGAAAAAACTCTTTGACAACCCCTTTGATTTCAAGTCAATATTACCAAATTTCAAAACATTTGAATAAGTATTTTTTGAGTTAATTGGGCGCGAAAAGTGCAAAAATTGAAAAAATATACAATGTTAATTACATGAAATTTAAGTCAACAGCTTGTTAGAAACACTCCGTTATGTCAATAACAGCTGTGGATAATCGCTCTTAATCCAGATTTTGGTGATTTTTTAAACAAACTTCAACAAAAAATGGAGGTTATCAATTTGATCCATATGAATGTAATGAGTTTGGAATTGCAAGATACTCGTTTTTGCATATTTTTGTAACCTTCTCAAATTCAGCATTCAGGAAGATATTGCGGAAAAAAATTTGTGGATGAGATATGTTTCAAAATTACTGTAAGTTTCATCCAAATTGGTTTAGTTGTGTTCAAATTATGAAGTGTTAAGTGTATAACAAAATTCAGGGATACCACTTGGGGATATAATTTTACATTTTATCGTAACATTATCGAACAAAATTTCAATTGGATAAGTTATAACCAGCTTTTATTTAAGTTGTAATTAACCTGTTAGCTAGGTATCTTGGCATTGAATTTTAAACCAGATCTCTAACTTATTGATCTGAAACTTTAACTACGTTTGATTTGGGCTTTAATGAATAGTTAGCTTAGTGACATTATTCGAAATCCTTTATAGCGGAATCTGAAAGATGACGAACATGATGGCTAATGATGTGGATATCGTAGCTGAGTGCTACTAAAAATAACGGACAATAAAATCATACCATTTTGATTCAAATATGGCGGATGTTACAAAAAAAAAACAAATTGCTTAATAATTTCATTTTATTAAGCAATTTGACATAAGTAAAAATAGCGTATCATTTTATGAAATCGAAGTTTGATTACGTCAGTTCCACGATAATGCAAATACCGGTACTCTACTAATTTGTTTTTATTGATTATTTATTAAAATGGAATTGATTGATAGTTTGACTAAATTCCAAATAAAATTTTTCCGCATATGTTTTTTTGCAATACCAATGATGACTAGATTCAAAAGAATGTTCTGTTCGTAAAATATATTAACCATTTGTGCTTAATAAATAAACATGTAATAACCAAGCAAATGGTGGAAAACAAAAAATATTATTTCATACAATTCGAAATACAATTCTATTGTAGTATGTTTATAAAATATATTTTCCTTCTTATACAAAAAAGATTCATTAAAACTTACCTATAAATAAATATATTTATATAGCCACCGAAATCTTACCTAAAACAAACGGAAATACATATTAAAAGTTACTCAACGAATAATTTAATGATTGATTTGAGAAATAGAAAATATTTGGTATTATAAATTATTTACATAATAGCGTTGCAATAATCGTTATAAAACTAATCGCATTTTGACTTGAAATTTGACTACATGATTATTACTATAAAAAATGAAATGATTTAAATCAAATTTTGTTAAATCAACTCTTAAATTATAATTATCACCACATTGTATATTTCCAATATGTTTTTCAATGAAATAATTAACATTTAAAATTGTTTACAAAATATTTTTGATTTAGCATACATATATCTTGAATTTGAATATATTCGAAATTTTTATGCTGTAACCTATATTTAAAATTATTTTAATACATTACGAATAGTCAGCAGTGTTCTAGAATTTTATTTTTTACATTTTTAATTCATTTCATACATTAATTAAATAAAATCTCAAAAAATCTCAAAGAAGGAAATCATTGTAATATAGTGACATAGTTTCTTTTTTTTTTTTGATTCTTTTATTTACCAGACCAATATTCAAATATTATACATGGCATTTTTAAATAAGATACATGACAATAAGAAAAACTTAACATTAAGAGGTCGTCGCTCAGACATAGTTTCAATGTTGGTAATATTTTTTACATGAGTGTATTGCGCTCTCTTTTACATAAAGTGTTTGTATTTATTTAAGTTTTTTTTTATCTATTTACTTACAGTTTAAATTTTTAACTTAAATAAATCAAGTCTGTATTGAAAATATAATTATAATTCACCTTTTTAACCGCAACAAAAGGATTTTAAAATAAAATGATCTGAATGAAACGAAAATTTATAAAACTTAATTTTTTCAATTTTCATAAATGTACGATTTTTTGTTTATCTTCATTTAAAATTACTTCTTAATTTGTTATATATTATATGTATAAAAATTGTTCTTACTTTAGAACGTAACGGCGAAACAAATTTTTTGAGAGGGTTTATACTTTTTCACCCATTAATAACAATATTTAAAAACCAGTTTTTTTTATAATCGTACCAAACACCTTTAAGCACAAACTGTTTTTAAAGTCTAAGGATATACATTAATAAAAAATATTGTGTAAAGTTGAATAAACCGACCTCGCCCACATCATATCGGATGTGGTTAATGATAGCGAAAAATGTTTCAAACAAAATTAAGGATTTCAAATAGAAGCATCCTACCAGTTTTCAAAATTAAATAATCCAACAATTGATTTTATTAAAATTTAGATAAAATAGATAATAGATAAAATTAATAACCATATAACAAAATGAAATAAATATTTCATTAACGAAATTTTCAGTAATTGAATTTAACGGCAATAATATTTTATGGTAGTGTAATTTAAAATTAACATATTCATTCAGCTATTACTCCACCATTTGCATACACTAAAAGTAATAACAATAATAATATGGAAATGTATAATTAAAATTTTCAATTATTTAATAATATGCAAGTTATATAATTTTCATGATCATCAGTCACTATCAATAACTGACCATTTAAAATTAATATTTGTTCATTTATTGCTTATCAATATCCAGATTAAATTATTTAATTTTGAAATAAAAGCACTAAAAAATACCGAGTAATGTTTTGAATATTGCTTTTCATTGTTGATTTTTAGTATTTATCAGTGACAATAATATGGAACTTTTTTCAAGCTTAGCTGGTATTGTATTAAGCTTTTGATACTGTAAGACTTTCAAAATTTGTAGTCATATCAAAATAATTAACTGTTTGTTTAATAAAACTTTATAAATAAAAAACGATTTTGGTCCCGTCGCTATCATTGCAAAGGGGGTTTTATTATATTTTTTTTTCACTTTAGACTGTATTCATTTATTTGGTATATGAAAGTGCTATTGCGAATATTAAATAATTTTTCAAAATAGTTGAAAGTTTGTCAATAAACAATAAAATAATTGCAAATTCTGTTAAATTTTTAGGACTCGATTAGATTTTGTCAATCGAATAAAAATTTTATCACAATAATGTTTAAAGATTTGAAGATTGATAATACGACTAAAATGAATCAAATTTGTTCCCTCCTTGAAATTTAAGGGTGTCTCAACCCGGCCACGTAGGGCTGATAGATATTCAATAGGCATATGGTATTGAATGTGTCATATTTCATTCCATTTCAAATTGTCACCTAAAATTGATCACTGGCTGTTGTTTTAACTGCTTCATTAAACTGTCTAGAAAATACCCATAGTATTTTTTGAGAAAATTTTCATATAGTGAACAAACAAAAATCAACTATGAAGTATGCTAAGTTATAATAATTTTTTCATCCATCATAATAGAAAATAAATCATTAAAGAATTTGAATTAATCGACCTGGCTAGAAGTGAGAGAATGATTATTTCAGATAAAAAAGGATCATTTACCTAAAAACCCTTATAATCATTCCATCAACGATACTATACACAAATAACTGCATGTCTAGTGAAAATAAATAATTCTCCACAAAATATCTGTTTTTGTTTACATGAAAATACAACAACGTACTCACAGACATGCGTGTCATAATATAAATGTAAAGGAAAATAAAGTTTTAATTTGGTCTAGTTTTCGTATAATGGGGTATATGTAGGTACAAAAACATGTTCATTCATTCCAACCCTTCATCCATCAAAAAATGATACGATTTAATTACATATATAGGAAGACAAATTAGCCAATGAGCTGACCCTTTGTATATGGACCATTTATTTATCAGCAAACTAATAAAATTCCCCTTATGCATACTGGATGTGACAAAAAAAAATTGGTTTTTCATTATTAATTAACGTTTTAGAATATTCTCAAAAGATTCTCAAACTAAATTTTGAATCATAATATGTTGGGCAAGCCATGTGAATACTAAAAAATATTAAAAAGTGCAAAAATTGTCTATTTAAACCACTAAGGACTAGCGCATATTGCGGCGCGTGTGGTACAGTGCAACGCTAGTAACATGGCGCGATCGCGCCACATGCGTCACGTTGGGGGCGCATACTGCCACACAGTTCTCTTGTAATCCTGCATTGCAAGGCGCTGCTATGACTGTGTCAAAAGTACTGACGTTTAAAAATTGTTCGCATCTTGGCAAAATTTTATTTTTTATGCTAAATATTTTATATAAATAACATTTTTGAATTAAATTATTGATAATTTTATAATATCTTTATGATTCAAAAACATTAAGTAATGGCATCTTTAAACATAATATACAACTAACATTTAAAAAAAAAAAAAACTATACACAACTATAAGAAGACTATAACTATCGACATGAGCGACGCGTGGCGCGACAATCTGTATCTCGGGCAATGTGCCACGAGTATGGCAAGTCTCTCCAGTCACCCTGCCTAGAATCGTGTCGTCAATTTTCGCTTATCCATGAATGCATGTATGTTACAAAACGCCGCACGTGATGCAATATGCGACAGGCCTTAAACTTAATTTTGAATCATATGTTTCCTAAGCCATATCAATACTAAAAAATATAAAAAGTGCAAAGATTGTCTATTTAAATCCCAAAGAGTCTCACTCTGTAGGAAGAATGGAAAAGATTTTTCGCTTTAATTTTATACATTATCCATTTCTAGTGTGCATTCTACAAATCCAATAATAACTGGAGACCAAATCAAGACAATACAGTGAGTGGAAAAGCAATTCGTAATATAATTCATTGATTGGACGTTTACAATACCATCGTTTTCATGGATTAAATAAAAATTGTTATAAATCTAATGTTACTTGCAAAATAATAGAATTACATGAAATTTGGACAGGCCAGGTTTGAAGGTTAGTAGGTACTGTTAAAGACATGTAACGAGAATAATGTACCTGTGTAACCATAATTATGGAAGTCTTGTCTAATTAATGTTACTCCAGTTTAAAAAACAAACACATTAATTGTTTTTAATCATATATTATAGTGATTAAATATTATTAGAACTTGTTGTACATATAATGACGAGACGCTTCTAAATATACTAATAATAACGAATATTCGACTCATTTTATATATTATAATAATGTTTCGAACAATATTAGTCAATTTACTGTAGAAAGGGGAAGGAAAAGGCAATATCGAATAATACCAAATATTTTGGGAATGTTCATTTAAAATGTGTTCATTAAAAATTTGTTAAAGCTTTGTAAAAACTTATCTAATACTTTAGTTTTTACAATAAATTTTATGCTGGCTTCAATAATTCAGTATACAATATAAAAGTGACAATATAAATAAAAACTTTTATCGTAATGAAACTGTCTTGGACAAGTGAAACATTTTTATATTGAATTATATTTTGGTTTTAGGCTTTATAAATTTTTACTTTCATATATTAAGAAGCTTAGCCAAAATATAGGTGAGTAGAAAAGCACCATAAATAGCCTGAAGGCATGTTTTGTATAGGAATTCACATTTTTAGCATCTTCTTCTTCTTGCTTTTCTTATCACTTGTGCAAAACTGTCCATGTTAATTAACGTTTCATTAAAAAAGCCAGCTTCAAATTTGGCAGCAAGGAAAGTAGAAGTGTTCACATTAATTTTGGTCATGTTCTAAATAAATCATATATTTTGAGTACGAAGTTGAATTAATTTGGTGAAGAAACAATTATAATCACGGTTCAAATTCTATAGCAGGCTACCTAAGCTAACTTCTTTTTTATTCACTATTATCAGTTACAATGTTTTTTCTCTATTAAAAAATAATCAATATTTCAACAAATTACAAACCAGTAATATAAAACTATTATATTAGTGGTTTGTAATTATTATTTACAAAATTGGATGAATGGTTCTCTTGATATATCGAATACTTAAATAGGCATTTCTCCAGAACTGTTTAACCGATTTGAAATTTGGTTATTTTTAATTTTTCTTTAATACCCACTTATTTCTAAACATTAAAATAATTTACGGGCGATCTGAGGCCAGGAATGGAACGGGGTGTTTTAAAGGGTAACACACGATTTATCTCGATTTCCGGCAAAACTACAAGTCCTATCGAAAATAGTTAAATAGCAAAGTTGAAGGAACTAAAAAGATCTATAAATTTTGTATTGACACTTTTTTCACATATTCTCGAAAGTTTTTCGATTGAAAATGAGGGTGCTTTTTCGATATTTATTCAAAATAAGGTGAAAAAAATAAATATTTTGAATCAACAAAATTACAGTGTATTTCGAACATAAAAACATAAGTTTTCATCAATTTTCGTGAAAAAAAATTGGTTATTAAAAAAGTTGTAGAACTTTATATTACTTACAACTTTGCCATTAAACTTTTTTTTCCATAGGACTTGTAGCTTTGCCGAAAATCGCCATATACCGTGTTTTGCCTTTAAAAAGTCACCCTTTCCACTTCCCGACCTCAGATCGCACGTAAATTATCTTCCTTTAATTTTTGTTATATTCTCTGCTGTTTACAATGGGTTTCATCCCAAAATTATTATTATTATTTTTTTTTTGTTTCAAAAAATGATCGATCCTGGTTGTAATATTGTAACCTATATTCAGAATTATAAAAAAATGTGTAGAAATGACCGTTTTGTATCTAAGAATAATTATGTAACCATACCCAAAAAATTGAAATATTATTAAAATATAAGTTAAAATATTCCAACAACTGCTTACCGAATCTACTCATAAAGAAATTGAGACTTCACTAAATATAAGAAAATTAATGCTTAAAAATAACTTATAAACAAATTTTGATCAAGTTAACTATGGTTTAAATCTCGTTGCTATAAGACAACTTTTGTCAAAATAAATTATTCGTATATTAAAATAGATTCAACCCATACCGGTTTGTTAGGAAGTATAATGCTCTAATTATAATAATGATGAAGATAAAATTAACCTCTATCGTTCGTTATGTTTTATTTTTGGCATATAATTGTACAAGAATACTTTATGTGTCAGATGTTTGACATAAATTGAGGTTATAAACAATTCAATTAAATTCATATTAATTTAAGTAATGTTTGTTATGTTTGGCTGGCTACTGTTTATGTGAATGAATAACACACAACATTCAAGCATATAACACAAGAAAATATTTTATTCGTATTTTGTTCACTTTCTGATTAAGATTTCTTGTTTTCACATCGAAAATCGAAACAAAAAACTTTATTATATATGTATACAATTTTTCTGTGTTTGAGTGTGATGTACTCATGACATAACTTTTGATGCTCGACAATTTACAAAAAAAAAAAAAAACCATTCGTTCAATTGGTTATTCGATCTCTCATAAAATCGTGAATCTTAGAACAAGCACCGATCTCCCCATAGAGGCTCATTTGTAAACAATATAATCCTAATTTACGTCGACTAATGTTACATCCAATACTTTTAAACAGCTGTGATTTTTTTAAATCAAATTACCAGGCAGAATTGGCAGATACAAAAGAGGAGGTCAATTTACTCGATTTATTTAAGTTTTCTACCTAAATTCAATGCCATTGCCAAAAACTGGCATATCGATATCGGGAAACCAAAAAAAAAGGTCGGGTATTAGGCATAATGAATTAACCTGTAATAAACGAATACCGGCTATGGTCAAATGGAAAAAAGTTTTGACATTGAGTCTAACAAAGACACTAACTCTTAATTTAATATTGTAAAAGAAGTACACATTCATTTTTGAAAATTTTTTTGATACATCGGTTTATAGCATTAAAAAAGTTTATTAATTTACTTGTGCTCGCCCCGCAAGGTCATGATTTGAACAAAGGCTATAATTCTTGACCATGACGCTTTTGTAAATGCCTCCTTTGTCGGAATGTAAACGGTTATAAGCTTATCTGCAATCCGACTCCCGTTTGTCTGATATTCGGTTGGTCGACTTCACAACATTTTTTGGAGGCATTTTACAAAAGCGTCAATCACATAAATATTTAGAAAAATATTAAAATTTATTCGAAATCGGGAATCATGCTGTATGGGTGAAATGCATGATTTATTTTGCAAGGTGGAGCCAAAGTAATGTGAATTTGCTGCCATTTCTTCTGAAATTTAGTTACTTCAAATTAATTATAAACTTATAAAACAAATTTGGCTAACTACCTAATTGGAAAATGGCTGTATAGCTGAAGCACTACCCAATTTAATCAACTAATTTATGTTACGCGTAAGTCAAATTGGGATAATTTAAGCCAAATTAGGAATAAAAAAGTTTTATAATATAATATAAAATTTTGGAACTTCTAGATTAATGACTGTGCAACTTAATCGTAAATATTTAAGGTAAATATAATCGTAAATACTTGGCATATTATTACATAATAATAATATTATAAATCATTAAATATATAAAAGTTAGCAGAGAACTGAAAGAAAGATATTTTTATCAATAACGCTTATGGGAAATCACAGGTTTTATTTAATTGTTCCATTACCTCATTATAATGTACCAAATATGCTAATAGTACTGCATTTAAATAACCACAGTTTTAAAAATTATCTTATCGATGAATAAAATACTTTATCGAAAACTAATGGTCTCATATACGAATGGTCTTTTCTAACACGGCTTGTTTCATTTTATATTGAAGGTTTTCTTTCGTTTCTTTTTTTTTCTTTTCTTGATCGACAATTGATTGATAATAAACAAAAAATTAATTATATTACATAATCAGTATATTCTATAGTACGTTTATTTATTATTACAGAAAAGAAAAAAGTATCGAACAAACGAAAATACTTACTAATTTCCAAATGATACGTAAGATTAATTCAGAACATTAAACATTTCAGATCTAATTATTTGAGAATGTAGGGCAATTTGTTATATCGATTGGTTAATTACATCATTTGCCATTTTTTCATATTACTAATAGTTGCAATATTTATCTTTTTTAAATACTAACGTAAAATCGTATTGAAATTCAGAGATGCGCCGGATATTCGTATACGTTTTCGCGGATATCCGCAAGAAGAAAAATCTGTATTCATAGCCGTATGTGTTTCTTTTTGAGCAGACCTTAAACGGATCTTTTGCATTATTAAGTTTCATTACGTTAGTGAATTTATAAGTAAAGGTAGCTATAAAATATTGTTAAATCCCATTAAAATAGTTTTCATTTCTTAAAAACTACATATTTGGCAAAAATATAATAGTTATTGTAGTGGTAACTAAATGGTAATTCTTATAGCTGACTACTATACATTTATTTTTGAAATTCTTTAGTATTTAAATTATACTGATAAGTGATATCAGAAATCACAAACATATTTCATTCAATAAACAATAAAATTTTTAGGAAAGTAAAAAAATTATACCGATAGATTGAGTTGAAAAGTGAAGACCCGTATCCCTATCCGCGGATCTGGGCGTCAGTGTCCGTATCCGCGGATCTTAATTTTTAACGATCTGGCACATACCTGCTGAAATGATTTAAATCTATTAGGACTTTTCTCATATTCTCAGTAATATCAATGACGAGTGTGAAAAGGTAAACTCGGAGAAGGGCCTGATTTATGTTTGGAATATTTTCGATTATTCTTCCAGTACCAAGTAAAGTATAATACAAAATAATGGAACCGAGAGAGAACCTAGAAACAATGGAAAAGTTAAAGTTAATGAATTCATTTTTTATAAATATGTTAACAGAAATGATGAGATAATATTCAAATAATATAAGAAATGAAACAGTTGCCAAATTTAAAAGAATTCTTAATTAAAAAACGAATAAGTTATAAGCTCGTTAAGAGTGTTTTCCATCTCTTTCTTGCGTTAAATGTTTTATGGGCGATTATACTATATGCCGTCAATTTATATAAAAAAATCGCACAACTAAATTTTAATGTAATTTATATACCATTTTTATTCACAATCAACTCATTTGTGCATACTTGCATTATTAATATTAAATTTGACGGAAAATGTACATAAGTGCCATGGGCATCGATAGGACCGTTTACCGTAGAATGACCCTAATGTTTAATCACTATGAAAATGAACACGTATTGCGTCATTTATACAAATCTCCTACATTGTTTAATGAAGAAGTTTGAACGTCCATATTGGTAGTCAATCGTAAAAAATGTAGCTGATTGATGCGATATCAATAACATTCAATGATAAAAGAATGAGTTACCTGATTCTTCATGAAATAAAACAATAGTATCTCATCGTAAATTTAAAAAAATGTTTTGGGCAAAGCAGTATTATATAGAAAATAATACAAAAATACAATATTCATAATTCAAATGAATTAAAATAATTTTTTTTAGAATCACTTAAGTTTCATTTAGCACTTTGACATTTATGGAACAGCTTGTTTCGACCTCAATTATTTTTCTGTAGTACATTTACCTAAAACGCAGTTGAGAGCCATTCATAATTAAAAGTGAGTTTATGTTGATTTTTTATTACTAATTAGATTAATCTAGAAACGAAATTTATAAATTTACAATAATTTTTAAATATTGAAAAATTAGTAATGAAAATTACTTTCATTAAAAATTATTTAAATATAGGTACTACGGCAATTTGGCTACATATTATTTTCTAGTTGAAATACAAATAGTTTCTACAAAAATTCTTAAGCTATAAAGGAGTAAAATTCAATTTTTTGCCCCAATTTCCTAGATAACAATTTTTTTGTATTTTATAAATATGTATTTTGACTACAAAGTAATTATCATCAGTATGAATTAGTCAAAATAATTATCTAAAAAGATGTTACTCGTTGCTAATTTGGTGAAGATTTGTGTGCGAATAATCGAAGTTTATTCGTAAAACACTAGAATTCTCATTAAAGGATAATAGTCATTAAAGGAGTAGATATTTATTATCACGTTACAATAGAGTATTAGGGCATGTTTTGCCTTTTTTTGCAATTTTGGTACGCTAAACTTCACTAAATGAGAAACATAAAGCTCTTCAATCAAATATTAACACAACGGTTAAAATAAAAATGCAATCTATCATTCAATTTACGGGAGTCTTTTCGGGAGCTACTTTATATGAGGAATAGAAAATCAACTTTTTGGTATACTTTATTCTATATAATAGTGGTAGGCATTTTTATCTGCTCAATGACGATAACAAAAAGCAATTTCGATAAGTTGACTCTTGATATTGTTTGAAAACTATTCATATAAAATATTATTGGATACATCGGATTCAATATAGAAAATAACAAAAGTTTTAACAAGTTTTTAACACACATCTATATCTATCTATCTATATATACAAATTTTCAATTTCCTAAAACTATACACACAACACCTTAACGGTATTATAGCGCCTTCTTCATGTGCATCGTTGTAATATTATCTCAAATTCATATACATAGCAAATAGCATACATAACACTCAGATCGACAACAAGTGGGAACTATTTATTTATATACGACACTACTCTGATAAACACTAAAGGCGTCAAAATCTAACTTATTGTAGTACTATATGGGGAAAAAGTTTAATACTAAAGTGATTATATTATCATTGTGTATGTTGCTGAAATTTTTACTTTATATCTTGTGTTTGCATATAAATCGGAATATTAACGGGTTTAGATAATCCCGTAAAAATAAATCTACAATTTATTTACTTATAATATTCTTGAATACAAAATATAAAAAGTTGCTATGTGGTTGACTTTTGCTATACAAATAACGTATTTGAATACCTGAAAGTTACGATAAATTATCAAAATGTGAATTTCTTAAATTATATAAGTATAAAAGCTAAAATTTCAAAACGTAGGTCCAGTTAGCGTTCAGTATAAACTTTTTAACCAAAAACACAGGAACTCATGATTTGCGATACTTAGCCAAACATATTACAAAATTAAATTAAATTTATGTACAAAAAATCGATGGGTCGAATTGATAAATTAACTAAATTACCAGGTATGTACGTATTGCATAGGATTTCTTAAATTTTACAATTTGCAACCAATTACAACATTCCTACCTCAAAAATCATTTAAAGAAAAAAATTATAATACCATTTTCAAAATGATATACACTTTTAAATTTATTAAAGTTATTTTTCAAGATAAACTATAAATAAATGCACAGTTTTTTTGGAAAATTTTCTTCAAATATTTTTCTTTTTTGTTTATTAAATTTTTTGTTCTCCCCCATTGATTCGGCTATTTACGAAATTTTATTAAATGATGAAATATCTGCGACATATACATATTTGTTTACAAATGTGTACGAATTATTGATTACAAATTTGACTAATGAGATGTTAATTGATTTGTCTTTAAAAACACCTTTGGGAAATCATAAATTCTGGACTTCAATAACTTTTAAATATAAAGATCGCACGTGGTATCATTTTCAGATCTTGAAGTAATATAATATTGAACAAAATATATTCTACTACAGCTTTTTCACTAAAGTTAAACTAAACTAAAATCTAACAACAAAAAAACGTAATTAATTTCAAGATCTTGGATTGAAAAAAATTATATTAATTACTTACAATGATTCTTGTAACAGGAGAATTTCTCCTACAAACAGTACATAATGACATCCGATCGGAAAGTATCTATTCCAGACCTCACTGACACCAGTATTTTTAATCTTCAACTTATTAAATATTTTGTATTACATAATTCAATTCATGATATGGGTACAGGAAGCAAATGACATTAAATGTATTAATATATAGTTCTTCTCCAGCCGTCTTCTTCAAGTCGGAAACACACGTTCAAGCATTTTGTACAAGCAAGTTTGTGCATTCATGTGGGATTTTTAAGCAGCACGTGTGTCGGTTTTGAAATTATGCCAAAAAAGGTTCGAAGTTGAAAGAGGAAAACTGAATGATTTTAATTGCCAAATTGCCGTAGCCGGATTTCACTCCGTAGTCATATTTAAGTCTAAGAATTAAAAAGCTTATAACGATAAAGACTTTCAATCTAAGCGCTTTAAAAAGTTTCCTCCATATTTTTCATAAATATATATTATCCGAGATGTCTGAAAATCCTGATATGTTAAAAAAAATTCCATATTATACTGGGCATAATTTTAACCAAATTGTAGATTTAGCGCATTATAATATATTAAATTATTAAAAGAGTTTTACATGGAAAATTTTTTGCTTTTGATACGCTAATTAAAAATACAATATTCCCGTTCAAAACAAGTCATCAAAATTTAAAAACAATAAAATAAAGTGAATTATGAAGTACCGTTGTAATAATATAAATAAATAATATCAACCCTTATAAAAATTATTTTGTCAAACAAATCTTTGTAATAGTGTTGTCATTTTTATGTGAACAAGGGATATATATCTAACACCACAAAACATGTCGAGTGTTGTTAGGTAAGTCTAACTGATATCAAGAAAGAAGGTGGATGATATTGTCTCAGATCTCACAAAAAAAAAAATTATACATACAAAGGCACTTTTTCTGATTAAATTCGCTCCATGCTTTTTATATATAACATTATGTTGTTTCACTATAAAAAAAAAATTTTTACTAGCTAAAACAAAAAAACAAATAAACATAACAATATGTGACACAAACAATTTTATAAATATGACATTTTCATTTCCTTGTTATTTTCCAGCCATTTGATAAAAATTATTACCATCGATTAATTTCATATCAAATATCAAAAATATAAAAATAAAATAATAATAGCAAAGCTAAATTCTATTAAATTCAAGTTATGGTTTTCATTTATGTGTAGATAATTGGATATGATTTTTTAATGATTTATTAACAATGACATAACGATATTATTACTTTTTGGTAAAGTTTTTCCACAAAATTAAAGAATTAGAGAAGGTATTTTATCTTGTCATTTCCAATGTTTGTGCTTACACGCATGGGTACAGTTTTTATTCATATCAAAATTCAAAGATTCTTGTATCATAAAAAAAAAGTCAACAATTTTGTCGAATTTACGAGTATTTCTGCATCCCGTTAAACGCTAGAATAATCTCAGTCTAAATTGATGTAAGGTTTCTCTAACATTTTGCAGCTTTTCTTATTTTCTCCAAAACTGTAATAAGCTAGAGAGGTGCTGCCATGTTCTCAGGAGTAAGTAAACAAGCGGTTCACCGTGTATTTTTTGCTCAATGTTCACTTTTGTACATGCATTTTTTCATTAAACTTGATCTAATGCTTATGTTAAATGTAAATATAAAGTAAAATAAAAGTAAAAAAAAAAAATTTTTTTTAATAATTTGAAATTACAATTACATCGTATGCGTAAGGAACTGGAACAAAAAAAAAAAAAAAAACTTTTACTTTTAAGCCCAGAAATATTTTTTGGCTGCCCGTTCAAGTTATTACTCACTCGTGGACAATATAAGTGTTATATAGTTAATTGCTCTTCAACTGTTGTTGTGGATTAAGCAGTAATGAAAAATTGAGCAAATAATAATGTTGATTTTTTTTATTTAGTTTATAAATACTGCATATTTAATATGTAGAATGTTTTATTATTATTACACCACGTGAATAATGTTACAGATAAAACAGAGCCTTTTTACTATTATTAAAGAAACAGGTATAAAATGGTGTATTATATTATCAATATTTTATCAGATGATATTAAGGTTTTAGTTTAAGGTCAAATATTTTCGATGTAAACGAATTTTTCTACATCAATATAGACCAAATATATATAACCAAAAATTTCATTATTTATATTCTTTTCTAGAAAATTGAAAAAAGGTCACCGTAAGAATACTATATTCTGCTTTCATGTTTTTGCTAAAAGCTTTCATGTTTGGATCTAAGCTCAGTTATTTAGTATAAAGTTTAAAGACGATTCCTTCATTAATTTCATTTATACGATATATATGAATTTCATATTCTTTTAAGGAAATTTTTTATTAGTTCTTAGAAAAAATACGAATTGGAGCAAAAATGGGATTCAACATATCTTAATTATATTAAAAATACTTAATTGTATTAAAAATGAAACTTAATTAGAATCATTTTATAGAATCTAGTAAATATACACTTATCATTCTAGTTAGCAGATAAGATGTAATAAACAGAAACATTCTAAAACTAAACGTTTTCTAACTCAGTACCTTTATATCGATTATTTTTACACAAGTAAAACTCGCGACAGGTTTTTGTATCATACAAAATGTGTAATGACCTTATAGCTTGATAGGAAAAGTTATTTATTTTTAAAACAAATTACATTTCAAGTTAAAACCTTTAAATATTATGTAGTCTATAATTAATACCCTAAATCTTACCAATGATCCAGCGATCGACCAAGCCCAATCTTACAGGCAAAACGAAGATTTATAAGATATTCAGGATTCATTTTCCCTAAATTTTAACTTAAGGTCCATCTCAATGAGCTAGATAATATTAAAGATGAATGCGCATAAATCCAAAATTACTAGCGCCGTATTTATAAATTTGTGTTAAAGAATAATGAAAGTATAGAAGATAGTCCGATTTCCGAAACATCTCAACTTTCTATTATCGTTGCGGACGTACATCGTTCAAAATTAGCCTATTTTTCTCTCGTGAATCCTTCATTCGATTTTTAGGCAATTATGTACGTGCAGCATAATTTAGTTCTACATCAGTCATTTGAATATTGTTGAAAATGATTTTTCTGGATACTCAGAAAAAAATTATAATCACATTTCTTAATTGCAACTCAGTCAGTAAAGTTCTGACTATATTATAATTTATATATTATATATATTATTGATATTTATATATATTATTACTGACTAAATATATTATATATTATATATATTATTATATATATTATTTAAGTATCAAAACATATGAATACTTCACAAGGAAGTTATGTGTCCAATATAGCCAGTATGTTATGCTAAATATTTTAAAAATATGCTATAAATACATAGAAGTCATGCCTTCTATATATACATAGAAGTCAACCGTTCGGATCAGATTATTTCTGTGTTGTTTCTATGTAACAGTTTTATATAAAAGTTTTTTTGTTTATTAAATATTTTTTATTAAAAAATTTATTAAGATATAAAATATTTAAAGATTATTCCTGTAAGTTTTTTATATTTAATACATATAAAAACTAGCTTTATAGCATGTTAGTTAAAAAATTAATTTAACAATGTTCTAAGCAACTGTGCTTTTTAAGGAAAATAAATCGTTAATTTTGTATCGATGGTGTTATGTTTATCATTCAGGCTTATAGATTGTATCAAGTAAGCGACAAAATTTTGGTGGTATGACAAAAACAAAGTTCACGATCCCGTAAAATTAGATACAAATGCGAGGATTTACATGCAAACTGTAACAAAAATTTGTAAATAGGGTAAACGAATTTCGCAAGGATTTTTAAACTTTCTTCAAAATCCTATCCTTAAAAACTTTTTGTACACCTAGTTATTAATAATATAAAATAATAAAAATTATATAAATATCTAAAAAATATAAATATAAATATCTAAACTGAAGTTGATATCATAATTAAAACAATTTCCGAAAAAATCTCAAACAGAGTGATATTTTGCCCAAAATCTATCAAGCTTTGAGTTTATGTAAAGATGTCTGATTCTACCCATTTATAAATTCCAAAAAAGAAGTCAAAAGATTATTTTAAAATTAGGAAGTTGACACAATGAACAAGTTTTATGGCGTTAAGGCGAATTACCATTTCAGGTTAAAAGTTCTGTGAATTTGAAAATATATAGATTTCAAAAATAATGAATAATTAAAAATTTTTGTAAATTCATTTACCATCATACACATGGAAACAACAAATTTGAATTCAGCTACGATATTATTTAGTATCCCATATAAATTTTAATAAATTATGCTTTGTTGCAATGAATAAAAAAATGCCGCATTAAATAAATAAACTTGACTGGAATGGTATTTACCAAAATATTGAAGATAAAAAAAATATTTAAAATAAATAGCATTTTTTGCGTAACAATTGTCGAAACACAGCATAACAACTGATACACACACAATAATGCTATACGTGGGGGATAGATAAAAATTGTTTTATCGTATTTTATTCGAATTTGTCGAAGCAATAACAACCACAGAGTGTACTAAAACAGTATTAAAAATAATACTCAAATCGCATAATCTTCTAGTACAATACGTACAATTAAATAAAAACTAAGCCTCTGAAGTGATGTTTTATTGATAAGTTCACATCTATATATTGTGCCGAGTTCATTTTTATTATTATTATTATTAAAGCTCTCTATATGTGGTATCTAAGCAATATAAGAAATTAAGACGGCAATTTGGAAGTTTATGGGAAAACCCAAAAGGTAAATTTTAGTGCTAAAACAATATTACAAACTATAAATTTTTAGAATTATTACAATCGTTCTTGTAATGAAATTAAGATTTTTTTAGCATTCAAAAATTTTTTATACATTTTTATAAATAAGTATGTATAAATTTACAATTTGATTTATTAAATTTACATCTTGAATTTAATATAATCCTTACACAGTTTCCATGGAAAAATTTAACCAGTTTTTAAGAAATGGTTACTAAATTCAAATTTTCGGCTTCGGTCGAAAGTTAAAAATAACGCGGCATGCTCGGCTTCGACATCGGCCAAAATCAGATTAATTTAAATATTTGAAAACCCATTTAGATAAAAACCACACTTATTGACACACATTGTAGAGCACAGCCTGCCAGCATATAAACAACAAAAAAACAACTTTATTTCCGATATTTAAACAAAAAATAAAAACTACAAATAGTATATAAAAATTTATCGTGATAGCAATGATGATGATAGTTGTTGGTATATATTGCTTAGAAATTTCCATGTAAATCCATACACCTATGTAATATTAGCTGTATAACCAACATACATACCCAGAAAGAACTACATAACACGGTCTTCTTGTGTACATGATACGGTTTGTATACATAAAACAAACGAACTAAGTTTTCTCTGAGATTACTTTTAAGCCTTCTGGCATATTTGTGTCATTGACACGTTTTTCCACAATGTCCCCATTTTCACTTCATTTAACTTTATGAAATATTTACTTTGATAAAAAAAAAAAAGTATTCTCAACAAGAGAAAGACAAGATAGCGTGTGGTCCCTTTTTATGTTATACATTTTTAGTATTAAATTATACTTCTATTTTTTCGAATTTAATTTTCAGATTACTACATTCATATTTTCAATGAATTAAGATTTTTCATTTAATACAGGAATATTAATAACGAAGTTTATAAAACACTATAAAATACTTTTGAAACTATTAAAAATAAATAAAAATAAGTTGTACGTTTTAGATATTTATTTTAGGCAAAATTAATGATCTGATCAAAAGGAACTCATCTTTCTATAATATTGACTTTTAAATTCGTGTAATTAGTGTGATTGAGAGATACAATGTTTATACACAAAATCTTTTATGATACCATATGATACCATTTTTTATTTGAACTAGGTTTTCAGTAGTGAAAATGGAGATTTATTTTTGCATATTACTGAAATTATCAGTGTTTCAAAAAGAAATATTGTTGAAATAAAAATATCACCGTTTAAAAATGTTTTCGTAAAGCCAATACATGTTAACATTCTTGTGTTGGAATTAACAAATTCGTACCCGCTTCACTTTGCAATAAAGTGGAACATTATTTTTGGATAGTGAGAGAAAATATGGTTGAGTTGATTTTTTGATATTTTTTTGGTGAGAAGAACGGGTAAAAATTTAGTAATTCCAACACAAGCATATTTAGGCGAATTGAGTAAAAACGAACTCTACAAAAAGTAAATAAACCACTACGTTTCATCTTATTCGATATCTGATAAAATTTACTGTACATAGAACTTACAACCTGAAAATTGTTTTTTTTCTTCAAATTTCCAAAAAGAGCGCATTCAAAAATTCGAAGAACTTCTGTTTATTTACAAATTCAAAAAAATGCGTCAGAGGACAGTAGTTTACAACAAATGTGGAGTTATGTTAAAAAATATAAAAAATATTTTTCTAAAAGCGTATTTATCTTCCCTCGTAATTTATGTAATTTGGTAAATATTAGTAAGTAAAGCTAAATTTTTTGGGAAATAATCAAGGTAAGAGTAAAAGTATATAGTAGGTACGCATAAAGCACATGGAAAAAATATTATAAATGGTTCAAAAAAACTCTACACAAAATATAAAAGCTTTTCTTTCAAAGAGTATATGTATATTATAATCATGAATGGTTTATTACAATCAAGTTGAAGTTGACTACAAACTTACGTAATATATTTTTTATCATTTCGATGCGTTGTTACTATCCCATCTATAAGTACTCACGTTATTTAAAGGCATACTATACACATATTCGATAATAGAACTCCTTTGGGAATGTAACTTGACTAATGTGCAAATATAATTTATTATTTTTATATTAACCAAATTCGAATATACTAAGTGATTATTTTTCAAGCGTTTTATTTTAGATAAAAAGATTCATTTGATTGATGTAAATTCTTTACAAAACCTGCAAGTAAATTAAATATATGTTTTTTTTTTTATTTTTATATATATATATTTTTTTATTAATAAACTAATAATGTTTAAATAAGTTTATCCCAATTTCGAAATCTTTCTTTTTTTTTAATTAACAAACACCCACACTTAAAAACTTATCCTTTTTTTCCTTAAATTTCCGTCTTTATAAATTTGTTATAAGTGGGTAGTAAATTTTCGGGTCAACTAGAACCGCTTGTAAAAACATGAACTAAAAAGTAGAAGTAATTTTAAACTATGCTTCTTTCGTTCTTAAACTTTAATTTAATGTGTCACATAATCATTAATAGAAGACTCAAATTTAAAATTATATTTGATTTTTGAATTAATTTTTTTTAAATTAAGTTCTATTTTTACTGAAAATTTTATTTTAATTTTTTTATTTTTATTTTTTCCTTTCTAACAATTTGTTTTAGACGTGATATACAACCACATAAAAAGAAAAAATACATGCAAATTTCACAACCTCCCCGTTTTCCTTTTTTAAATGATAATTTGAGAAAAATTTAGTAAACGAAATTCGTTTTTTTATTAGGTAGAACTGAAGATGACAGCCACTTGCATCATCTTAAATAGTTTATTTTTCTCAAATATTGGAAGTTTTTTTTAAATGTTTGTTAACATCTTTGACCTACTTTAAATGCGTCAACGAATAAATGTTATATGATCTCAAATATTTCTCCTCTAATGATTTTCCTGCCTCTTTTTCTAGAATTTCCCTAGTTTTCGACCTAAACTCGCTAACATATTTGCTTTTAGATGTATAATTTGTTGTTATACCAAAATGTTTGTGGTATTTGCCACAAACACTAATTGTCATCTTGTATTCTTTCTCGGATTCCTGATGTTTCACACTTACTAAATAAAGCATAGCCATTATAATTAAACTTTCTAATTGATCGAAAAAATTTTCTTATATTAATCTAAGAGGTCTACGAATACCCTCGTTCCCTTAAAAACTTATTACACTCTCTTTAATTAAAATTTCTAACCACATGTCAACAGAAATAATTTTGAATTCATGAGATTATTCATAATAATATTTTAATGAACTGTTAAAATACTTTTTTTTATTCTCGCACACAAATGCCCTATTAAATTAAAAAAAGTCTTTCATAGTAAATAAAATCATAAATTATACCATTTTTCCTTACCATTATTTAAATAGAATTTGCCGAAAACAAATCAAGAATAAAGTATATAAAAACTAAGAAAATTTGTCGTAATGATAAGAGGTCTCTCACTTGTTGATATGATATAGAAGAAAAAAAAATTATAAAGGAACTGATATGAATACGTTCAGTTTATATAAATTTTTCCTCTTCGCCTTACTATTTTCTTTGGTGTGTTAGTGTATATCCTCGTCCTATAATATCTATTACATCAAACATTACATTTTTTTTTTTTTCATTTTTCTAACAAATATTACTCATAGTAATATAGAGATTGATTGTTAAAATGAGTTTTTCTGTTGCCTATCCACTCTTAGCGAAAATTGAATAAAGAAATACTTCTAAACATGTTGGATTCTTCTACATATACTATTTCAACTATTTCAATATTTTACGCAGCTTTGAAGAAAATATAATACACGCTTTTCAAATTGGTTTAAATGTAGCGCGCTGGATACAACAATCGGGTATATTTGAATACAAAAATGTAGAAAACGTGTTCGAAAGTTACAGACGAAATGCAAAATCACCTAGTTAAAAACATAAATATTACTTTGTTAATTTTTACTCAAATAATAAGGTAATTGCTTAATAAATAAATTTAAAAACTTAGAAGCAAATAAAATTTGTCTGAAAAAATTGTTCACTGAAAAAAGATCAGAATTTTTAAAAAGGAACCAAAGGGGAAAAAGTTGTAGAAAAAAGAATCCATTATAAAATTATTGAACTCAAAAGTCTCAAAGTTTTTCAAATAATAAATATTTTAAATATACTTCAATTGCTATCATATTTCAAAAAAAAGTTATTCAAGAATATATTATTTTGTGATAATTGAAGTAGTATTTTTTTTTTAAATAATTAATTTTTTGTTTGTACAAACAATTTTAAAAACACAAACTGATTCATAATTTTGGTTTCTTGATTTTTTCAAAAGATTATGCGAAACGATAAACATGTGTTTTATTTTAATACACGTTGAATAAAGTATGGAAGATCATACCGACATGAAAAGATGAGATCTATCATATTTTTTGTTGATGCAAGTTTGGTTATATGGTTAATATGGTTTTTATTTTGTACTAAAACAATACACGAATATAAGACAAATTGTGTAGTTAAAAGTTATTTTAAGTAAACCGACTTAATAATTCGTAGAATTCTCATTACAGATTTTTTTGTAATTATTTTATTAATCATTACAGACTTATTTATTTTAGAATTTCTTAGGAAAAAGTAAAAAAGCATTTATTGATGTTTTAAATCATCGAGACATCATCAATATTGGAGTTTACAAGCATACGTTATAGCACATAAATTTGGTGTAAACTCCATGCAGCCACTATGAAAGTGTTCTAAAACCGAAATTTCTTTTTATACAAAATGGTAAAGAACAAAAGACATTCAAAACATGAATATTATAAAAATATACTTATATGATAATGGCAAGGTAAAAATTTGACGAAGCTTTTTGCTTTTAGAAATGAACTTTTTCCAATTTGAATTTTTAATTTCCAATTTTAATTAATAAAATAATTTTTTTATCAATGAAAATAGAAGTGCCAATAGCAGGGACATGGTAGGATACAAAAGAAAATTTAAATATTAATTACTCTATTTTTCATATTATTTACACAAAAATTAATAAATATTGCATATTAATAACACTTTTTAGTGAAGTACCATTTATAAATTGCACATTGAAAGATCAAGATCAAGGAACGGATTATTAATTTAACTTTGATATTGTAAAGAATGTTGATAATATAAATAAAGTATATTGGAAGTATAGAGTGTAATTCAATTTTTTAATATTGTGGTTTATTGAATAATATTCAATGTATATTACATTTTATATATGAAGAAGAGAGGGAGAATAGCATAGAAAAATATTTGTATGATGGTATAAATGATATAGATGGTATGGTAGTGTACCCTAGCTGTCATAAATATGATATATGAACCCAAAGAACTCTCGAATACTGTATATAAATGTAAATAAAACATAATATGCTGTTACTTATCCTGTATGTACATTGAAATTATAAGACTTTATAATATATAAAACCTATGGAGGTTTTTCCATTCCAAAAAAAAAAAAAAAAACACCCACACTTTTCACTAACAAAAAACCAAACACAAATTTTACTTATACAATATTTATACAATATGCTAGTTTGCTCAATATTTTCCATTTTATTGAAAATCTTTAAAATATTAGAATAGTGCCAAATGATTTGTCAAATATTGGGCAGATAAATTATGTTTAATATAAAATTGTTAATCTACGAGAGTCATTCGATATTAGAATGTTTTATTTTTTAAATTAAATTTTTAAAACAATAAAAAAATTAATGTAACTTTACTTTTTCATGTGTAACATATTTCGATTCGGTGATTTGATTGTTAAAATGATTTCATGAAAAGAGGTGAAAGGTTGTAACAACATTAAAGTGTAACAGGAAGCAAGGAAAATATTTGAAAAGCGCAATATTTGAAAAGTTTATTTACGAATTATATGTAAAGTGGATGTTTTTATGTGATTTCAAGAACAGTAACATATTCCTGTGTAACACGTTATAATAAATTAAAATAAATTTAAAAAATTAACAAACTATAATAAAATAAAATAACAAATTATAATAATAATAAAATGTTTCAATATAAATAATTATTCTTTGTTACGAGAAATCATTTCAAGTAATACCAGTCATTTTTTCAGGATAAAATGTTAATTTTGCTCATTATTATTAAAAAGGTGAAATATCAGATGTTACACATCATCTGTCAATACTATAAGGTTCGCTGTTTTTTTTTTCTTTTTATAAATCATTTAACATAAATGTTTTATCACTGTAAATTTAATCGTTTTCCTCTTTCCATGGTAAAATCCTGTAAACGATAGTTTCTAATAAAATTAATTAGAATACGGTATTTGGAGCGATTTAAAATACTTTACAAAATTTTTTGTATTAATAAAATTTGGAGTAAGAACTATGTGTTTTTTATATTTAAATTACAATAAGTTTTTTTCTGTTAAAATTCTTCGTACATTAAAAACGTGCTATGATTGGTTGGAACTGTAATAGCACAACCGTAAACAAAATTTTTATCCGTGATTTTAACTGTGTGGTCTCTTTCTTAAGGTGATTGCTGTTTTTTTCGAAGTGTTTTATGTGCAAATAACGAAGATAATCAAATTTTAATCAAGTCATAATAGACGAACCTCACTCCGTTTTAAAATTTCATTGCTATACAATGGAAAAATTTGTGAAAAAGTAAGTCATGAAACTATTCAAAGGCAATGACTTATGATATGTTTAAATATAATCCATATTTTATGAAATGATGCATTAAAAGTAAAAACCTTGCCGTAGGTACTTATTTACCATTTCTAGAAGCAACGATAACAAAAATGTACTTTATATAAGTTTAAATCTTGTATAAAATGAACGAATAATTAATATTTTGTAAATGTAAAATTTTTATTTGTAACTTTGTTTATTGAGAAACTACTCATCATTTATAATTAGCTATTATTTATGATTTACGAATGAAAAAACAAAAAACAAAAAACCATAATCACGATTTATGCTTTTTTTTTTTTATTTGTTGTTATTTTTTACGTGCATTTTTAGTGGTGATGTTTTGTGTCATTGAAAAAACAAGATTCGATTATTTTCAAGTTTTTTAAATTAAATTATTATAACTTAAATCAAAACAAGCATTATTTCAAGCTCAATGTAAATAGTCTAACATTTTTTGAAAATGAAAACAAAATTATTCGTTTTGTTTTTCCTTAAGCCTAAGTTTTTCACTAGCAACTTTTTACTTGAATTTCCCAGTTATTCGTGAAAAATCATTTAAAAACATATTTTTAACCAATAAAAGTAAATATTTTCAACCACAGATAACCTAAAAAGTATTGACTAGAAGAAACTGATCAAAATCATAAGTAGTAGACAGGTAACCCAGAAAAAATTTGACCAGTTCCGAGATTACTCTATTTTTTCGTCTTCTTCTAACAGTATATTTCTTAAAGAACCTTAAAATTAAATTAAGTTTGTTTGAGAATCTGTGAATAAACATCTGTTAATAAAAACCTATAATTGTAGTGCTAAATTTTTGGTCTTGTTGGATCTATCTTAACGGGTAAAGAATTCGTATTCAAACATTCGCTGAATACGTTTCAAACAATTATCATTCAATTTTCTATAAATTATGTGAAAACAAAATTTTGTTATGAAATGTTCCACATTAAAAATTTTAGTTAAATTTGAAATTTATAAAAATACTATGCGAAATATGTGGTATAACATAATTTCAATATCTGCTAGTGCTCAAATATTTAAATCTATAAAATAGTCAAAATTTAAAACAAAAATTGATTTACAAAAATATAAAACAGTAATAGTTTTTTGAAAGATTATACATAATAAATTCTTGAAGAGTATTTGTATTATTTACTCCATATTTTCAATGTTACCAACAAAATTTAAAATAAAAAAAGTTATCCTGCACTTTTATCACAGCCACAATTTTCAAATAATTATCTAAAAAAAAATCATTGAAATTTAATCATAATTTATAATTAAACTAACAATCTGGTTTAAAGCACAATAAAATTTTACTATTTAATACCTTATTATTGTAATTAGTAGTACGGTTTAAATAACAAGCTTGTTGAATAGACACTTTTAATAAATAGAAAAACAAGTAAAAACTGGAAATAAGTTACCTGTGCAAATCTTTCTTGCGTATCCAAAATATCAATAAACAATGACATTCTATCGTCAAGTATATTAAAACCATTTCTAGGTTGTTGCAATAGCTGTTGCACCATTAGTGTCACGGATGATGGGGTAGAAGCCGGAGTGCTTGGTGTACTACCACCATGATGTTGCCCCATTGGATGAGTACATCCAAGGAATAAAGGTGTCCCGTTTGGCGACACTCCACACGTAAATGGTCGAAACGGAACACCATGGAATGTGGGACTGGGTTTAGGACCACCCGGTCGTAATAAAGTTTGAGCAGAGCCTGGTAAAGACAATCGTCTTGTGTTTGGGTCGGATGCAGCACCAAAGTTTGGTGAACGTAATTGATGTTCACTAGCACTAGTTGGTAAAGATCTGTATCCAGAATCTGATGGACTTCCACCAGCTGGCCGCCTAGGTCCCCAGGTTTGGCTGACATTATTTGGTGGTACTGCTCTTCTAGCAATTGGGTGGTATAAAGTTGGTGGCGGACCGTTTGGCGTTGATGCTATGCTGTGGGGACGTCGAGGTAATTGTGATTGTTGATTCAATGTATTGTCATTATTATTCCAATGGACCGATTGAGTTGCAGTTGGTGTATTGGCAACACTATGTGGACGACGTATTACATTAGGAACAACACCACTTGCACTGTTACTGATACTGGTAGTTGGTACTGAATCAACAACAACTTTTGGTCGCCTTAACACCGGTTGAGGAGGCGGGACACGAATATCATTAGATGAAGTAGATATCGGAGTTGGAGGTGTATATAACTTAAATGTATCAGAATTTATAATTCTCTCAGTAGATGGTGTTATTAAATTTGGAACAGCAATGCTGTGTGGTCTACGTGCAGGAGTACTATTTGTATCATTCCAATTGTTTAAAGGCAATGCCTGTCCATTAGTTCTTGCAGGTGGAACGGCAATGCTATTCGGCCTTCTTGCAGGCGTACCTCCATTGGTATTTCCTAAAGAAACTGGAGCAGGAGGCGGTGGTGGTTCATTTACTAGACCATTCCATTTTGGTTGCATACTCCCACCATTTCTAGTAACAGGAACAGACCCAATTGTTGATGGTGTTCTAGTTACAGGTGGTAAACCTGTATCTCCATTTACTTTATTCCAATTAGGTACTACGTTTTGTCGTGCAGGTGATGCAGCTGGAATTCCTCGGCGTATCGGTGTCCCAGAAGACGGAGCTGGTGCTGGTGGATCCTCATTACTAGTTTGATCATCACTCCAAGTAATTGGACCATTTAATTGTGTTTGCCATGAAGAAGAGGACGTTGTAGTCGGCGTATCAACATTTGATCTAGCTGGGGACTTACTTGAATTACGATTATTTAAGCTCAATCTTGTTGGACTATTGCGATAAAAAACTGGTGGGCCAAGCTGTAATGTGGAAGGCTTTTGTGGTCCCGCAGGTCCGTGACCATTTTGTAAACTGGTCGGAATATAACCCACACCACCGTTTGTGTTCGTTATTGATGGTTGCTCATCCATTGAAGAATAATTTTAATAAACAACATTTTTATAATATTCAATAATGGAAATCATGTTGTAATCTTTTGAATATAATTAATTACTTTCGTTAAAATTATTTTACAATAGGAACTTAAACGAAGACATATGTCATTTATTTTATAATCTCATCAGGTGTGATGAAAATGTTTATCGAAACACGTTTTTTAAATAACCATTGGAAATTTTACTAAATTGTTTATTTAATTTACGTTTAGTTATTTTTAACATTTAATTTAAACAATGTAAAATAAATCAAACATTTACTCTAGGCCTGACTCATGTATTTTTAACTAACTACATATGTTACGTTATTCATAAATATTTTTTTAATTATTTAATGGTAATTATTATTTTTATTAACGATTTTCTAATAACATTTTTATTTCGTTGTAAAATTTGATAAATAATAGAATAACTTAGTATTTATTTATTGTAAACATTTAACTATTTTAAATCTATGAAAACAAGAACCACGGAAAATTTAACAGATCAATTATTTCTTATAAATTTTATTATAAACTAGAATATTGTCATAACCAACTAGTCTTCAAATTTAGTAGATATTTTTTAACACGGTTTTGGACGATTTAATAAATGGACAGAATTATCAACAACAAAAAATGAATATACGAAAAGTTTTTATGTTATCACGCGTTCCGACACTTGCGTCGAATACATTTATCGGGTACGGGTTAAGTATTTTCACTGCACACGTCCCGTTATGCAGGAGTTGTTGTTGGTACTGAGGATGCTGTGTAACGGCCGTTGATACACTCTTTGTGATGGGACAGCGCGCAACTCAAACAACAATAACATACAACGAATGGTATGTACAGTTAGTATACGGGGGGCGGTTAGAGAGGCGGTCGTATATATCATTTTCATCATCACCTGGTGCCTTACATTCTATATATGGTTAATTGGAGGTTTCATTATTGATAATAAATTTTAAGCAGGTGTAGGCATTATTAAAGTTATACTTAGTATAATAAATATTTATGTTATTATTATATATAACAATAATAATACCAATGGAAAACTAATTTTAATCAATTAATTCTCATTTGTATATTGGGTATACATTAACTTAAAAAAACATGTGATGAAATACCACTAGGTCTCTAATTGTAATAAGTTCGACAAACTCCAAATGTTAAACATAGAAATTTTATTGCTTATTGATTGGAAAATTTACTTCATGAATGGAAATGAGTTTAAGTGATATTGTTTGGAAAAATTTCTGGTAAATTTATATGTCCATCAAAAATATAATATTAATATCGTTAAAACTAAAAGATATTCTGTAAAAATTTACATGGATAAATATTATTTACGCCTATTATTACTTTATTTTATAATAAAATAGGAAAAGGAATTAATATTTTAGGGTCAAATTAACGATGTGAAGTTTTTAATGGAAATACACATTTTTCTGCTATTTAGCCCTTGAAAATAAGTTTTTTGGAAATAAGTCTATCTATTCATTCAAGCTTCGAATGATTCAAGACCGAGAAAATATTCAGTTTAACAAAATCGATCTACCGGGTATCTAACTTTAATTTGGTGATTTCAGATTTTTAAGCTTTTTCTCGAAAATATTTTCAACGATTTTCTTCAAAACTTAATATATTCCCAAAACACTTTAAACTCTTAAACTTTTATTAGAATCATTTCAGCTAATCATATTTAGCTACAAACATAGAACTACATTATACTCTACAAAAAGTCAAGATACCTAAATTACAAAAAGAGAGAGCGAGTTGAATTTTTGGTGATATACTTTAGACATAAAAATTAAGATCAATGGATCCATGAAAATCCATAATCCATAATCCAACTTTTGAACCATTATAGATTCAAAAATCAATTCAAAAATCAAAAGACAAAAATGTTTGTTTTTCCAAGAACACAACATGTATGTTTGAAACATTGAGTATTTTATGGATCCTTATCATTAAAAAATTTTCAAACATTGATAATGAATCATATGTCGAGTATCTAAACAATTTACTCTGTTAGTTTTAATCTTCACTTGTTGATAATATAAAACTAATATTTTTTCTCTCGTCTTAATGAAATATTTCTAGTAAAAGTGTCTAGTAGTAACAACAAATTCGGTCAAGACACAGCAAATTTTATTATTTACTTTTTTTGTATTGTATATCGCAAAAAAGATTTCGTATTTTACTAAGGACATAATACAGCGTTACTGTAAGGATATAATTTTTCAGTAATAAATCCTACCATTCTTAGTAGGAAAACACGTTCAGATAAGTATCATCTTTTATATGCCTGTAAAGCGTAGAAGGTTAGGTGAGTTCATTCAAATGGTAATGACAAAATTTACAATTAATAAGATCAAATATAAAAATTTATTTTCGGTAATAAATCCTAGCATGCTTAGTATCAAACCTCGTTCTGATCAGTATTATTTTTTATATGTTTGAAAACTGTGGGTGGTTTGTTGAGTTCAAATAATAATGACAAAATTAACAATTAATATAAACCCATATACACATTTTGAGTACAAAATCGTTTTTGTATATAACGTTCTTTATTTAAACATTATTAGTTAGATTTTTCAATATATTTACTACCTTGCTTATGATAAAATATTATATAATCGTTAGTAATTTTGACATTCCGCATATATTATTATTCCAGATAAATTTTCAATTTCTAATTATTTTAATATATCCTCTTATATTATATATTGTGTTTTTTTGTATTAGATATTGGTGGCAGAAACAAAATTTCAAATATTCTCAAAATGAGTTTATAAGTCGGTTACTATCCGAAATAACAGGAACTCAACTTTGAAGAAATAACCAGTTAAATTTTGATGAAACTTTGATTTCTTTGTCCAGTAAATTCACCCTAGGTTATGATTTATGAAGCTTTCACATGTATCATCAACGTTTATATTCAATATTGCCAACTTACTTTCTATAGTGACCATAGTGACCACCAGATGACAAGTACAATGTAGATATGTATTTCAATATTGATCCTACAGGGCATGAAATCATTCTATTATATAAATTGTTTTTTTCACTTGTTAAATTTAAATTTCTGTAAACTTCTTAAAAAGAAATTAGTATAAAAAGGAAATGGAAAAAACAAATCTTGTAAACAAAGATGTTTTTTAAATTAAATTTTTATCATTAAAATAATCTGATATGTTTCAAAAAAGCTAATAATAGTAATGATAACAAAATTAATGCATTCATTCATTTTGTGGTGTTTTACATCAAAAATATAATTTAAATAGAATATACACAAAGACTCTACTGCTGATAACCAGGTAAATCGTTTGAGACTAAATACACAGAAGATGAAAAAGTCTTTTACTGCACATTACACACATAATATAGAAGAGAGAAACACACAGTTTGTACAATGATTATAATTATTTTAGATACCTAGTGGTTTTGTTTTATACTAATGTGTGTATGAGTAAGGAAATGGTCGTTGTGTTTTAAGTTAACTAACTCTGTTGTAGACTATCAGTGTATGCTAGTTTTAGAAAATAACAAAGCATATGCAAGTAAGTTTTCAACTCTGTGGTAATTATGCGAAACTTTTTTTTTAGTATTTACTTTTTAAATACTTTATTATAATACGATAAAAGGGTAATCAAGTCCGTGTCTCTAGGAAATAATTGGTTTAATTGGAGGTCGCATAAAATTATTTAGAAAGGTACGCAATGAAACATAATATTTTTCGAATAGAATTTTCAAAAAATCGATTTTTTTTTACTTTTTCGAAATTTATGTATTACCTATATACAACTGATAATATTCCCTGAAAATTTAAAAAAGATTCGTTAAGAATTTTCCGAGATACACGACTATTTGTAAAGACGTCAAACACTGAAAGTAGGCGGAATATTATAAACAGTTTAAACGCATTTATCTCAGAACTACACTTATCAACGTGGCCAGTTTTGAAAAATAAAAGATATTTTCTTTAGATGTAGTTAGATATAGTAGTCTCGTTCATGTAAAGCATGCGTTCTTAAGTGTTCGTAAATGTTCAGAATATAAAGGCTACTCAAAAAATTTCGATTAGTTTTTTAACTTTTAGTTTTTTAACGAAATTGATTCAAAACAGGTTTTGCTGAGAATTAAAGGAATACAAATCTTAAAGATAAACCGATGTACAAATGTTGAAATACTCTTTGAAGAAAGATCCATTTAAAAGTTCAGAAAAATTTCTAAACTATGTATCTTCTAAATCTAAATATTTATGGAAATAAACTTCCAGTTTTGTAATTTTGTAATTTCCCTGTATCTTATTTTGATTTCAATTTATTGTGGAATTAAATAAATATTTTTAAGAAAATGAAAAAATAATTTTAAGTGTCAATCGAATTTTTTCTAACTAAAAAATTGTAACCAGTCAAACTTTTAACATATATTGTTAGTACTAAGATAAAATAAACAGTATATGCGGCGTGTTAAATTTCGTTATTTTGAGCCACTATACATTTATATGGGTCGTTCGAGTAATGGTATTTTTTCAGTGATCAATCATAACAAAGTATGGGAACTACGTTTTGACAGAAATCAAGGACGTCAAAAAGGTTTGAATTGATAAAAAGTCAAATAAAAATTGTAAAACATAAAATTTTACATATATAAAGTTCTTTGTCTTTTTTATTTTATTATATTTTTTTTAATAAAGATGGTAGTTCTCATATAATGCATACACAATTGACATTTAAATCATATACATGTATATTCTATATACGTATGTGTGAAAATTTCTAAGCGATCTAACTCTGTTATTTATCCAAAGAAATATAGAGATTAATTTTCCTTATCTAAGGAATACCTTCTTTTTAAATACACCATAGAATTAGCGATGTTATAATTTGAAAGATACATGAATGATTTTGGTCCTCATGCCTTTTATTTATGAAGTAAACATAAAATTAAAATTATAACAATAAAATATAAGAAATATTTCACTAAATTTACTTAAAAGTATGAACAATAAATGATATTTACGTTACAAACAAAATATACAATTCCACTTTCAGAAAGAAAACTTTATATACATATAAATATACAAATATGTACTAGAATTAAATGTATAAAACAAATCCAATATAATAAAGAGTAAAATGCTTATACGTCATACGAATATATACTTACTTGTATTTATAGGTATGTTATAAAACTTACTGCCTAAGACATTTTCACAAAAAACTTTTGTGTTTAACAAATGTTATTTCATAATATTTATTTTAAAAAGAGCAAAAATTGTTTTAAGTTTATAAGTTAAAGAGTTTTAAAACTAAAGTAATAATTTTTACCTAGTTTGGAATTTCACTTTAATAAATTTTGTGGAAAGAGAAGACCTACGATATTTAATAATAAAATATATTTTAAAGTGTAAGGTTAAAAATACACTTTATGAGACCTACTCTGACCAGAACAAATAAAAATTGACACTAGTTATCTTAAAAGTTATTGTAAATTGCATCCACATGAAAATGTTTGAAGTCACTACAATTTTAGTGAAAATTTTGTAAAAAAAACATAATTATAATTTCAATACATAATATTATCATACTAGTGGATCTGTGTGTTTCAGCATCAATTGTTGATACTAATTTAATAGTTTAAATTTAAATTTTAAATTCAAAACTGGCACATTTTCCAATCATTTCTAATACTATTAACCATTCAAATCAGAAAAAAAAGTGATGAGTGTGTGTTCTACTCTCAACAATCTCCAACTCATCCAATTTGAGCCCAAATGATAGGTATTGACTCACTGAGTGTTCTTAGGTTAAATTATAAAATATGCCCTACAAGATAGTTTTTTATCCAAATATCACCAGTTCTAATGACGATAGAGTGTATTAGTGTAAGAACATTCAGTGACTTAAGACCTTTGATTTGAGCTATTGACCATTCTAATTGGATGAGATGTAGAAGCATCTAATGAAAATAGAAATGGAGAAGAGCAAGGAGCGAATGAATGGGCTAAAATTGATAGAGAATAGTAAGGCGCGAATATTTCATCATTTTCATAATATTAAGAAATATATTTATAACTGTATAGGCTAGATATTTGGAGTACTTTATGTTAAGTAGCTAAACAATTAACTTTGTTAGTTGTTAGCTTCACTTGTTCTTTTTCTGCTATGAGTAAGAAAGGAAATAAAACATTCAATTATAAATTTATAATTTTTATTGGTCAAGTTTTATTAGAATTATTTTTTTGATTATAAAAAGAAGTTGATTCGACTTTCTACTATAAGTAAAAAAACTTTGACATTTTTAATGTTTATTTTCTCTTTATAAGTTTAGACCGATACTGAAAAATTCTAATAGTTAACATCACCTACCTGCCAATATATATATATATATATATATATATTATATTGTTGCCTAAATAATAAATGTTTTAATGATAAAACTATTCGAATGTTTTAATTTATTATGTTCAAAACGTTCAGTTAATGTACACAGAGGTTTTACGTTCCATGAAATTACTGGCAAACCAATTTGCAATAAAAATTTTTACTTATAATATAATACATAATATATCGTACGAATAAATGCGAAAATCAAAATGTAACGATACATGGCCACTTGAAAGTCTTTCTCAATTAACAAATACAAATTGGAAATCTATATATTTGATGAACATCATTAAAATTCTCAGTGTTGTTAATAAACTTCCTTAAAGATTTTATGTAAATTCTTCAAATTAAAATACGTAATGTAGTAAGCATGTATATCCGATGTCGATTGTCAGGACAACTTATAAAGTTTCCTTCCAATTTCAGATTGAAATACAAATATAAAATTAATATATAGCAAAATAAAACATCGTCCATTAGGTTTTGAAACAGTATAATGCAACACTAATTCGTGGTTCTAGAAAATAATCTGTATTCAGATAGGTGTAAAATGAATTATTATCGCATACTTACAGAAGGAACTCTATACTATATCCTGTAAAATAATTTTATAAAATTAATAGATGTATTATTTATTTTGTGAAAATCCATTTCTCTAAAATATTGGAAACTAATAACCTTGTTCTAATTTGCAATTTTTTTTTTTTTAAATTACGAGTGTACTTTCGTTTTATAAAGTCATTATCATGTAATGAATAATTATTCTTTTATTTTGGAAATATATAGAGAAAGTAGGTAAGATTATTTTGAATAAAGACTGTGAAGGTGGAGTTGATAAATATTTTTTTTTTATATTAATAATTTAAAATTAATAAAGGGGAGTTATAAAGATCTCAAATTTTACAATTTAAAATAATCAAATAGACATTAATAACACCCCTTTATTAAATTTGAAATTATACATATCGAAAAAATATTTATCAACTCCATCCACAGTTTTTTCATTTACTATGCTTACCTGCTTTCTCTATATATTTCCAAAATAAAATAATGATTATTCATTACCTAATAATGAATTTATAAGTCGAAAGTGCACTTGTAATTTTAAAGAATTTTAAAGTGAACTTTAGACAAATTGTCCATTATTTTATGAAAATTATTTAATTATGTCTTGAAATAAATAAATTTTGTATTATTATTACTTCATTCAGATCCATAATTTTTATTTAAATTGAACAACCTTAACTTATTAAATTTAAAATATTTTTATTATTATCATTATTATTTAATTATTTATCGTGTCTAGAAATACATTTATTCAAAAAAGGGAAAGACTAAATTTTCGGTTTCCTTTGATTTTTTTTTGTTTTTTTGTACACTTTGTATTTCCTTTAAATATTATTTTACAGAGCTACCGAATTATGATTTCATGGAAAAATTTAAACGAGAAGTTGTAACTGTGGAAATTTGAATATGTTCGTATCAAAATCAAAACACCATAAATAAAAATCGGATTATTATTAAGAATTATACAAATATTACACAAAAATAGAAAATGCCCAAGTAAACTTAATAATAGTGGTTGGTTTATGTGCTTCTCATTTAAAATGTATGATCGTAGAGAATTCTTTATGGTCGTTATCATATCCTTTTATTGGCTTTCATTAATTATGAATTCTACCATACACTTTAATGACTAACATCTGTCGGGTACACCCGGTGTATTTTTTTTTTTTTTTACTTTAAAATTTCATTCAAAAATACTTAGAAATTACTTTTTCTAAAAATTTTGTTCAACTGTTTTCATCTATTGTTAATTCAGAATAATATACACATTGGAGTTGATAAAATACTTCTGTGATTATCTAAATTATTAATGAAACACATAAAGTTCAACCCTCCTAATTTAAGGGGTGAATAAGTTCGTAATAAAATGTCACTGTCGGGGATTTTTCCACCCTTGTACTTCTCTTTTTCACTCACACAATTCGTTTTGTATATATAATACGTATATATATACATTTATGATATCAACTTTGTTTTAACATATTTTCAGTTTTAGTGTATTATTCGAAAAACGTTTTACGTAGTTATATGTGTAGAACGTTTTACGTCGTATAACCGTGTTAACAGTCATCTGTTGAGATTCTAAAATGTGTACAGAATACAAAAATTATTTTGATTATTCTTATTATTTCTTTACTTTATATCACGGCTTCATTTATATGTTCTGTGTTAAGTCTGAGTTTTTGTGACTAGTGACAAATTATTCCAATCAAATCAAATCAATTTAAAAAATAATATTAACTGAATCTTACAGTAATTTACGTCTGCATTAACAAAACTAATTCCTAGATTAGTTGGATTGATCTAGCATAAGTTATACTATCAAGATTTGAACATGGTTTGTATGGGAAGTGATATATAGCAAATGTATAAAAATAAGTAAATATATGTTAACAACGAACATTACTTATTTAAATATAGAATATATATACTTGAGCTACAAAACTGTTGTTTATTTCAAAACTGTTTATTATTAACATAGTTATTGTACAATTTTGATCATGCTTACAAATAATTTTGGCACCATAAACAAGTTAACGCCAAATAATAATATTTATTAACAAATTATATATCAAAAAATTGCTCCTGCAATGCTACCTCTTTACGTATTTGCTCCACTTTAATTAAAGAGTTAACTTGTTATTCAAAATTTAAAAAAATTTGAATTTCCGATTATTTCAATTAATATTTGCACATACTAATCATAAATATATATTTAAAAAAAAAACACTCGTCGTGTGCCACTTGGGGACTGCCGTGGTAAAGGTATTGCATAGCATTATTTTTCACGACTTATCGAATTATAATAATTTATTTATTTTTTATTTATGCAGTATTTTTTTTCTTTGATATTCATTCAAGTTTTTTCTTTGATATTAATTCAAGTTACACTTTTTGAGCGTGGTGACCGATAAGGAAATAATTTTTTTCTTTTATTGTATAAATGAGAAGTTAATATCGTTTAAAATATTTTATTATCTTACAATACATGTAGGTTATTCAGGAATTTTTATCATTGAAACTATTGAAACTAGCTACATAGTAGGCGCAGTGGGGGGTGTTAGGTTTTGTTTTCGTTACGGAATTTCTTGATTCTGTCGACGCGCTTCAAGCTCGCGATAAATAGCTTAAAAAAATTATTCATACAAAAATGGCTACTGAAAGGCTCTTTCAGAATATACATTTGCTCTACTTAAATAATGAATAGTTAATTAATTATTGACAATTAAAAATTTACAAATTATTCATTTACAGATTATCAATTAACGCTATCTGTGTTTGTATCACACAACTATCACATGTTCATTTAAATAGAGATAATAGATAATTACATTTTTTAAATTATAAATAACTAATTAACTATTACTTATTTAAGTGGAACAAACGAATATTCTGAAAGAACATTTCAAGACCAATTTATTTTTATATAATTTTCTTTAATATTAACGATTAATGTGTGCAAATTAAAATTGATTAAATCGAAAATTCAAATATTTTATGAATATGAATAATTAATTATTTAAATGGAGCATGTATATATTCTGAGAGAGCATTTCAGGAGAAATTTCGTGCTATATAATTTGTTAAAAAATATTTATATTTAGTGCTCACTTGTTTATGGTACTTATGACGTAAAATTTGGTTGAAAAAATACAGTTGATAGTTTCTCGTTAGTTTATACAA
Source organism: Chrysopa pallens (assembly GCA_020423425.1). NCBI lineage: Eukaryota > Metazoa > Arthropoda > Insecta > Neuroptera > Chrysopidae > Chrysopa > Chrysopa pallens. Next base: position 69,468,959 of record CM035591.1, on the reverse strand, counting down.
CTCGATATATTTTCAAGTTCATTAAACTTATTTTTTATTTAAATGGCATGGGACTTGGAATCGAATATTTTTATCTTACTGATTGTAAAAAGATCTAGATGTAAGAAATATCTTACTGACTATGCACTGACCAATAGGAAAAGTCTTAATTGAAAGAGTTTATAAATCATCAATAGTTCATAATGCAAATTTTTTATTGCAGTAAAAATTAATTGATCCTGTGCCAGAACTGAACCATTGAACCAGAGACAAGCACACTCAGACCAGAGAGCGATAAGAAAAACTCTGAAAAAGAGGTTTAAGACGACAAAACTCAGTGGCCATTTACACTTAATATTCTTATCTATTCCCATTTACAACCAGATAAATAGAAAGATCATAATTACATTGAATGGATTTTGGATCTCTATTTGCTATTGGAAGCCATTGGAGCACAACTTATAAAAATAGAATAAAATACTGATTTATTAAATTCAGGCGCTAATCCACCATAGTGTGGTTATCTTAAAAATAATGGTATAGTACATGTATTTCACCATCATACTTATTTTATAATTGCAACTAGTACAGTTTTTATTAAGATAATCTCTTCGTTTACACAACATACTGAGAGATTAAAAAATTATCACCCCTAAATACTATTATAATACCTATAATTTAGAATTCACATACATACACACATTTTAATATATTGATGGCCATTTGGTCCAATGTTAATTAAAAACAAACCTCAATAATAAAACATAAAAGCACATCCATTGAGGTTTTATATATAGTATGTTCCATTTTATCCAATCATATTATTTACATACATCTTGATAGTGTAACTTTTAAAAAAAACAATACCGTATAAAGATTGCAGCGCTATTGGAAGTAATAACTATACAATCAGATCTTTAACTAGTGGGAGATTTCAAATGGCACATTTTTTTTTATTGACCTACATGCAAAAACACACAAATTAAAATAAGCCTACTTAGTCATCACTTTTCTAATGAATAAAATTTAAAAAATAATTTTATTTTTATAAACATATTTCGACTTGTAAGTAGCATTCAAATTATTAAATATTTTTATAAACAAATAACGGAATATAATAAAACTAAATTTTTATGTCATAAACAATTTCAACAAATTATGTTAATATAGAAAGAAATAACAATTTTTGTGATAAATTTAAAATCAAAGAAGGGGTGAAAACAATTTTTTAAATAGATTATTATATGAATAAAAATCAACTTTAAAAAAAAAAAATTTGATCAGATAGACCAGTCATTGAATTAATTAAAATTAAAAATCCACTACTAAAACTGTATTTAGCACATTATCTGCTAAAAATATAGTATTATTAATTTATTGTATTCTATTAAGTATTTAGACTATAAAATATAAATTTAATATCCGGATGTATGATAAACGATAACGAAAATTTATCGAGTAAAAAAAGTTCTTAACAATCGTTAGATTAATAATTAAAAAATTTACTAAAACAATTATATCTAATCAGATAAGCAGGTAATTGGTATATAATTACTTAGATACTCGATATATGATTCAGTTCAATGTGTGAACTATTTTTTTTTATGATTAGCACTCATAAACTACTTCATATACTCAGTCTATATAGTTATAAATATGATAACATATATTATGATTAAATATGTGATTATTAGCTTAATTTGAGCTAAAATGGTAGCGAATCCAAAAACTTTCAATGAAAAAATGTTTCAAATAGATTTGTTTTAAAAAAAAATAAACATTTTTGATTATGAATTTTTTTTTTTTTTTAAGTTTGATTTAGTTCCATGGTGCCGATTATACTCATGAGGTCTTACTTTTTATGCCGAGAATACTCCATCAAATTTTCAATATTATCTTCTATATTTCTTGAGTTGTCAGATGGACGAACTGACGGACTCGTGGAAATGGACTAATTAGGAGATTCAATGAAGACCTATTCTAAAATTCAATTTATGATTTCAATATTTTCCAGTGTAACAAACTTCATTCACAGACGAAAATTCATACACTCTCACATATTGAATACATGTCGAGTGTAAAAAGTGTATAAGATAAATATAAAATACAGATTGTATGATATATTTGATAACAAAATGAACTACCTATCTCACGGTACGACTCGACGTTACGCAGCTCGACTGACGAGACGCGACAAACACGTGACACAGTGTCCGAGTAACTCGCACCACGCGTCGCACGCTTCACGAGTCTACCTCTCCAAATAACTCTAAGTTACATAACTGATTTGAAAATGGTGCACTCTATATACACATTATAGTATATACACATATAAATGTATATGACAGTGTATAAAAAGAGATAAACATAAAAAAAGACAGCGATAGTATATAGTAAAAAATTCACGAAAATAATATGGAAATGAGTATGGCAAATACTGACAAATATCTGTCTCATTGATAATAATAAAAAAAGCAAACAAACTGGCTATTATAAAAACCAAGTTAAATTCAAACAAACAATAATTAAAAATTTTGTATAGTCATTTTGTCGAAGTTGGCTTTTATGTGATATTTGTAGTTGGAAAAAAAAAATGTGGTGAACAGTTGACATCATTGAGGAGACCTGTATAAAAATAAAGTTTTTATAGTAAGTTTATACAAATAACTGGATATGCGAAACTGGAGATGAGCTAGTAATGAGCAAGCATTGATTACTAACTCATAATTGAAATCAAGATCAGATTTCTTAATTTTTCAATCCAAGCTCATTTTTCAATAATATCAAACATAATATAAGCAATCCTATTATATAAACAATTCCTATTAAATTTATTATTGTTCAAATTCAAAATGTCTTATTACAAAATTACAAACTTAAACAATTTTCAAATTACGAGAGCACACTCGGCATGCATATTAAGTAATCATTAATTATTATTGTATTTTGGAAATATATAGGTAAAGTAGGTAAGATTATTTTGAAACTGTGGGTGGAGTTATTTGTTGGACTAATTTTAAATTTAATAATGAGGATTAATTAAAGTCTGTTAGATTATTTTAAATTGTAAAAATTGCGTTTTTATTTAGTTTATTCATCTCAAGGGCTTTAAGAAAATTTATTTTTGGCTTTTATCGCAAAAACACCTACGACTCAATCAATTGTATGGCCTTTATTGGTAAGATGAATGGAGAAGTAAAAAAAAAAAGTTGTATGACGGTTTATGTACTCTTTGTACATTTATTAGTATCAGAGCTCATTTTAATAAGTATTATTAAACTATTTTAATAACAAAAATGAATATACATATTTTACCAAATATTTCCACATAAATTGTAACCCACTCAGTTGACGTCCATGCATAGTTTGTATAGGTAGTAAACTTTAAATTTCTCATTTATAAACTTCTTTAAAAGTCGACAAGTTTTGAAAGACAATTAAAACCCATTTCTTTCTTAAAAACTTTGGTTTTTCGATTATATTACATTTCCATTTCAAACCATTTTTTTCAATTTTGAGTAGCACAAAATGCCCACAATCATTAAAACTGAGGATATGTCATAGATTTTCGGATGTGTTAATATTATATTAATTCATTGTCTTTTATTGGTAACAAATATAAATGATTAACAAGTGAAAATTACAATTAACATAGTTAATTGTTTAGATGTTCAAGAAATGGTTCAATGTTTGTGATATTTTTAAGATTCATGAAATAGCCTAAATATGCAGTCTATTCAGTAATAAATACACATTATATAATAATAATGTGTCTTGCAAATATAAGTTTTTATAAGTTAATTTTGACCTTAAATTGTGGTTAATATAAACAATTTACAAAAACTATTAGAAACAAAAAAAATTTTAAAGGTAAAAAATATTTGTTTTTAAAAACAAACATTCGTCTTTAACTTATTCTTCTACCGAAATTTATTTTGTAAGTCTTATACTACGTTACCAAAATTTCTACTCGCTCTCTGTTTTTGGTATCTTGATTATCTTTGGTAGACCGATTAGATAAATGTATAAACGCCCAAACCAAAATTTTGTATCTGGCTCCAATATTTTCTAGCGTTATAAACTTTAAATCAAAATTAATATATACGGACATATTATATATATATGTGGTGTATAAAAATAGAAGTACGTATCGATTACCATGTAAGTCGATCCAAGCAATCGATATAGAATTAGAAGTTAAGTGCTATTAGCTTAAATGCTATACAACATTTAAGAAGAGTTTCGTTTGAATCTGTATATAGAAGTAGTTATTTCAAGTTAGAATGTTATAAGAGGATTATTTAACCTTCTGTAATATTGATTTGTAAATTCCATTTTACATTTTGCAAAATGATTTTCATTTATAATAAGTAGGTATTACAATGTGTATTTAAATTTGTTCATATGTGAGCTTAAAATAATACTTTATGACATAACCAAATTTATAATATTGATTAGAAAGAACCATCACGAGACGCTTCATTTCAAAAATCAACATTGCCAGTGTTCTCGTTGTCATGCTTTGTACGTGGGAGGGCCATAGATCTAAATCGTTTGATACGCTACGAGTGTCTTAAATTTGTAATGAAATATTCCAATTCTAAAAAATATAATTATGTATTCAATTTTTTGTCAAGTAAACTGAATAGCAAATACAAAAAAAAATTATTGAATAATTACAAAAATGGCATTTAATTGAAATTATTGAGTTGACAATTGTAAAAATGATTGAAGAAATTGCATTAGTAATTATTTTTATTGCAAATATAAATAAATATTCATTTAAATTAGATATCATTTGATTGGTAAACTAGTATTTCGTAACCATAGAAACGAATGAAAACATTTTGAAGCACGGTGCCCATGTTTAGTACAATTCGTGCCCAATATGTCATATACTTATACTAATAATTGAGCATGCGCAATAATGTGTTATGAAAATTTAAAGTAAGGAAGAGCTTGGAAATTTTCATAAAATTTAATTATACAAGTGAAAATTACAAGTTTTAATGTGAATTGTTTTTTCTCGACATACGGTTGGTTGAGTTTGTATGATCTATTTGTAATCATTATCTTTAATAAAATATACTTAAAACTAGGTTCAATTATAAAAATATACATAATAATAACATGTTTTATAATTATATATATTATATTAGCTCAATTTGTGTCAACCTGTCAAATCAATACAGTTTACAAAAAAATGTTCCAAACGACAGTTGTTTGTTTTGCAAGACAAACAATAACAATATCATCAATGAATTTTTCAATTTTTCTTTTACGGTTTAAAAGTTGGGTCATGGGAACGATTTTGCTCATTGACGAACTTAAACAATTTTTATGTCTAAAATACGCTAACAAAATTCTACTCTTCTGGTTACTGAATAATCTTGATGACGAGTCGCCCGTCTATTCAGTGGACAGGTGGATTAACAAACGGAAATTAGGTGATTCTATGAACATTTTTCAAAAAAATTTCATAACCTCCTTCAATATTTGTTAGCGTTACAAACAAAACAAACAAAAATAACTAATATATTCTTGCTAAGGAATGGGGAGATTTTCTTCTTATCCTATTATTGAATTAGATATCTTGCAACCCATGTAGGAGTGTAAATTTCATCATAATTGTGTTGTTTTCAAGATATGAATTGTTTTCAAGATAAGTGTGTATCAATTACAAAATACATGTTATACATGTTTTATGTATGTAACTTTTTACAGATGAATCCAATTTCGACGATTCCTTTTTAAATAAAAAATGGAGGTTGCAATTAAATTTAAAGAAAAATTCATTTCAAAGGTGGAGGAAATGGGACAAAATGATTGAATATCACTCAAAAGACACAATTTTAAAAGTGTAAAATAATTTTGTATTAAGTACCATTTTAAATAATATCCTGATAGCTGAATTTGATTCGTTTGCGCCAATTTCGAAGGGTAATTGGTCACAAAAAAGTTATTTATTGAAGTATTTAATAATTTTGTCTAATTAAGTTTATTTTTTTAGTCAAATAGTTCAAACATACGTACAAACAAAAAATTATACAGACTAGTATAGTTTTGTATTTATAACAATTTACGAAACAACATAAAAAAGTTTCATACTTTCACGAATTAGTTGCCAACATCTCTCCTACAATATACGGGTAGGTATAACGTCAAATACCTCCATACACCATAACACCACTGATATAGCAACAATCACAAAACAATCACCTCAAAGCCTGTACCATGTATAAAACTATACCCTCTAACATAGCATTTCAATCGTATATAGATATAACAATTTTACGAATAATACAGAAACAGAGTTTATTATTATTATTGTTATTGTACACTCTATGAAAACAAAAGACGTGTTTAATTCACTTTATTCATTTATCGCTAGGAGCTATATACATTTTTCCACTTTATACGTTACTAGAAAAATGATTATCCTTCACTTTGCCTCCTCTTCCCCTAAAATATAAACATTAGTATCACAGTCATATAAATTCTATGGGTATATTGAAATAGTGTTGCAATTTATTTATCTATTTCCAATATCTCAAATAGGTTGTTTGTTTTTGTATCTTTATAGTCAGTTATATAAACACATATTTTAGGAATTCAATTTAATAGCTATTATTAAAAGAGGTTATGAATTAGAGACGTCCTTTACCCATCAGCATACCGATTCAAAATAATCTTATAAAATAAAATAAATAAATATTAAAATATCCTCATTTTCTTGCCTAAAGACTATATGAAACCAAATATGAAACCAAATTTAATTTAGTATTTCAAATACATTAACTAAAAAAATATTAACCAACCGAAAATATTAAGCGAATTCGCGTCTTTTGCACTGAATAATACAGAGCCTCCGCCGCACGTCAAGATTCACTATAGTTTCTTTTTTTAAATTTTATAGTTTCCCAATCATCTTTCATAAACCGCTTTTTGTAAACAGTCTTACATTACTTTAAAAATTTTTTGAGAAAGAAGATAAATGTTCATTATAAGTATTGGCCTACTTGTCTTTCCTTTTAAGAAAGAACATCATGAACAATTCAATTGAAAAATTAATAAAATAGGCAACTGTAAAATGCTCTTATGAAAACTTTAGAATTCAAAAATATACTGGCGTACATAAACGGAGCTACCATACCCAATCGACAAAAAATGCCGATTAAAAAAATTTAAAATCATTAGCAACATAGTTTCAATGTCTCGTTCAGATTATATTGGTATTGTTGGTATTTTTTAAGAAATTGAGTCAGTAAGTAGAAAGCTTAATCTACACTGACAATGCAAACTAAAAAATTTTCAATGCAATGTAGGTAATTTGTTTACTCAAAATTTGCGAAATGATTGATTACTGTTTTAGGTAGTGTTGTGATGCCTGTGCTTATCTTTTTTGAAAAAGAAAATTAAATGCACCAAGACAAATATTACGGGTTATAATTAGAACGTTTCTATCTAGGTCTAATGATCATACGTCCTCTTTTTGCCAGATAACGGGTAGCCTCGTTTTTTTTGCACGCCATTGTAGTTTTGTTTCCAAAAAAGTTTCAGTACCACTGCATTAAATAAATAATACTCACCAACTTGTGTAATCTTTTTTTAAAGGTAATATACTTATAAAAGCCAAGAAAATGAATTATGATAAAAGAATATGGAAAATAAAGATAGTATCGATAATATCCAAGCTATTGTCACATCTCTGTAAGGTATCGTTCTTATATCAAGTAAGTATAGTTATTTATTCATATCTTGGTTACAGAAATTATTAAATTTTTTTTTTTATATTTTTGTTTTTAATATTTAACTTCGCGTCATTGAAGCTTTTTCTTTTATATTATCAATAGCTTATTCAGCCATTTATTATTCATTTATTTGAAGTGATGGTTCGACATAATAATAAGAAAGCTTATATAATATCGATTGTTTATTAAAATGGTTTTTTAATTATACGCCAGTGAATATGAACAATTACTAGACAAAAGTTGAGGTCTTTTTTTAACAAAATTTAAGAAAGTTTTTCGGCTATTATCAAAGATCAATGTAAGCTACAGAAACAATTATTGGAACTATCAGATTTCATACATGAATTATCGCATTCTGAGAGAACAATGACATTATAGTCAGTATAACTATTATCAGTTTCTTGTAATACGGATGTTGAATGATTTTTTTTAAATTTTATTCCATTCCTTAGAAATGAAGAAAAGTTAACTAAGCTTTTCTGCATTTTACTGTTAAGTATTACAAACTATAGTACACGTGTATGGTAATAGCCTAACATACGCACATACGTACAACTTACAGACCATAATTCTTAAAACTGTATTATGCTTTCTAAAACTAAGAACTTAGGCTCTTAAGAAAAATACATCGATTTTCATAAATGCTGTATGATTGACCAGTCGATTTGAAAAAATTTTGGCTGTGTAATTTTTAAATTCAATCCAGAGTTCAAAATTTTGCACAAGAGTTATTTTTTGCTTTTCTTAAACCTTAATTTCCATGAAAATCCAAAAAAAAAACATTAATATTTAACTTTAAGTTTCGTTGGATACTTTTTTTAAAGCTCTTCATAAAATTACAAATAGGATGTAATTCAGTTATAAATGCATATTATTTTATCCGATAAATTTGCGAAACTATCCACGATAAAACGCACTTTATAACACTCATTTAGATATTTAATGCAAATTTTTATTTTACATTTGTAATCAGCAAACTTAAAAATTCCAGAAACGAACGGATACAATTTTTAACCGTTTTTGACGGAATCTAAAAAATTAACCCTGAAAAATTTGTGCATCATTTCCCTCAATCAAACACTTTGTATAAAATTTGCATAAACCACTCTTATATCATTTCAGAAAACCGAAAAAGTTGTATCTGCTAATAGGGCTTAGTTTACAGTTTTTTAATGAAAATGCTCTACAATAACATCAAGTTCGTAAACAGCTTATACCTCCATACTCTATATAACTAGATACGATCCATATTGGTCGTACATACTTACATATTTCAAAATCAACGATCACATATTCAAATACAAAGATGTTTATTGTTTTTAGTGAAGGTTTTCCCTAGATAAATATTGTACGAATTTTCACCATTATAAATGTACACTTTATAGCCATACATACCGATAAAAGTCATAGAAATGAATCTGTTACAAAAACGATGAATATAAAGTAAAGGGATTATTATTTATACCCCGAGAATGGTTGAACTGAAACAAGCACAATGAAAGTCAAGAATAATGTGAAACATGTCCTTCGTCTAATACAGAATGTTTATTATTTTGGGGAAAAATTTAGTGATATCGAGAAAAAGGTTATTCGTAACGACTATTAAAAATAATCGATTAAAAAACTACATTAAAAATACTTATGAATTTAATTCATTTCTTTTGAATATTTTTAATGCATACTAGTTTCAATTAATATAACGATTTATTTCATTAGGATACATTTTTATACCCTACATGTATAAAATATATCAGAATATATAAGTTTAAGTCCAAAAATGGGGGAGATTACGATATCCAGGGCGCCTAGATTTGACGATTAATTATGATCAAACAAGCTAAAATAAGACGAAAATGAAGAATAGCAATCTTCGAGTTTTCGCCTATTTTTTGAGTTATCGACACTGTTTTTTATAAATTGTCGTGCTATGTCACATAAATATCACAATTTAAAACATTTTACAAGATTTAATTATTATTTTTTGTTAAATGACCATAATTTAAACACCATTCGAGCACAAATAACCGAAATTTAATTCGTTTAAAAATCAACAATTGTATATTTAATACTATTAAAAATACATGTACGCCATTTTCGACTGTTATCAATCCATCGATTTGTTGGGTATAGTTTGCACGGGTCGGGTTGGTTTTTGGCCCCTACGTTCAACGTGTGATTAAACTACCCATGTATTTATGGGGTATAGTTTGCACGGGTCGGGTTGGTTTTTGGCCCCTACGTTCAACGTGTGATTAAACTACCCATGTATTTATGGGGTATAGTTTTCACTGGTCGGGTTGGTTTTTGGCCCCTACGTTCAGCCTGTGATTAAACTATCCATGGATAACTCGAAAAATAGACGAAAACTCGAAAATTAGTATTCTTCATTTTCGTTTTATTTTGGCTTGTTTTGCCAAAATTCATCGAGGCGCCCTGGATATCGTAATCGAGCCCAAAACTGTTTTTCAGAATATATTAGTGTTAGTCTGTAACCCTAGCAAATACGACGTTTGTAACTCATAAGCCAAATTTTGGTAAAGGTGTTCGTTAATCAGCTTATTAGTCCATTTCCGTTTGGCTACCCATCATCAAGATAACTCAAAAACAAAAATAGATACCGGGCTGAAAATGCTATATTGGTGTATTCTGGATGTAAAAAGTTTTAATTCGTAAATGAGCAAATTGGTCCATTGACTTTAATAGATTCATGACCCAACTTTGAATCATAAAAAAAGAAAAATTCAAAAACAAACTACATTTTTTTAATAAAAAAATGTTTGTAAAATGTCTATATTCGCTACAATTTAAGCACACATTTAGCTAATAAACACATATAATTGAAATACACATTAGTCTATATATCACTCATAACCATTCATAAAATACTCGAAATATCCAGTATATACAGTATAGACTGGATTTTTCTTAAATAGTAACCATTTTTGGAATTACGTGTTTTCTTTATTAAATCCTGCGTAATTGACGTATTCTTTGCTGAAACGAATTTCTTAAATTACACATTTCGTTAGTTTGAATCTTAACGTTCGCCACTGAAGAATATTGTTTTATTATCTTGTGTACCATTACCATCAATTTTATCTTGTATTTAAATTTTAAGGTTGCGCTTTGTAAAATCAAGATTATAATTTATGAAAGAATGCTAAATTCAAGATAGGTATATCAACGATTTCAAGTTTATGGTCGGTCGATTCTGATTAAAAGTTCTCAGTACTCCTACATTATACGGAGGTCAGTAAAAGTAACCGTTTGAGCACCGAATTGAAAATTAAGAAAAAAAATAATATTAAGGCAACGAGAAAGACAAGCGGCTGTACTAGTTAAGTAAGTGTCATAATTTTATACATCTCTTCTAAAATAGCGTTTACTCCGCTACTTGCTTAGATTAGCCATCTGTTATTATTGAAATAATTATAATTAGATTGTTTTAATTTTCAAAAGACGCTCATATTAATTATTTTTAGAAATATCAATTTAGGTATTTTAAAGCAATCTCAAATTTAGGTTTATAATTAATTAAATAAGATATAATTAATTAAGATGTTTAGAAAAAAAAACTAATTGTATATTATTTGATAAACTGAACTTGCTTTTCATCTTATAGAAAAAATATAAATAAAACTTAAATGATATATCTAAATGTACGAACGGTAGACATTGTCAAGTGGCCGAGTCAAACATTCATTTGTATAATATCAAGCTAGTCTGTTCAACAATAGTTCCTTACCATACAAATGCAAGATGAGCCAACGAGGCGTATGTTGTGGTCGAGAAATATTGTAAATATTAAAAATGCAGTAAGACATTTTCGTTTACAGATCATCACAACACCAAGTTGTGTTAGATAGACATTGAAGTCTAACGATAAATATATAAGCAATTTTTATATTTTGTATATAGCGATAAAAAATTAAAATACATTGCAAGCTTAAATATTCAAATACATTTTCTTCTACTATACCAGGGTAGATAATTTTTTAAAACAAAAAAAATTATAGTAGAATGAAACCAATTGGAAACGGAAGATAATATGATAAAAATGAAAGAATAAATAAATTACGGGCGATCTTACATCGGGAAGTAGGGGGGGGGGTGAGTGTTTTAGGGTAAAATTCGGTTTATCTGAATTTCCGGCAAAACTACAAGCCCTATTTAAAAAAGTTAAATGGTAATGTTGTAGGTAATAAAAAGATCTACAGCTTTTGTATTTACACTTTTTTCACATAACCTCAAAATTTCAAATAAACCGAGTTTTACCCTTAAAAACTCACTCCCTCCTACTTCCCTACCTCAGATCGCCCGTAATTTATTTTTTCTTTCATTTGTATCATATTATCTTGAGTTTCCAATGGGTTTCATCCTACTGTAATTTTCTTCCACTTTTTATCATTTTTTAAGGCTTCTACTCTGGTCTATACAACGTATTGGCAATAAATAAGTATAAATTATGAACACCACGCAAAACTTTGCTATAGTAGATTGTCTGTTTTGGTAGATGAATGATTAATTTTTATATTTTGTATACCGAAAATTTATGGCGCATAGTGTACAAATTAATATTACATTTTTAGTAGAGCCAATTGAGAAAAAAAACAAAAACATGATAAAAACTTTTTGGTAACTCGAGTAACAAATTATCAGTAAGGATAAAGATAAAAAAGTTTCAAATATAAATTGTAGAGTATACAATTTTACAAGGTTTTGTGTTTTTTTGGCTATAATTCAAATAACGGAGCCAGAGCGACTAGAAGTTTCCACATATATGCTAATATAAATACATTTTATGTGTGAGTGTGTGTAAAATCCAAAACTAGTAGCTTCATGGAAGCGTAGGCTGCACTTACGATTAGATACCCTCCGTATAAGGAGTAAAAAGAAAACTCTATTGCTATAAGAAGAAATACATGTCCAATATATTGATATATAATGAATACAATTATTTTTAAAAATGTTATAACGAAGCCCGTAATGGCCCAATCGGTCTCAAAAACTGAACGAAAATTAGAGTACGGGTTCGAAGGTACAGTGAAACAAACATAGATAGATACAAACAAACGAAATGCAAAATCGTATACCATAGACCTCACTTTGTTCGGTCAATTATAGCCACAAAACCCAAACATAAATTTTTATGCAAACATTTATATTTGAAACTTATTTTTACAACTTTTAGCTTCTTGACCAAACTCAACTGCCATCCCCCGCAAATGTATAGATGCGCATGACATGCGAGGATGAATCCTGTCAGAACGTGGTTTCTGAATACTGTAAACACTGAAAAAATTACAGCATTACAGAAAGACTGTTCTTCGTTTCGATAGAATTTTTGAAAACATCGTATAAATTTAACAAATTTATTTAAAATTACTTATTTGTATTTGGATACAGAACACAAGAATGAAATTAAATTTATAAAATTGTATACAGGAGTTACATTTCATAAATATCTCTGGTTATTATTATATGTATTAAAAATCAGATTCATGCAGTTATTTTTATTCATCTGGAATATTCTTTTAAGGCGCTCAATAAGATATCCATTCAAGCATGTCTTAATAACTTTTAATAAGTCATAGTAAAATTAACATTTAACACGTGCAGCGTCTGTTTTAAGATATAAATAAATTCGTTTAAGTAGTTTCGGATTTAATTATGACTAAGTAAATATAAATCTTAATGATTCTTGAGTATGATATTCGAAACTATAATTTAATATACACAAATATTAATGCTTTACAAATAAACAGTTCTCAGGTATGGCGAATAAATGATTGGTTCTCATGTCAAAACAACTATGAATATGAATTTATGTCTTTAATTAATTTGGTGATTCCTATACTAAATAACAGTACAAATATCAATACAGATAACATAAGATCATCTACACAGGCAAATACGCAAAAAAAGCGTATCTTTAGTATTACAAAATACACATTTTGTATGTTAATTAACAAATTTAATAACATTAATTTAATTAATAAATGGTTTTAAATCTGAAAATATTACAAAATACACCAAAAAAATACACACTTCCGCCTAATTAGAATTGAAAATTAGGGGTATCCCTGCATACTTCAAAGAAGCAAAATTTTACATTGACATTCGGGATTAACCACTATAATGTAATTGTGAAAAATCCCCATCGATTCCATGTCTACAAAAATTTTGTGCCAGGTCATGGTTTACAAAAATGGATTCTTTGAATTTTTTAGCGAAATGGTGATTAGTTTTATGATAAAAATAGGTCAAACAAAAATTATACATTATGCAATTATCTAAAAAAATTATCCCTACAATTTTTCCTTTTCTGTGAGAAATGAATTTTAAAATTTACTAAAGTTATATTCCCCAGATAATACATGATTACGCAGCCTGTCGTCCTTCCTCCAACCTCGGTTTCTACTTAGCAACATATTTATCGAATGATAACAATATTATCACATTCAGGTTTAGCTTAATAATAAACTTCATACACTACTAAACAGAATCTAAATTTCTATTATAAAATTAAATGGAATTATCATAATTGGAAACAAATCCAATCATTGCGACGTGAAAAGGGGTGTAATTTAAATTATGGCTGCAAAAAAGTTTTATTTTATTCACTTGAATGGACTAGTTTTTAAGAGCAGTCGTGATCTAATGTAAATTATCCAATAGAAGAAGATCCTTACATGAACGATAAAACAACTGATGAATCGCTGTTAGAACAATTCACATCAACCCAGGATGACCAAGAGTAAGAGGAAACAGAAGAAGAACGAATGCTAAAACCTTACATTAGATTAAAATTAAGTGGGTCTACTGGAGAAACCACGTATGAAGAAAAAGCGTCAAGCACAATACCGAATAGATGGTCTAAAATACAACTTCAGCAAATTGTAGAATAGTGTTTTTCTCATAAATGGCGAATCTTAAGGGAAAAAGTATCAGGATAATTTTGTAAGAAATAAAGGACTATACCAATATTTCCTTAAAAATTATATATTCAGAAATTATTTTCGAATTCTATATAGAAATATTTACTGTTGAATACTGTTGGTATTACACTTAAATGTTTAAGATATTTAAAAAATATACATTTTTGAACATAAATAATTAACGGTACACAAATTTTAAAGGCATTGTACAGAACCAAAGTTTTTTAAGATAGCCTAGATAATGTATTATATATTAATTCAATTAGTACACCTATTTGCTAACCCAGAAATAATACAATTTATATAACCCGAAATAATAATATAGAACATAACACTTTACAGAAATCGAAACACAAAACCTTTTTAATACATTTATTCATTTTTTATGTCAAATTATTTAATAGTAGACCGACCATATGTAACTTTTAACGTGCGTACTAAAATATAATTTATTGATTGTCATCATTTATAACTATCATTCTATTTATTTTTATAAGAGAGAAAAACATAAAAGAAATTCAATTAAATGTTAACTTGTGAGTTGATCACCGCCATAATCGTTAATATTGTTAATGATACAGGTAAATCACATTTTTATTGTTACAGATAAAATATTACACACATATGTTTGCTCTATGTCCATTCTTTAACTTACAACCATACCGGTTGACTGCTATTTGGTCCAACAAAGTTTAAAATAACGAATTATCCGAAAAGCTGTATGCATAGCTGTTATAATTTTATTAAGACGCAAAAAATGGTCTTTCTAAGGCCAATAGACTTAAACGATACCAAATGATATCATGTTAGAAACTAATTCTGTAATTTCTTTTACAGGGAGACACTCTCATATATAAAAATGCAAGTTAATGAAATTGTAGACAACTGAACTCAAATCACCACAATCACTGACACGAATACGGCATTAAATCTTTCAGAATTCTATCAAATAGTTATACAATGAACCGCCAGTTTATCTTTGACAAGGGATATTCAAATTTGGAATTTCGCCTGTTCCTTTTAAACAGTGTGTCCGCATCAAGTGTAGCCATAGACTTCTTTTGGGTTAGGAGTAAAAATTCATAGTTAATCTCCCCAAAGTGCTATTTTCAAATATGGACTTTGCCTATTTCTTAAAAACACGAAAACGAAATATCATATTTAAAATTGATTGTAGAAGTATGAATAGAATAAAAAGCCACGTGTTTATTATGCAATTACTAAACGTCGTCTTATGCTTCAATATAGACTTGAATATTAAATTTTAACAAAACTTCGTTTTTAAGTATTGGAAAAAGTATTGGAAAGCTGAACATAGTTTGCTTAGGTTAAAAAAACATAAGAGATAAAAGGATCCAAAAACAACAATTTTATTGGATATTTATTTTAAAATTGGAGATAACAAGAATCGTTCAAAACAATTGCCAATGAACTATTCAAAAATTTGGATACATTAATGTTACTACCATTTTACAAATTGTATACAACAAAGTTTCCTAAAAACCACACAAAATTTTTTTGTAAAATTCCGTATTGACTATGAAGATTGACTAATTTTTATCAGTGATTTAATCATTGTATACGAAGAAGAACGGAAACCACGTTCTGGTAATAACCAACCCTGCTCATCACCAGCTTTTATACATTTGAATGGGGTGAGAGTTGAATTGGGCTAAAAGGGTAAAATAAAAATTTGAATTAAAAAATGTAAAATATAAAATTTTAATTTTAAAATATATCAATTTTAAGCTGTGGTTTTATCATGTAATGGGGCTTAAAATAAGGACGTGGAACGAACGTGGTATAAATCTAAGAGAGTGCTGATGAATATAGAAAAATAGATTTATAAGTATGCCAATTTTTCGGTAAAAGTAATTGTAAAAAAGTGTAACGTTGTAAAAGGTATATGAAATGAAATCGCTTATTTTTCTATTTACTTTATGAAATAAATAATAATAGTTTCTCTTTTTAATAAATAAAAAAATTTTTTGTACCGATACATAAATTTGTATTTCTATTTATCTGGATATTTTGTACTAATTTTGTATTAATTTGATTTATGTCAAATATCCCAATTATCCTTTCGATCCAACTCAACTCTCTCCTCTTTCCAATATATAAAAGCTGTTGGCGTGCAGGGTATATTTATACCATAACATGGTTTTCGTAGTTTGCGTACATTAGTTCATCTCTGAAAAATATTATAATTTTACAAAAATTCATAACTCAAAACACTCACGGCTCTTGGACTAAAAGGTATATTTGGGTGGTGTTACTACTAACAAACAAGACGGTCAGTCAACACAATAAACTTATATTGTTTTTTATTACAATTTATGTGACAGTACTATGTACTTTTTATAACATATAGATGAAAACAAAAATAAAATTAAAAATCGATAGAAAAACTCAAATAAAAAACAAAAGGTTCCACATTTAACATATAAATAGGCCCAAAATTTCAAATTAATTGTTTTTTTGTAAAAATTAAGCAAATCTCATTCTGTTATTTCTATTATAAAGTAAAATATAATAATCATATTTAGAAATAAATCCAATCATTGGTTTTTTGTTTTACATTTTATAAATATGAATCAAGAAAAAATCCTAATATAAGCTATGGAAGAAATATTGTACCTTATTATTTTTCGATTTAAGTGAAAATGATTTTTCATATGTTAATGTTAATATATTATCCTTAATTTTCCGAAGAGAAACATATTGTTTGAAAAATGATAATTATAAATTCTAAAGATTTGTGTACATAAAAGGATATAAAATGTTACAGTTACATGTATTCATTTTCTGATTAACTTAATTGTAATTATTTTAAAAAAATTACACTGATACAAGCAAATTGTAAATTTAAAAAAAATTACAATTAGCGAAATACATCAAAAAACAATCATACCCAAATAAAATCAAAATCAATTATCAATTGCCTAACTTGAATAGAAAATGTATCGTGACAGAAGGTCACAAATTCAGAAAACAAAATATATAAATGTATAAATATTTGTAAAATAAAATCAATAGTTTGAATTTTTCATAAAATTTGGTTTTTTTTTTTTTTGGGATTATATTTTTGAGAACACATCTCTTATTGTACTTCTAAATTATGTTTCCAATATTCTAAATTATGTTGGAATTCAAAATAAGATATTTTTCATTAAAAAAGCAATGATTTAGTGATCAATTGATTTAAGACACTAAAAACATTATTAACAATCAATTATTACCTAAACAAATAATCAGTGAAACAAAAATTATATTCAAAAATAAGTGAAATTTTAGCTAAGATTATGGGAAATTCATATCTTTAGCTAAGATTATGGGAAATCATATGTTTATATATGAGCCAATTAGCTAACTTTTAGCTATAAGATAAGCATTTTACGAAAACATTTTATGGTTCAAAAGTTGTGTCCTGGATCAATTGAACCCAATAGATGGGTTTTAATCATTCTCGAACTTTAACTCAGTCTTTACATACAAATACGTCACCAAAACTTCAACTCACTATCTCTTTTCGTTTTTGAGTTATCTTGATGACGGGCAGACGGACGGACATGCGGAAAAGAACTAATTAGGCGATTCTATGAGCACCTATACCAAAGTTTTGTTTGTGCGGTCAATACTTTCTAGCGATACAAACTTTAGACTAAAATTATTATACTCTGGCATATATGTCGAGTATAAGAAATTAATTATATTTTCCTTGAAAACAAACTATATATTCTCCATACCTTTTACCTACCTACATGCTGTGTCGTAGAAATTAATCAGTAGAGAACCTTGTCAGTGGATATTCTATATAACTTGCTTTTGAAGTTTAAAGTATTTCCCTACTGGCCCATGATTTTAGACCAAAATTCTAATCAAATGGTAATTCAAATGACCAATGATATTTTAAGGCATTTATAAAATTCATCTCTAGTTAATTGCAAAACCAGTTACGATTTTCAAGACATAGGCATTTTTGTTTAATTTCCGAGACTGCAAAACTTACACAGCATTTTTCATATATAAATTTATGATAGTTCAATTTACATACTACTATAAAGAAAAACTATCAAAGCACTTCACCGATCTAGCGTTATATTTTGTTCGCATGATTTTTTCTATTGAAAAAACTACGGACTTGTGAGTGAAAATAACAAAAAAAAAAAAAAAACGAAATTATATGACAATTATTTGACACAGTGTATTAATCTGCAAACAAAATCTGATTTGTGTACATAAAATTTAATTGAATTACCCAATGGCTACATAAATGATACAGACAATATATTTTATTATACTCGCCTATAAAGGTGTCGATACATTTTTTGCCCTCTAGTTAAAATTCAATATCAGACTATTCCAGCCTGGATGATATACACTGCATTGTATTAAGTACATACTGATCCAGTAATTTACTTGTTTCATTTAGTATTTATGCAGGATATAATAACTAACCTAACCGAGCATCATTGGCAGCAGAGCCCAATAGTATGAGGAGCTACATCATGTATAATCATGTGTTATTAAATATCAACATTACCTTAGTAATTTGGTTGCGCGTTAATGGGAATCGATACATCTAACACCAAATCTAATGAAGAAATTTGATTACAAAATATATAGTAGTAGTCCAGTCATCTTAGTCAAAAAAGAGGTTAACCTCGGAATCTATCGGAATAAGATAAATTTTTATTTAAAAACGTGAGCGACTTCAATGCAAATAAGAATCCCTTCTTTGTAGAATAAATCAACAATCGGCTTCATCATTTGCAGGTCAGATGCATTTAAAATATTTATAGCACTTTAATCGTTACTTGCTGTATGCCAGCTTGTTTCATCAACTCCTAGGCAGTTTTCTACTACTTGCCTCACACTTTCCACTGCATCATACATCACACATACTCTCACACCATCGAAGTTCTTATTATTCCATCTGAAACCATAGATTCTAAAACATGCAATCACATACGTGTCACTACTCTCGCTTAAATATAAATATCTAGTATTCTTAGATATTTATTCACTTTAGCGTAGTGATCAAGAATCGTGAACATACTCAAGCGCTCTTTTTTCAAATGTCCTTCAAACCTTCAGCAATAGAAATTTGATTGGTCAGTGGTTTGTCTTATATTTTATAATTCATTTCTTTCATATCTTCCGTAACTCAATAATTCGGTTAGTATACTCACTAATCCGTCATTTATGGATGTTATTTGCAGCCTTTTATCACTTTTAATTATTCTTTTATGATAGTTTCTACCTTTTTGTATACAAATATTTTCCACGCTCTCTATAAATTGTACACCTGTACAATTTATAAAACTTATATAAACCACTATATATAAGTTTATTCTACAATAAGTGCCTTTTCATACTCTAGAAAGCTTTTTCGAAGTCTACGAAGTATATTTAAGTCTAGAACCTCTTGATAGTCAGGAAATTATCTATAATCGGTATAAGTACCAACACATTATCCATTGCTTTGTAGATCCTGCTAAATACACCCTATTTTGTTTGCTTACATTGGCCATTTAAGTTAGGCCTAGGTAGATAGTCCAGAATCCCTACATTAATCTTTTCCCTTATATTTGTTACTAATTATTCTCATAGTCCATATCCGAGGGTATATTGTACATTTCATCAAATTTGTAGAGGATAAAATTCTCTAGAAATTTGGTATGATAATTTTTATTATATGAAACGACGAAGGCTGAATGAAGTTTATGTATTCTAATAATTTATATGTTCGTCATTTCGCTAAATAGTTGTCTCTTTTAGAATCTTTATACCGCTTATAACAGTCACAGAATTTATCTTCACAGAGTAAAGTATTACACATGAAACACAAACCAGCCATAATAACTATCAAGTGGAACTTACGCTAAGGTACGTATGACTATGCGTTCAGTATTCTGCGGCTCCTTACACATTATCAATTATGACTTCTTTAAGAAATTTTATAAGACCAAAATAAAGGTTTGTATAATACAAAAATTCAGTTTATTAGATTCCAAGATTAAACCCTAAGATAACTGGTCTATATACATAAACCGAGAAAGAAAAAGTTTTTCAGGTATGGACTTATACAAACGTTTTAATTATCTATTGTAAAATTTTAATACACGAGAATCATAAATTTATTTCTTCGACGATAATCAAAAATTGCAGTTTTAGAATGATTATTCAGGTGATTAGTTTCATTTTAAAAGAATTCAAAAACAAACAAAAGAACAAATTACTATTCAGTTAATTTTCCTTTTATATACTTGAAATATAGGATTATGTGAGAGTTAATTTTAGTCTAAAGCTTGTAACACTAGTAAATGTTGACCACACAAACAAAATTTTGTTTTAGGTATTCATATAATCTCTGAATCTGTCATCAAGATAACTGAAAAATAAAGAGAGATTGCGATTTAAAATTTTGTTGATGTATTCAAAGTCTTAAAAGTAAGATCAAGTTCATGAATGATCGAAATCGGTACATTGAGTTCAATGGATCCATGAACCAACTCTTAAACCATAAAAGCTGGAACATAAATTTGAACGCAATTCAAATGTTCATTTTTTAAACAACTTTTGTTTGAAACATTGTTTCATACAATTTTAGATCAAATTTTCATAATGAACCACATATAAACACACACACACACACTCACACATATATATATATATATATATATATATATATATATATATATATATATATATATATATATATATATATATATATAAATATATAAATCAACACTTAACGTTTGTGGTGTGAATTTGGAGGATTCATGTTTTTCACATGGCCAACTTTATGTTGCCTGTTCCAGAATCGGTATCCCCAGCCGTTTGTTTATTTATACTCAAAGTGGAAAAACAAAAAATATTGTTTAACCAAAAGTTTTGGATTAAGTTTTAAAATAGCTAGTTAAATTAATAAAATATTTTTTTTGTTTGAATAAATGAATTTGATGTTGAAATTAAATTTTTTTATTATTTCAATTTATACGTAGCGAAGCACGTAACGCTAGTATATTTATAAACCATTAACTCTTTTAGTTGTTATCTTCACTTTTTTAATAATAAATATATCTGAAGATAGCAACTACGTCCGTTTAGATATAAAGTTTCAAACAAAAATGTTCAAAATTTCAAAAAGAGAACACGAATAAGGTATAACATTCTATGACTCAAAAAAGTCAAAATTTGATCCAAAGGTGATAAACAAACTATTAAAAAATACATAATTTTTATTCAAACAATAGGGTCTACAAAATGAAACGTAGCGACAATTGTCTTTATTTTAGCATTTAAAATAAAGCAGATATAAAATAACTAAAGAAGTTGACCCTTCTATGTTTACATGACTTAATAAAATCTTGACTATTGTGTTGGTTGCTAGAAGAATAGATAAAAAAGTAAAAACATCGAAATGCATTTAAAAAATTATTTCTTTTATTATTAATTTAGATACACACACCTAATACACACACGAAAGACGTATGCATTTTTATTGTTCACAAGCTAAAAAATCTAAAAGAATATTAAATATTCATCCAAAATCAATTCAAAACGATTACTATAAATCATAATTATACAAGTATTAATATAAAAAACACAACAAATCTTTTCATCGGAAAACCGATGTCCTATTTACGCCAAGGAGTTGAAAAAAATTGGAACAAAAACAAATTTTTGTTTACAAACAGAAACATAATACTTTCAATATCAACAGATTAAAATATTAAAATATAAATAGTAATGTAAGTAGTTTTAACTCACCGATTCAAATACTTTTTTACCAAATAAATTTAAATTCAATCAAGTAGGTTCACAAAAATAAAAAGAATTAATCAATATTTTTGTTTTTTGGTATCTAATATGTAATGTATAATCATACATCTTACAACACGCGCTTAGCCGAATTCATATAAGATAACGATGTTAGCTAGTTTAGGGTAGAATTTAAAGGTTGGGAAATGAAAACCTCATGTTTATTTGCAGCAAATCATCGAAAAGCATTTTAAGATTTAATATTAATTATCCAATATTTAAAATTTTAATTACAACCATTCAAATTTCTATTAAATTATAGAATAATAAATTTAGAGTCGTTCACTATTTCTTCTTTGTTAGATCTTTTCGTAAATTTTTAGTACGAACCATGTTATTTAATTGTACGTGCAACCATGTTTAAAAACAGCCATAGTAAACAATTAAGAGCCAAGTTTGCTCTCATTATGTAAATAATCTTAAGTGAAATTCTGTATGAAAAACAAATAATAATTTCACATATTTGGAAATTTAATATTTCAATAGTGTTATAAATAATAAACGCATTACGATCCTGCTGATTGATTAAATATAACTTCATTTGCGCACTGACTGATCACTGTAATAATAATTTGCATTATGTAGGAATAGAACATATCTGCTACAGTGATTTAAGTCTAGACATGAGACGTTAATGACAGTTTATTATTATATAAAATTTCTTTTTATTCATTATGAAAATACATTTATACAAAAATTGTGTATATATAACGAAACTCCCATTGCGAATATATACCGGGGAAGAGGAAGATAGTTCAGATTCAGTTTCTAGAATGATGGTTGATACGTGATAATATCCTGAGATAATAGTAATTAAGCATTATAGACGAGTAATATAATTGATCTATAAAATATTATTTATTGGAAATTGGAATATTTTTAAACAATTTGAGCACAGGAGTTTTTGTTATGAACCAATACTTCATAACAAGTTATGCTTTGTCACTGATGCCTAGACTTCGAGAATAACAACGAATCGAACTTAATACCTACGATATATATATATATATATATATATATATATATATATATATATATATATATATATATATATATATATATATATATATATATATATATATATATATATATATATATATATATATATATATATATATATATATATATATATATATATATATATATAACACATGATAGTTATTATATACACTACTTAATTAGACACCAATCAACAGTATTTAATTGAAACCGCAATTGACAGTGATATCAGTGCTGAGATATCATCTCCTTTCGTTGCTTAATCACAATAATCTCAATGTATTATATTATGTACAGTTATAGACGACATATATACATTCACACATCTTCTTTTTCAATATAATATTATGAATAAAGCAATACGAATTATATTTTTATGACTATAATCAGACTACAATATGAAAATTCTTACATTACTCAAATATAAAAATTGTCAGTAGAAGAGACGTATTATTTAGTTGAGTATATTACTAAACAAAACTAAACAAAAAACATTTTGAATATTCCATATTTGCTTTAAATTGTAATAAACAATAATTTTATAATTTTATAATTTTTAAATTAATTCAGAGAAGCAACTAAAAACAATATAACAATCGGGAATCTGATATTAATAATATAAGGAACGATACCAACTTTGTTAACGGAAAATATTTAAATGATTGGCATTATGCGTGAGTATATTTTCAATCGATATATTTTATTATTAATTAACACTTTTAACATTGAATAATTCCTCCAAAACATTGAATAATTTTTACAGTTTCAGACATTCATATTTGAATGTTGCCAAAAGCCTTATTTACGTATTATATAGAGATTTGCGTGCATGATTTGATTGTATTCCCATGTATTAATACAAAATTCCAATATCCATATTGGCTGTATGTACGTATATCGTGAATCCCTCTCTAATAGATCGTATTATTACCAACATAACTCATTTAGTTATACAAGGTGGTATAAAAGAAGTTTTTCTATATTATTTTAAATTTTGTTAAATTAAATTTATAATATCATATACTAAATAGTTTACGAATTGAAAATTTCCGCAATTTCGAAAATGGGGTGGCAGCCAACACATCTGCATGGAGAAAATCTTAAAATTAAACTAACAACTGAATCGATATCAACTAATTTTAAGAAAAAAATTGTCCCAAACAGTTTTTCGAATCGTGGATACTTTGAGAATTATTCGTGAAAGAATGCCGATTTAACACTAAAAAATGAATTTATCGTGAATATCTCGAAAATCTTACATTTTATCAAAAAAATATGTGAGTACATTTTCAAAAGTTTTTTGTGTAAATGCAATATTAAAAAATTTTAACTCGTTAACGTGACATTTAGTTTAAGCAAAATTGAAATACTAACATTTAACGTCACATAACAGATAAACAACATAATTTGGATAAATATCCAAAAATCTTTTCGAAACAACATTAAAAGTTGTCGTTAAAGTCACGACATTTAGCACGACAGCTAAAGGTGTTTTAATAAAAATAATCTCGTATTATAGCTTTATAAAAATTACTATTTCAGCTAATGGACTCACATTGATCACAGACCGATTAAATTTACCTATAAAAGGAACATGCCATATTATAAATACCGTTATTATACCGTTATACATAAACTCATGGAGAAAAAAGAAAAAAATTAAAAGCGGAAAATTGTAAAGATTTAATAGTGGGAATCAGGTAGTAATTTCACAACACGGAGTATTAGAACATTATCTCACTATGGAAAGTGATTATACGGAATACTGTATATACGTAAGCTAGACACATACTTATCTTCAAAAACGTTTATATTCTGAAAACAACTCAATGGATTTGGATAAAACTTAAACTGTTTTCCAAGTAGAAAGATGCATAATATTATGAGAAATTGAAAATCATTAGAATCCGTTTATTTATTTCTAAAAAAATACATGAATAAACATTTATACATACAAACATACCTACACATATGAGTATGGCATAAATATGTATAATAAATATTATCTGTATACGGGTCGAAATAATAACCTCCTTTTTTTGGAGGTTGATTAATTAGTCAAGTATTTAATTGTGGGAAAGAGTTTATTTGGAGTAGTTGGTGGGCAACAGATTAATAAAAAGCTAATAAGAGATGAACACACTGTACTAACAAAGAAGGAAAAACCATTCTTCTTTAAGTTGCAATACATTTATTTATTATTACATACTAAGAGAGGATTTGAATGATCCCAAGTTCTTTATGAGTCAAAAATTTAAAACAATTAGGAAAACATTGATAAAAATAATAAAGCACTAAAAATAGTGAATTCCCAACATTTACTAAAATACACATACAATTAGATATTAATTGTAACAAAAAATAATGGTTTTAAAATGTTACTACTAGTTTACATTATACATATGCATAGAAACGAAGAATAAAGACAGAGAATTTGCATATTTATGTATCTACAATAAAGAGAGACATAGAAAGATATTAAAATTTGGTAAGCATGCTATGAAGCGAGGAAGAATATAATGTTCTAGTATTCTAGCAAAAGCAAGGTTAATGTAAAAATCTTTCAAGCATGCATATCGCGTGTTAGCAGCAGCAACAACACTAGAGAGCTCTTTGAGGAAGATGATAAGGCAATGCCGCTTAGAACAATAGTGGTTTTAGAAATGTGTGATATGTATAGGTATCGGAAATGGGTATACGCATACTATACAAACATTGTGTGAACCAACAGAGATAAACTCATTTACAATATTAATTTACCGAAAAAAAGGTCATATACACAAATGATTTTCCACTTTTCATACTGATTTTTTTTCTTTGTATGTTAATAGTATACATAGGAATGTTAAAAAAAAGTTTTCAATTAGATTAAGTTTAGGGGAAAAATCGAATTTCGTTTACTCATTGTTAAATACAATATAATTTTCTCGCTAATTTAATTAAACGAAAAATATTTGTTTTCAGCTTTTACATTTTTATATATAAGTTTTAAACAATTTTTTTTATTGAAATGTTATTTTAGCGTTTAAAGATGTTTTGAAAAAATAATTAGGGGAATATGAATTGTACATAAAGTACCTTAATAAAAAGAACTGACCAATGTTTTGGAAAAAAATTATTTTGTAGAATTTTTTTATGTTTCTATTCTAACCACCATTTGTTTATTTGTGTTTGTACCAGGCAGTTTCTTGCACTACACCAGCCTATGGCAACCATTTATTTTTGTAACGACGGGTAAAAGTGAATTAATTATAAACTTTGTAAACTGCTTGCATTTCAATCAATGCCATTGCCAACTGCATCTGAGCTACCAAGAACAACTATTCTGACTATGCATAATGAATTTTCATTAAGCCATGTCATCGCAATTTTTAAATTTCTAAGATACCCAATCGAAAGACCTATACAGATTTCAATCAACAGATTTTTCCAATTATTTTTCCAGAATGCTTCCAAAATAAAAAGACCAAAAATTTTTCAAACATATTGTCAACAGTTATTGTTAGGTGAATTTAAAGTGCGTTTTCAAGGGGTAAACTGCTTGCATTTCAATCAATGCCATTGCCAACTGCATCTGAGCTACCAAGAACAACTATTCTGACTATGCATAATGAATTTTCATTAAGCCATGTCATCGCAATTTTTAAATTTCTAAGATACCCAATCGAAAGACCTATACAGATTTCAATCAACAGATTTTTCCAATTATTTTTCCAGAATGCTTCCAAAATATAAACACCAAAAATTTTTCAAATATATTGTCAACAGTTATTGTTAGGTGACTTTAAATTGCGTTTTCAAGGGGTAGCGAATTAGGCGTTGTATATATTAGACTCTATTGACTTTTGCGATTCTGAAAATGAAATACATTGATGTATCTTTAAATATAGATTGTAGCTAGTGCGTGGGTTTGATTAAATTCATCGTAAAGTAAATTAAAAATCTCAATACAACATTGTTTTTTCGTAACCTTATCATAAAATGAGAAGTGTTAATACAAGGATTTATTTCCCAGTATTTTAAAAGCATTGATGCATTTTCAGACCTACATGATTAACTGATGTGAACCTGTATTACCAATGTAAAATATTTCAGCTTATTTGGCTACTTTTTGTACTATTTGATATTCAGCAAAATACGCAATGCTATTAGTCAGAATATCTTAAAATCAGTGAGAATTTATGATGAACGAAAGCAATATACATCTTTTTAAGCGATATTTGTGGAAATCGTTCATTTGCATTGAATGATAGTTTCACCTCTTCTTCTTACTTTTCAAATACCATCCATATCGAATTTAATATTTTCAAGATCGTGCTTCAATTTTACTTATCTACCTTAATAGTTTACTTTATTTTTCTTACCTTGAAATAGTTTATTATTTGATGGTTTTGTTTACTCCCATGAGACAGGGGCTTGTAGACACTTTCTCTCACGCTAACTTGGGCGTAATTAGTGTCAGTTTGACTGGGTAAGAATTTGTACTACCGAAAGTTTTGGAACATGATAATAGAGTATTTTTAATATGAAATTTGTAAAAGCCTTAAAGCTCAGATTTAAACGTGTGTCGTTTACTTTAAAAGACATTGTCAGTTGTGTTGTTTTATTTTTTTTTTCCGGTAGAATCATTTTTGGCATAGAGAGTAAGAATTGATCATTTCTTTTCGTTGTGCTTACTAAAGACGGAGTATTATCCTTATCTAAATTCAGCGATGTAATCTTTGTGGATTTCTTTTCGCCCAAGTAAGCAATTATATCTTGTGTAAGACATTTTCTACACGTAACTACATACATTTAGAATAAATTTACTTTATTACTCATTTTTAGTTCTTATTTATATATTTTCTGTATTGGATACGGTATCTACATTTTTAGAAGTTTAGACTTGAAACGTACAAAAAAATTTACATTCTGGTTTTCCGTAAAAGTACTGCAAAGCTTAGTTTGTAAAATATGACCTATAGTTTTAATATTAGAAATATAAAACCAGATATGGATATAATTTAAACTACATAAAACTGATTAAAAAATACAAATGGTGTGTAAGAAATTGGATAAAAGCCAACAACTAACTTAAATTTCAATACAAAATACAAGGGCACATACAAAATTGTAGAAAAAACAATAATAACATTATTTTTGAAATTAAATATGATTTTATATTGAAACAAATAAAGAACTTAACCAATTCGGAGATATTTATTAGGGAAATAATAAAGAAAGACAAAGCCAATGTTAAAAAATAAAACAATGTGAAACCATAATTCATTTTAAAAACATTAAAATAAACGCACACACAGAGTCGGGAGGACAGCACTTCTTGAAACATACAACGTTTTTCGGTTAAAAGTCATTGTGTTTGTATTATATACATCCTTTTTTCCTATATTATTATTATATTCATAAAATAATTTCTAGAAAATATTATACATCATAAATATGTTTAAAATAGCGCTGACACAAATTGGGCGTCTCGTATTTTTCAACCCCCAATATTATGTTGTTGAATATCCAAGGCCTCACATTGTTTGGTAGTAATCTAATTATCTTGAAGAACTGCTAGCCTATGTTCACTGTCTAAGAACATTTCTATATAAAAATATATGATAATATTTCAAAGAAATGCATGCGTTGAAAGTTTTGAACTCGCAATTTAATTCGAAATGAAAACTGTTTTGTGAGTACTTCCCAAAATTTTAGTTTACCATTGACATTGACTGTCATTTAATTATACTTCCAATTCGTGTCAGCCTTTAATATTTTGGGTATGACAGAGAGAAATTATTTATTTTCGAAAGATTTAAACCAATACAAAAAGAGTGAGTTAGAATTCTCTGAATGTTCTCTGTTTTTGATAAAAATTAACGTGTCCTATACAAAAATATGTTTTTCGCATTTTTGCGAATGTCACGTATAGGGCCAGCGCACACCATTGGACAGTCCTATAAGAAATTCTTATTATAAATTCTGATCATATTTCATCCAAAATTCTTAAGTAAGCGCATATTATCGGATATCACCGGTAACGTAAAACAAACAACGAACCAATTTAAAATACATGTTAAGAGTTACATCAGATCTTCTGATCAGAATATCTTATGGAATGCGCTGGCCTGTAATCTGTTATTTATTATTATAATGTAATTGTTTTCAGTACTGGATTACACCGTACTATTAATATTATCATCGTGTCGTAGCATGTTTCCTTCAGAAAATAAGGAAGTAGATAAAAATAACTTTAAAAATTTATATTTCATTGATAGATACAAGTCTAACTACTATAAAGCGAAAGAACTTATTCAATTAAAAAATACTTAAGTACTAGGTATATTATGAGTTATTTTAATTAACAATACACATTTTTTTTTCCTGCCTTCAAAAATTGAGTCGAATAAGAAACAAATTCTAGAAAATAATATAAACAAATAATGAAATTGCATGATCGTCGGGAATTTAGCACTGAGTTATTTTTCGAATCTATTAAAATGTCTAAAACTCTATAAATTGTATAAATTATAGACATAGATGTAAGTCATATTATAATATTTTTCTATTCGTTACAAGAGAATGCGCAAAATTTCATGAATATCGATTCGATAATTATACGTACTGAACGTATCGTTTATATACAATAGGTACAAATGCTAATATAAAATTCAGTACTTTTGATATAATATAAAATACAATCATAAAAATTCACAGAAATAATAACGAGTTAATGTAAGAATGCATAAAAATTTATTTATCGGCACCGTTCATACCAAATGGAAGGCTCAATCGATTGACGCAGCACGCGTTATTTTTATTTTTGTGTTATTATTAGAAAAAAAGCTTTTTATTCTATTCAATAAAAATATAAATACTTTCAAAAAGGTTGTTAATTAATGATTTTATAATTTTCAATATTATAATCTTTTTATATTTATCTTTTTTACTTTGCAAATTTCATGAAAAGTATTGTCTATAGATGTCGTTTCGATCTGTACGGTGCCGATAGTTTGATTTTTATGTGCACCATAGCCTCATTGTCTTTATTGTCTCAAGGATACAAATGCACCCGACCCTATTTCAATATTTATTTGTAGAACACATGTGTGTCCAGTGAACATTTATATTCACCAAATAATATTATATTGAACTCGAAAAATTTATGACTGTAACTAGAAAATAAACACCATATGGTGTGACAATATTTTTCTTAATTCTCAATGCAATTATTCTTTCACACTTCATCAGTTATTGAAGACAAAAATTGTATTTATAAATAATATAATAATTGTATTCATACATTTGATTTTTATCATAAATCATGACAACACTTAATTGAAGAGTGATATTTTACATAGAGGAACTGCATAATTGTAGTTTGTAGACCTAAACTTCCGATTTCCTTTGCTTTGGCCACAAGTTTTCATTTGAAAACTTTCATCATTATTAAATATTTTGATATGTTTTGTTTATTATATATATATATATATATATATATATATATATATATATATATATATATATATATATATATATATATATATATATATATATATATATATATATATATATATATATATTTAAAGTATAAAGTAATATAAACATTTCCCAGTTTGGAAATGTCTACATTATGCAGAGAGTGTTATAAACTAGTAAACTTTTTTTTATATCGAACTAGAAAATATTTATATACCAATTCGAATTTTTTATTCCTCTAAAGTTACAATATACTTGCGATTTACTACTTTTAATATTACTAGAAACAAAACAAGTAAGGTTGACAAACTGTTTGCCATATTTGGTTCAAATATAGTTCGAAAAGCCTCCATGAAAATCACTTGTTTAAAAAACCCTTTAATTTAATAATTAAACTGAAATCGGCTGCATGAATCCATAGGCAGGTATGAATATAAAGGCATTAAACTCCGAGAAATCCCAATTTTCGTAGTCGCGAACTATCAGAAAATAAAAAAATACAAATATAAATTTATTGATGTTGATTCTGGCGGTGAAAAAATTTCTATATGTAATATGAGAAAAATTTTCCGCAGAAAGGAGTTTACTCTTTTACTCCGTAAATCATAAATACATTTTAAATAAATATTACAAATCTTTTTCATTTTACACTTGAGCTTTTCATTAAGTCGGTTTGTTCGTTTGTTGATAATTGTTCTGGAGTAGTATATTGAGCGCGGTATACATTGGTTCGCAAATAGTGTCCGGTAACCCCTCAATTCGCTGATAAACGACAAGTTTTCATACATTCACAAATATTATTTTACACCTCTTAACTTTCTCCGCATGTAAAATAATGTGTTAAGGTTAGTTCACATTGGTCTAATAATTTAATCAAGTTGCAAGTAGTTAAATGACGTGCGTGCAACGTTTTAGTCAAGTTGTTTAATGAAATTTTACTTTTTTGTGCAAGTAGTACCTCCACCACTCTCGTATCACAGATATATAAAATTAAACAAATGAGGAAATTTGTTTGGCATTTAATTGTTTTACTAGTCACATACAATGTGAAAGAGTTTTTATCAATTGCTAAGTGTTGAGTACTAAACTACTTGTTACTTGAATAAATCACTTGATCAATGTGAACAAGGCTTAAGGGACGAAATAATAACCATATTATCATCTAGTAATTTAAACAAAACATGACTGAATTTTTTAATAATATAAACAGGATAGTTATATGAAGATATGCTATCTTTTCATTACTAGCAATCATAGTCACGGCCAGGTACACACGTAAACGTACAAACTTTGTTTGCAAAAAACTATGCGATTTGCGGCAATGAAGATTCCAAAAATTCAGGAAAAACGAGCAGTATTTAGTTCTGTTAGACAAGTTTGTATGCAAAGCAATTGTCTACGTGTGGTTCAACCATAGCTGCATTCTACTACGTATACAATATCTACGTATCCCGTAAACATTCATTCGTTTTGACTGTCGGCAATCCCTACATTTACACTGATATCTAGAACACAAACTACTAGTCTAGGATTACAACTTGTTTACGTAGATTATTACACTACTAAAACATTTTTTTTTTCAGGGAAAAAGCTTCGCATTTAAATATGCTGTTTATTATTTAGATAAGTTTAAAGAGAGGTATGTGCTTTTATTTTAGATATTTATATTACGTGGAACATTTCAAAGTTTTACAAAATTATGTTTCTCGTACAGAAACCATACTTGAACTTTACACGTAATTGCATAAGCATTCTAAAACATGCTAAATTTCTTAATAATCGATATTTCTCAAGAAATACTTAAAAAATAATTGCATAGCGTTTATGTATGACTTTTCGAATATGGACACCATGAATCACATAGTGTTTTTATTCGTTTCTATGGCTATGCAATACTATTATACCAATGTAATGATATATAAATCTGTGAATGATTTGGTATAAGATTTAACACGGGAAATTTCTCAAAATTTAATTACAAATTTAAATGAAGAATTTTTTTTTGCAATTAAAAAAAATTAATAATGCAATTTATTCCATGGTTCTTTTCAATGTATAAATTCAATTAAACATTTGCTATACAATTTACATGCAAACAATTGAATGAATACATTTTCTAGAATTTGAATGGTTTATTAAAAAGTTAAGATACTCGTGGCGCATAAATCGATTAATAAGTCCCTTTCACGTACTATGAACGGTATGGATATAAAACAGGCCTAATTATCATTAAACTATGTAGATTATGTATAGGTTCAAGCTTACACGAGTATGCGAATCTGAAGTTAATTAAGAACAGATATGTGGGTTTTTTGGCAATTACGTTTACTCTGTGATCAAAAAACTTCTCTAGAGGCCCGACTCAAAACTTAACCCCAAGTATAGACGCCTGAGCTAATTCAATCGTAATTGGTTAAATCAAAGTTAGAACGTAAGGACTAATAAGGATCCATAGACACTTGTTAACTCAACACCAAACACACAAACCCGTACTAACTCCAAATATCTTCTAAAAATTTTAGTCACAGGGTCATACACTCTTAGGGTATGAAATTTCATAAGCGGATTAATAATCATAATAAAATCTACAATTACCAGCTTTTTCATCAAAACACGTTATTTAATTCGCGTGTCTACGAAAATGGTATTTAGTGTTGTAAAAATCAGTAAGATCGTGTAAAGCGATTATATTTACCATATAATACGTTTTTTTCGCAAAATCTCTAGTTTGTTCATTGAAAAAACCACTTACGCGATCCTACGACACGTATATATTAATTTATTTAATCAAACCCAAGTATTTAATTTTAACTTTTAACTTATGCTCTAAAATTCTTTTTCGCTATATGTAGTAAAAATTTGCATAACCTGCACATTTGTGTGACCTAATCAAGTCCGAAAAAATCAGTTAGTAACGTTTCGACTTATTAATGATCTAATATTCCCAGATATCTCATTCGATTTCGAAATGGTTAAGTAGTCTAGACAATTAAAATATCTATGGATAAGTATTATAGGCCTTCGAACTTTTAAAGATGAAGTCCTGGTCTATTTTTATACATACAAACTGAAAGAAACAACTTCTGAATTATAATCATTTTTTAGTTACAAAAATTTAGTTACAAAAGACAACTTCTGAATTATAATCATTTTTTAGTTGCAAAAATTTTATTTACTTCCATATCGAACCATAAACGTGTAAGAAGCAAATAAAACAATATAGATTTTTGGTTTTAAAGAGAAATCTAACACAGAAAAAAAAATAAAATAAAATAAAAAACTAAATTGAATGTATTATACAATACCTGGTATAGTTAAATTGAAGATAGACACAAGTGAACGAAACAAATATATACGAACAGACAGTTTTAATGAATAGACAGCTTTTCGATGTATTTTGAAACCCTAGTGAATATTATTGAGTGACAGTCAACGAATTATTAACGAAATATTCTATTTTTATAAAAAAAATCAAAGTCTGTACACATTTTCACAATAATATAATATTATAAATTCATAATTCAGCTACAGCATTACTCGCGTAAATAATGTAAAAATTCAATTTATCTATTGAAAAGATAACACTGGGTACAAGAACTCATTATTTAACAGGTGTTCAGAAGTAATTTACCAAAGTGCAGGATCTGATTATACACCTTACATACAACAAGAATTTTTATGTAGAAATTTTTTCTACACTCCACCGTTTCAAAAATTTTCGAATGTTTTTATTTTTTTAATAAAAAAAACCTATAGCTTGTGTTTGATTAGAGTTATAAGAAATTTTTTAAAAAGCTGTTTCAATTTCCTATTTAAAAAATCAATTATAATTTTATTTTTAACACACTTTATTGTAATTTCCTTCCGAAATTCAGTCACACCAATGAAAATACAGCAGTTGTGAAATGAATACACATTTGGCAAACAAGCGGGCGGACATGACAAAATTTTCTGTATTTCCTTTTTTTTTATAATAGCCGAATATCGGCATATTTTGAACTCGAGTACATAATAAAAAAATTTGGAATCTTAAAATGAGGAATAAACTCCTTTGTCAACTAAATTTTCGATTTTTCGTCCCTATTTCCTAGATTTCCTGTATTTTTATAAATGCGTATTTCGACTACAAAGTAGTCATCATCAATATGAATTAGCTAGTTGTAATGATTCTTTGACGAGATGTTACTCGTTGCTAATTTGGAGACGGTTTGCACCATTAAAATCCTTTGTTGATCATTAAAAATTTATCATTAAAAAAAATCGAAATTTTTTTATGTTAATAAAATGATTTTTTGAGAATTTTTTTTTTTTTAATTTTATTGTTAATATTATAATTATTAATTTTTTCAATCTACATATAAGGAAACGATTTTTAATAAGAATATATCTATTAATTTTTAACCTTATATTTATTGTGTTTCCAAAAGAAAAAAAAAGGTATATGTGTATTTTTTTTTTTATACGTATAAGTTTTGCACATTTTTAAACATACATAATTCAAATAATGATTCTGATACAATATAAAAACTAAAAATTGAATGTTCAATCACTGTAAACAAAATTATAAAATTGAAATAAAAAACTAACATTTAATATTTGTTATCAAAATGTAGAATTGTAATTCAATAATGTATACAAATCATATCACAAACTAATGTACTCATTAAGTAGAAAGCACTGTAATTTTCGCTAAATCTATGAAACTATTTAGTGGTTTGAATCAGATTATAGTTTCTAGTTCCTAGTTACAACTAACTAAGCCCTATATTCAATTATACTGTGTACACAGCTTTGGGTAGATAAACTATACAATCATCTAAATATACTGGCCAAAATGTGTACAACATTTGAATTTACAATTTGTGTTTATATTTACTCAACAGAAAACAGAATGTTTGATAAAAATTAAAATATTTACTAGATTCTGCTTCATGTTCGAATAGAAACTTTAGTTTGTCAAAATGTTTTGTTATCAGCGTTCATTTTGTAACAAATATGTAGCCATGTTGTGGAAGCAACAGAGAAGAAACAAATTTTATAAAAAGGTTTTTTTTGACAGATTTTTTGGATTAAATACTGAGTGTTTCACGAGGAATAATAAATATATAAGTGATAATTCACCTCACATAGTACAGATGAATACTAATAAAAATTTTTTCTAGTACTTTTTTTACAAATAAATACGACCATAGAAACCTATAGCAATCGGTATAACTACAGACGAAACCAAAATGCATTGTCCAGTGGTAGAATTTTGAACGTTCTTATTTACTCTTGCCGAAAATTTTTTTAGCTTACATACTAACAGCTGTATCTCTGTAATAAATAAAAATTTGATACATGTTGTATGGAATTTTTTATCGAAATTGGTCTATCCTACCACCTCCTAAAATATTTACTATTCCTCCTGAAACATTCTGTATATTTCTTGTATTGAACGACGTGTTTTAAAAAAAATCAGCTCCAAATTTTCTAAATGGTCGGCGTTTTTTCAACATGAAAGGCAGAATTTTGGTTTTTAACTAAAAAATTCTATAAAGAAATTTTTTTTTTAATTTTCTTTACCCTGTTACTTAGAACACTGTCTTTGAAAGCAAAGCGTTACTATGCCCCCTCCCCCACTTCAATAATAAGTAAATTAATTTTGATAAAATATATTTCACAATGAATGTATATTTAAATTTAAAGTCGTATTTTGATACCGACTGCAACATGTTCTTGTAAATTGATTTTACTCATTATATTTCGTTCTTACAAACGTTTATGAGCTGACGTAACGTAATGACAGGATTTGATCGATCAATAAAGTTAAGCAACAGCAGTCACAATCTGTATTTGGATGGGTGACCACCTGGCAGTACTATTGTTGTATAAAAATAATAATACCCTTTGGTTAATGGCTATATAGCTGAAAGTAGCTAAAGCCAGAAATTAAATAAAAAAAAATACATTTGCCACTTGAAAATCGTTTTAATACTTATTGCGAAATCTAGTGATGAGATCAGGCAACAGAATGATAGTATTCATTTGATAAATTTAGGATTTTTCAAATATAAATATGGTATTTCCATAGTATTCGAAAATGACACCAGATGTGGTTAAATACATTTTCAAATAAGCAGTATCTGTGTGGAAGTAGGAAAATATATCATATAATCCAACCAGAACGTAACTTGATTTTACTATAAATTCACGATAGGCGTCGAGACGCTCTTGTGTAGTTTATGAATGGATTCAATATGTGCTGTGTTTGGGGCGTTACTAACAGATGGCGTTGATGTATTTTCGTTTAAAGTATAATTACACTAGTTATCTAGAAAGATCTGTTTATGAATACAATCTTACGTAATCTTAATCTTAAGCAAAAATTTGTAATTCTTTTAATAAATAATAAGATAGTCAAGAACTCGCGCTTGACAAAAAATCACAAATAAACAAAAGGGGAATAACAATC
The DNA here is from genome assembly GCA_020423425.1 of Chrysopa pallens. Classification (NCBI taxonomy): domain Eukaryota; kingdom Metazoa; phylum Arthropoda; class Insecta; order Neuroptera; family Chrysopidae; genus Chrysopa; species Chrysopa pallens. The sequence goes on along the minus strand of CM035591.1, from coordinate 69,431,547 downwards.
ATAGTACAAATAATTTTTTTTGATTAAAATTAGAGCAAGAGCAGGCTGCAAAGGGTTTTTTGCAGCCAGCTCTTGGACCAAATATAGAAACTGCATTTTTCATCATTATCCAAATTGCTACTCATTCGTTGAAGACATACCGGGCATATACTTCAGAGAGCATATTCACAAGTTTTGAATCCAATATGTTTGGCAGTGTAATTTATAATATTTGATTGATTTATTTAAAAGAATTAAAAAAATTCTGCCAGGTTTTGTCTTTAAGCCTGATACCACATGGAGCAACAGAAGAACGTTATCCTCAATTGTATTGTAAGTTTAAAACCATGAAATTTATTCAAATCAATAATATCATTTTAATATTAATTACTAAAACTACAAAACATTCCTTCAATTACTTACCTTTAGCCTTCCAATTACCTAAAAATAGATGTAAATATGGCGAAGTAGATAACCCATCATTTGAATGTTTAGCATGGAAGAGCTTGACGTTATTAGAATTTACAAGCGATAAAATAAAATATTTCAATTTTTTTATAATTAAGTTGACACTTTAAATTTGGTGTGCAATCAGAATTAAGTTTTATCTATAGGATTTTTTTTTTTTTTTTGTATTCAGAGTACCATTCCTCCTTCGATTCGGTTCCATATACAACCAATGAAATACAACCAGCACAATTAGTACATTTGCGTGCATTAATGAAGGTACTTTAATGAATGTAATTAGGTTAATTATTTTTAAATAAAAACATCGCCAACAATGTACTTTAATGAAAAAAAACATTCTTAAATGTGTCATTATGCAAGAATTTTATTACTTTAACAAGAACACCTTTAGTTATGAATAAAATGCACGCTAAAGTTTGAGTTGAATGCAAAATTATCTTATAAAATATACTACATGTCTTATATTATAAAATCAATGAAAAGAAAGGTGCGCCTATTACTACTAATATCATTATATAATATCAACTTACCTTAAGTTGATGATGTGGAAGTGAGTTCACTACCTCTTGATGACGTGTACCGGTTGTTGTGATAGCAGCACGTTCAGCATCGACTTCCATGCTTTCTAAAGATGATTCAGCTTCAGACAACCATGCCAAAAAGTTATCCAACGATCGATCAAAGTTATGTAAGGAATTCATTGCTGAATTTAATAATTTACCACGATTTATGATACTAAAACACAAATGAAAACATGTTGTTTCAATTATTACATTCGAGAATTTACGTTTGGTATTCATTGAAAAAATTTAATATCGAAAATATAAATAGTTTCACAACTTTTACAAGCAATTTTAAATTTTTTTATATATTAAGAAATTGTAATCTGTATTAAGTAAGATCGCCTTGTTTAATGCTTTCCAAACATTTAAAAAGACCAAACCTATAAATTGCTCATTTTTAGGTATTATAATTTTCCTTACAAGTGTCGAAGGTTAGAAGACGTTATGAAGTGATTGAAAACATCAGTTCTTTATGAGTATAATCCAATGACTCAAGATATTATTAGATTTTAAAGCATCGGTATGGCGAATTAAGCGATTTTTCCAAAGATAAATTTATTAAAGAATGTGACTTTTGTTAAATTACTTACCTTGTGTTCAAACTGTTATATCGTATGTTTATTTGTTCAGTCATTTTTTTAACTCTAGTTGTATCATCTTGTTGATAAACAGCAATTAATTTCTGTGTTAATTGATTAAACAATTCAATGTGATGCTTATATTGATGTAACTCTGCATGGAAGGACTGCAAATAATTTATTGAAAAAATTAATATAAAATACATTAGATTCAATTATTAAAAATTATACCTTTTGCTCTCGTAATTGAGCTTCTAAGACATCGGCTGTATGACCTGCTGAAGCCATACGTTGTAAACGCCCCTCCATTCTAGCCAACCATGCCTCAACTTCTAGCCTTTTGCCTTCGTAACGTTGGCTATCGTTAAGCATAGCATCCAATTGTGCTTTGCGTTGCATCACTTTTGAATTGGTTTCGTCCCAATGTTCTCGTAATTTTGTAACTAATAAATAAAATTAAAAACATTAAATTAATAGATTATACAACGGAAATAAATATGATCTGTTAAATTTTAATATTATTACTGACTAATAGGTCGAAACTTTTGGATTGAGAAGACCCGTCAGGCTTACGGCACAGTATACAACTTTTTCTATGCGTTCTCAATAGTGTAGAGAATTATTTTTACGGGTTATAAATACCTCCAGCCCTGGTTCCCTAGTAAGGAAGGGGTACAATTAAAAATAAAGATTATTCAAAAACATAGGAGTTTCATAGGAACATAGGAAAAAAAAATTTCAAATAAAATTGTAAGGCATCAAAATTTACATAAGGGTGCTTTATGTTTTTTTGTGTGGATATTTTTAAGAGCTAGAGCGTTTAGAAGGTTACACACATACAAACTTAGATTTTCGTAAAAATAGTACGTATATAAGTAAATTAAATATAAATTTCAAGTACCTCATACATTTTTTGAAAAATTTTAAGGAAACTATTTATTTTCATTTTTGGCTCCCTTCCTCTCAAAATAATCCGGGGTAATAGTTTATAGCCCGTAAACGTTATTCTCTACACTATTGAAAACGCATATATACTATTTGGTAGATCTAGCGGGCCTTGGAACTTTATTGGGTTTATTGGAATATTTGTGCCAAGTTATTGTACTTCAAAAGTGTTGTACTATTTCCTTAATATGCGTAATTGCGTAATATGCGAAAAGCAAGAGTTGGTTATAATTAAACTATGATTATTAATATTATCATGAATAAAACTAGATAACTAATGAAACAATTATATAGTTGGAAAATAGCTATTTTAGGATTAAATCATAGTTTGGAACAATTTATGTAAATGGTACAAACAGAAAATCTATGCCAAATTAAATTGCATTTCAACAATAATATTACCGTAGTTCTTTTTTCCTTCGCTTTTACAAGTGTAATTTTGACCCTAGATTTATAATCTAAAATTATAACTTAACTTAACTCCTTTATATTGAGCTTTTTATCTTAAAATCAAATATATTAAGAATAATACATTGTTTAAATGGGCATACTACTGCGAAGTGACGTACATGTAAAATGTCATTCGAATCCGATGAATGGTTCACAAGATATTAACGGAACGCAAGCGTTGTAATATTCACTCACGTATTATTCATGGAGCTATCTATTCTCCTTGCATTATTGTTAGTCGTTTTATTATGAAACACAAGATACTAAGGGGCTCAAGTCGTAGAAACGGGGGAAGTGGGTGAAACAACAATATCAACATTACCATGAAGTTTATTAGTATATTTTTGTCATGAAAAATTATATAAAACAAGGTAGACCTTTATTCGGCGTAAAAATACCAACTGTGCAACTCGATTTTGTGACACACCAGCGTTTAAGGAATAATCTCTCCCTATCCGCTGACAGAATCTTCATGTCGTAGCTTTTTATGAAAATTCATATATTATTCAGTATTTTCATTTTTAAAGAAACAATTTAAGGGTTTTAACAATTTTAACATGGTTCGTAGCTTTTTATGCAAATTCATATATTATTCAGTATTTTCATTTTTAAAGAAACATTTTAAGGATTTTAACAATTTTTACATGATTTCCTGTATAATGTGCATAAGGTGTGCATTAAACAAGGACAAAATTTTAAGGGATATAACGAGCTGGTATTCCATTCTTGTGAGTGGTATAAGAGTTGTTATTAAAATAACATGTGTTAAATGAAAAGACCATAGTAAATGTTCAAGTATCTTGTAACTACTATTGTAGTAGTGACAACGGCATTCCCCATTTGGGAAATAAGATACATTTGTGGACAATCTAAATTGATGTGGGAGACATATGTTTATATAAAAAGTAATTTGTGTGATTTATGTGGACACATCAGAATAGAATAAACAAACTCTGTCTATGTCGGTCGTATCTATCCATTTATATATATAATAATAATAACTGTATATAATAAATTGCTAAAAAAAAAAAAAAAAAAAAATTAACCACTTTAGAACTATTTTTACTACAGTTTAAAATGAAAATAATCCAATTTCAAGAAAATTTGTAAGGAATTCTGATTAGAGTAACCGATTTCAAAAATACTTTCACCAGTTGAATTTTTTAATTGGCTATAAGAAACTTTTTTAATTGGCATTAAGAAATTTTTGCAATTGTATTATTATTAATAAGAAAATATTTTTGAAATTAACGTAAAAATCCATTTGCAAAAACGGGTATTTTACATAGTATGGAACAATTTATGAAGCGAAATAAATAAATTTTGAATATATTTCTAAAATAGATTAAAGTTTCCTTATCCTCTATAAACTATGAAAAGATCCTTAGGTACAGGTCCTGGGTAGAGTAATTTTACAAAACTGTAATCCAAAGTACCAATTTTACTGGCGTGTATTAACGTGAAACAATTTTACACCTCTATTTTACTTCAAACCATCGAATTTCCAATTTCAAACTTAAACGTTCGCAATTTCCAATTAAGTTAGGGTTACTCAATTACAATAAAACGAAAATTAAACATTAAAAAAGTTCGATATTTGGCTTTTGTGCCGGGTTAGCTCTCCTTCTCAAGCAAAATATCAAAAATATAGCAAATATGGAAGTTTTGAAAATGAATTAGAATACATGATGTGGTAATTTAGAGCAGCATCGACCTTCATCGTAATTATGTTCCAGCTACATTGTTTAAACTAAAGATTAAAATAAAATTTTTTAATGGGGGGGGGGGTGATAAGAATATTTCTGGAAATTAAAAAACCTTAGATTAAAAAATACTTTTCATTTTTTGTAAAGGAACAGGCATTCAAAAGTAGATTTTCTAAGTATATTTCCTTACAGAAAGTAGATATTCTGAAATTTGTTGTAGAATATTAAATAATGAAATATTTTTGCTTTTTGTATTAACAGTATTTTCACGAGAGGAAGAGATTGTCAAAAAACCATTTTTCAAAAAATCCTGGTATCTGGTTTTGACGTATGTTTTCTTTTATGCAGCAATTTTTATAAATGATTCAAATAAGCAAATCGTTTTTGCCTTTATTTTAAGAAAATTTTCTGCCGTAAATTTAATAATGAATATATAGCTTGTTGGTCTTATCAATCGTATGCATGACTGGTAAATTCTGGTATATGACAGGCAAAGTATAAATTGAAATATTAATATCCATAAAAGTCGATTGAACACTATTTGAATAACAAATAAGTTTATAATAATTTTTTTAATTAATTTAAATTATTTATACTTCAGCATTTAGTAATTTATTAAATGCTTGCTTAATTGCGCATAGTTTGTAGTAAGTAAAATTTGATTGGGTGGTGTTTTTGTGGGTTTAATTATTTGAATTAAAAATCAGAAAATAATATTGCAAAAAATTTTGTAAAAAAAAACTTAGATACCTTTTTACCTGAGAAAATATTTTGTAAAAATTCATTGAATTAGTATCAATGAAAAGGCGAATAAAAGTTTTTAGACATAAGGAATTTTTTCAAAGAGTACCGTAACAGAATTATTAAACGTTACCAAATGCTTTTTAAGAGGAAATGTCATACAAGCTCTTGTAAAAATTCTCCATAATACAATTTCTTATCTAGGTTATATCTTATTTATTCATCCTTAACTGGAATTAGTCTTTCACTGTACATATATACATAAAAACAATATTCAGGGATAGCATATATTATACCATGTACAATACACGAATAGAATTCTCAACAATCATACATATTGTACCACAAGTCTCCACAGATCTTTAGACCAATAATTTAAACAATCTGAAGGATTATTAATGTGGTATTGGGAAATAATGTTACAAGGTAATTATGCAGAGTATATATCACTAAAATATTGACAATAGTATAAATACCTCATGAGCATAAATTATAATAAAACAAATAACATCGTTTTACATTATTGGTTCTCTGATAAATGACGTACATAATAGATACCAATGATATAATATGCATAATCGGGCATAAATTATGCCAAAAAATGAGCGAATAGTTCGATGATTATCCGACAGAAATTTCAAAGGAAAAATCTGATCAAACGCTAAATAAAAATAAAAAACATCTAAATTATTTAAAACAAGATCAATTTGCAACTTATTTATTAAACAAAAGTATCCTAACGCAGCGTACACATGTACACCGTTCGTTCGTAACGTTACACCGTATCGTATATCTGTACTGTCACGTGTTACATGTTACGAGTTACGAGACCAATGATTTGTAGGTGTTGCGATGTTACGATATTATTATGTGTTGTATAGCGTTCCATCTGTTTACCAAGCAGAGTACCTTCACTTAAAGTATTTTTATCTTGATAAATTTTAATAAATTGATTGATTATTTAATAAATTTTATTAAATTGATTTTTAATAAATTGTATTTTGTTCGTTCTACTCCATATCAAAATATTTAAATAAAATAAAAATGAACAATGTTTACATCTTGTCTTTGCGTTATTAAGTTCATACTATTCGTATAACGCCACCTAGCAACATATTTTGATGCGATTAAAATTTACCGTCATCTTTTGGGTGCGATGAAACATTGTCGCGTATCGACTTGACTTTTGTTACATTACGATGTGACGCGCTCATGTGCATACAAAGGTTGTTACGCGTCAAATGGTATTACGATACACAGGAATGTGGTACAGGTGTACGTGGCTTTAGTTATAAAAATTTGTTACACTACTGTATCAATTTTTGTTCTTTTAAGAACATATTTTAGAACCTAAGAATGATTTTGTTTAATAAATAAGTTCAATTTTCCCAAATTAGTATTGTTTTATCTTATTTGTATTATGCATTTCCACAAACTAAAGCTCAAAATGGTCAATTAAAAAAATAACGTTACTTTCAGTGAAAAACCTTATGTTAGAAAACCGTATAAATCACGTATATACGCGAAATAACATTTATTTACGGTAGATTGCGCGTGAATTCAAAGGAAAGATAGTACTGCCCCACGTATCAGCTGTGCACACTTGTGGATTAGCAACAAATTGACATTGTGTTTTTTTTGAATATGCGATCACAAAACAAGAGTTTTTTTTTGCGCTATGTAGTAAAGCGGGTGTGATTTCGAAATGTGTAAAAATCAAATAAAAATTGTCGAAATCATAAATTATGCAGCTTATGCACAGGAATGAGAACTAACTGTGATTAGAGTATAAGAAAGCTAATTACCAAATAAAATTTTTGAACTATTTCAAATAGTTTTCAAATGAAACAAATATTTTTTGTTACCAATCTTTTGATCAAATAAGATGAAAATATAACTTTTAATTTAAACTAATATTTGAATAGATGAAACGATAGTTTTATGAAAATCCAGAAAACCTACAATGATTAAAATTTGTTAAAATTTTCTATCTCAATGAGTTATTTTTAATTTATTCCATAATGCCGAATTCGAATGACGATTAGTATAATATAATGAACATTAATTTATTTGATTGATGATTTTTCATGATAATGAACATTCTTAAATAGCATCAGAAAATCTTATGAGATAAGCAGAAAACAATCCCTTGTAAAACATTTGTGTAAATCTTCACCCATCAACAGCAAACTGTGAAAAATTATAAAAATATTTTTTTCCAAATTAATTGAATGCTTAAAAAGTGTAGAAGCTTTTTTTTAAATGAAAATCACTCTAAAGTAACTAAAGCAAAAAATAATTCATATGATACCTTTAATACAAGATCGAATGTTCAAGAGTTCCGTCCAACAAAGTGAATAATTACCTTTTAAAAAGAAAACAATTAAAAATAATATAAAAAATCACAATAAACAAACGAATAAGAAAATAAAAACAAAAGTTTGAATCAATTACGAAGACAAAAAATGCTCAAATCTGAATTATTTTCTTCATACATACTACACAGACACACGAAATTTACGAAATATGCCAATTCAACATTTGGTCAATTTTCACAGCCAACGCCTTTCATTTTAGTAAAATGTTAGTAAAAGTTTGCTTTCACATATTAAATTGACAAATTTAAATTTAACATTTCTATCAATAACTTTTTTAAGGGCAATTACCTTTTGAAGTAGACTCCATTTATACTTTTAAATGTCTCATGCAAAAGGGCATGTAAACAATTGTTACAACCGATATAATTTTGTGATAATTATAATAGCAATAAGAGCCTATTCTATATAATTATTCGTTTCATAACTACGCCAGTTCTCAAAAACAATGCTGTAATGAAACTGCACACTGTGAACGTGTAAAAGGATAACACAAGTTTAGTACAATTATACAAATTTATCGCCGCCAACATTCTCTTAGTTTCAAAATTCAGTTTGGAATCGGATAAGAGTTTATAAGCAGAAACTTTTAATGAAAAATACCAATGAAGTTATTTATATATTACATTACTTGTCGAGTTATTGAATATTAATAAATTTTGATATTGTAATGGATCATATATAATATTATATACTGCATACCAGATTTGAAATATATGTTCAGTAACACGACAGAAATATTACAATTTAATAAAAATTCCTTTGTAGAACATTCTTTCAACTTTCCTCTTCAAATAAAGCTACTGATATTGTTTTATATCATGATTTCCTTGAATTAGGACATAGTTAAATCTTTAAATGTCCAATGATCCTATTAAGAATGAAATTTAAAAAGATAGTTTTAGCAGTTTATTAAAAAGTCTCATTTGGTAATGGTCCGTTTCCTAGTACTTTTTTTTTTTGGATGATCAAACTGCAGTTTGGTCAGTGACTTTGTAGCGTAAAGACTCGATTTATTTTATTTGTGAAAATAACGTTCATCCCATTGAATTTGTAGATCAAGTATATTTCCTCAATTCCCACATAATTATCTTGTAATGAAACTGAAAAACAAATTTGGAAATTCGCTGAAATGCATCCCGGCTGCGTACAAGTTTTCTTACCGTTTTTAAGAATTTTCAAATAAAAAAGTTAACGTTGCTGCGTGTACAAAAAGAAAAGAAAGCAAACACGATTTTTGGCATTTCTTCATAAATATTAGGAAAATTCAAATTAGAATAATTTATAATATATAATCAGTCAAAAGCCTATTTGAATATAATGAATTATATATATCATATTATAATATCGATTAAATTACACTTGTGTTTTCAAATAACAAGCCTCCGCTTCTGTAATAGTGATTATTCTACATTATCAGAATTCATTTAAGATCCTTATAAACTTTATTATGAGTTTCGAGGGCTGTAATTTTGAATAATTTTGAAATACACTCCCATTAATGATGTACACAGAAATTTTACCGTACAATGCATGGATATGTTTACATACACAGTGACATACCTGGAACGTCTTCACATTGAGAATTTCATTCGGATATGAGGTATTGGGATATGAGTAATAATATTCTAAATTTCAATCAATAAAATTTAGAACTGATTTCAATAATATGGACAACAGAGTAAAAAACAATATTGCATTCCTGTTTTACATTGGTAGTTAAAGTTGTGTGAAAATCGATTATTGTAGGACATTAATTAAAAATAAAAAAACCCGAACGAATATATGTGAAAAAATAAAGTTATAGAGAGTTTTTATAATTGTAGATTTGATTAATTGATTTTATAATTGCAGAAAATAACTTTTTTTTAAACTCATATCCCACTTGAGACTCAATCGTTCAAGCCGTTCCATAGATATAACTATTTAAGAAAATGTAATCGATAATTGGTATTTTCAAATGATTATCGTAACAGTTGAAGGTAGGGGAGAGTGATATTGTAATAGAAAATCAAATGTAATGGGACGGAAAATTTTATAGAATTGAAATATACAAAATGCATAGTTTTTCATCTAATAATCAAATTTTTCTGATAATTACTACTTATTTTGAAAGGAAATGGATCACATTAAAGTAAGTATTATAATATAGATTAAAGAAAGTATTATAATTTAAAATAATTTTTTACTTTTGAAATATTTTTTTTAAGTCGGTTTTCTTGAATTCCTTTTTGATTAAGTATAGGAAACTTTCACCATATATACAACGCATTTATTTCTACGATAGAAAATAACTTCATAGAAAAAAATAAAGTAATATTCTTTATATTACACAAACACACGCACCCATACAAAGTATAAAAATAAGAAAATACCTCTTAAATTATCAGTTTAATAAAAATTACGTAGGGTATAGTAAGTTAGTTAATGGACATTATTACTCTTATCACGATAGAACAAAACAGAGGATTTATTGTATGGACAAGAAGAAATAGAAAACTATTGTATTTTCGTGATAGTCGATTAATTTAATAGTGGGCAAATGTCTCAAATAATAAATAAAAAGTTTTCGATTGGATTGTGTATTGTGTTTTGTAGAACATAAAACATAGTCTTCCTTACTAGTGCATTGATTTTTCTGTATAATTTTATTCCCTACGTTAACACTATACCAAACTAAAACCAAATATCGATTTTATGTGACTGATGGTTACAATGTATATATTTACCAGTAACACTATTAATGTTTTAACACAATTATGTAAACAAGTGAAATTATTTCCATTATATATCAATGTATGTATGCATGTGTATGTATACGCATATGTGATGTGTTGTGAGTCGTCAATGAGATTTATGAATAGTGTGATTGAAATTTTATTTTAAAACTAGATGACCCGGCAAACGTTGTTTTGTCATATAAATAATTTCTATTGAATATTTTGGTAAATAAATAAAAAATAACTAACTTACTGTAAGTGTTTAGCGAGCATAACTTGATACAGTAATTGATATTTCTTTTGGAATCAGTGAGATAGTTGATGTAACCAGTAGATTCGCTACCAAAGAAGTACAAATTCATGCCCGATTAAAAGTAAATTAGTTTAGGTGTCTGCGATTTTGTTGTTTTTTATTCGAACACTCACATACGATACAAAAAGCAGAGAAAATATTTTACCTACAATTAAGTGACGGCTTCTGGCCTGTGTTCGGGTTTTGATCTTAGTACTCGATTCGCTAGCAAAGATTAAGAACAGTCTCCGACGACAGTACTCGCTTTACTCGAATTTGGCATAAGAACTAACTCATAATCATATACAATATACAGTTGAAATTTTCCAGTGAAGCGATTGGGTAACAGCTAATAAAAGTAGCATAGGTAACACCGTATAGGAAATAAGTAGGAACAAATTTTAAATTGTGAATTGGGCGGGTAATCTCTATTGGCAAATAAAGTAACATTGATAACAAATTGTAACATCAGCAATCTGTCAATGAAAGTCCCATCAAAATCAGATAAACCATTTCGGATATGATTTGGAACAAAACCTAAATTGTCCTGAGAAGCACGCGATCAGTATATAACACTCGATTTTTTGAGAGTTTTATTCGTCATTGTACTATGTGAGGATAAATCCAACAAATCAAAAAGCATAAAAATCGGTCCAGCGGTTCATTAAAGACTAAATGTTCCAACGAAGCGAGCGGGTTACAACTTTTTCCAGTATTTAATTACTTATCCTATTCCATACGAAGATAAATCCATAAACACAAAAATCATAAAAATTGGTCCAGCCGTTCTGTAGTTATAAGTGGTATAATTAACACACCTTTGATAGAGCAAGGTAAAAAAAAAATCCATAATTTTATTGTCCGCATATATATTATGTCGAAGTATATTAATTTTAGTTTAATGTTTGTAACACTGATAAATAATAACTATATACCGAAGCAATTATTGAATACACCACCTAAGCTATTCATAAAAACCTCAAAAATCAGAAGGTTAAATTCTATAACATTCTTACTAACAACTAATTTTTTCTGATTTGATTTACATTTGCCTTGTCGTAGGACTTATGTTTTGAGTAACATAATTAAACATGTATGTTATAGGTTAATATTCTCAAGTTAAATAAAAAATTATTCCAGCTCAGTTTCGATTTTTTGGAAGTCAATAGAATATAATTATGTTTAATACTAGCTGCTTCGCAGGCCCGTTTAATAGAGAAGTGAAGTTGAAAATAAATAATAATAAAATAAAACGTTTTTGTAATAATTTATTTTTATTCCATTAAAAACTATTCAATATGAACATGCTTTAATAAAAGCTCACCACAATTAATTGACTTCCAAATTCGTAATTACTAAGCGCTCGTAATTACTAAACGGCTGAACCGATTTTAATGAATGATAAGTCGTTAGGTTCTTCTTTATTGCGCAAGAGTATATTAAAATGAGAAAAAATCAACATGGCGTAATTTTTTGGTACAAAGTATTTTTTCAAAATTTTTTTTTTTTTCAAGCCTATCTATTGAGGTATCAAAATCAAGTGTATTTATAAAAGATGACTTCAAAAATATACACAAATCGTATGTTTCAATGTAATTTGGAATGAGAATTGATTAAATAATAAATCGCCACATTTGGCAACCCTACATGTAGCTAATAAACGGCTGAACCGATTTTGATGGACAATAGGTCGTTGGATTCTTCTTTATTGCGCGAGTGAATATTACAATTATAAATTCCAAGTGGTGGATTTTTGGCGGCAAAATATGATTCCAAATTATTTTCTCCTAACTCGATTGAATGGGATATCACATGAAGGATGGTTATACATGACTTCAAAAGTATATACAAATCATATTTTGAAATATAATTTGGAATGAGAAAACATTAAAAAATAAATCACCACATCTGGAAATCCTTCCCGTAACTACTAAGTGGCTGAACTGATTTTTAAAAATGATACGTCGACGAATTCTTCTTTATTGCGCGAAAGTATATTACAATTATAAAAAATCCAAATGGTGGATTTTTGGCGCCAAAAAGTGTTAAATTTATTCTCTCTAGCCTATCAAATGGAATATGAAAATGAATGGTGCTTATAAAAAATAATTTCAATAATATGTAATTAGAAATGAGAAATTGATTAAAAAATAAAAACTTGGCCGTAACGAGACGTTCAATCAATGAGAAACATTATTGTTGATCGTAGAATTTATTATGAATGAAAAACAACAACAACAAAAATCTGGATAACATTTATTTTTGGATATTACGATCATTTAATCATACATAAGTATTATTAGTTCATTTTCGGTATACATTTGGGTTAATTGATTTTCAATCTATTTATTTGTCTAGTTATTTCCATCATTTAAAAATATTTACATTAAATGAGGCTAAAGAAATTTTGGTATGGATCATCATCAAGATACGAAAAAAGAAATCGAGTTAAAATATCGATGACGAGTTCTAGATCGCAAAAGGTTCATTTAAATTCAATAAAAATAACGATTTATTAGTCCCTTGAATTCATTACCAATCTTGTAAACTATAAAAGATAGAAGAAATGTACAAATACAAAAATGTGTATTTCTTAGATACAAACAAGTTTTGTTTAAAATGTTGCTTCGTGAATTGCTTTGATTTGCCATAATAACGAACTTAAATTTAAAAAAAATTGACAGTTATAGGGGTTGCTGATAGAAGTGAAAACTTAGAACTTTTAATATTAAAATTTGAAATTTCATAATGCTTTAATCAAAATTATCAACATCAATCTGGTTTTCACATTCATTGATATTCTAACCAACAATTCCATGCATGTTTATATGGTTTTTTATTATTCAAATATATTATTACATAGTTGTGTAACGACAAGACAATTTCACTCATAAGATATACACAGCACTAATGTTGCACATTACGTCAGTTGCATATGTGTAGATATACTGCTCTAAGCATGTTGGTGACGCGAACGCACGAGAAGGCTTGTACCAGTCATGTGCATGTCGATGACGCGAACTCATAAGATTTTCTCCGACCAAAAAGTGCCCAATGCGGCCAAAGAAGTTTTCACTTCAAAAATTTGCTATTTTACACCTCAAAATGTAAAACTAGTCAATTCCAAAACAAAACTGGGAAATAAGAAAATAAAATTGATTTAAATGCAAAGAAGATATAAGCTTACAAAGATTATTTCCCATACCTTTCTCTTTCTTTTATTTTACATATCTTCTTTATGGATATACAAGCGTCATAAGATGGTATTTCCCTTTTTTAAATCAGAATTATAATGAACATATATATCATATTTATTTTAAAGGATTTGGAAAAATGATGTCAAATCGATGTTCGTGAAGTAAATAGTCTTCAGAAGGCTCCCAGGCTCAATTCGTTTATTACTTCAATTGTGGTTTTACTTCCCAAACATGCATTTGAAGTTTCTTTTTTAAATCTTTAAAAATTACCAAGATATAGACATTCAAAGTTCCTGAATGAACAAAAAGGTTAATACTTGCTCATGACGTCACTTATTAGTATCTTCATATAAATTACATGTAATACCTGGTATTTAAGAAAGAGATTGGAAATCATTGTTGATAACTTATCGCTTCATTGTTTTTTGAAGTAATAAAAAAATTGTGAAATTTCATTATTCAGCTCAAATTGAGCGAATAAATAAATAATTATTACACAACAAAGTCATATAACTGTACTGACAAAAGGTTAATAATTATACAGGTTAGTTAAGCATCTGATACTCATACGTTGGGTATTCATACAACTAACTCTCTTACTTGTTACCTTCACTTTTTTAATTAAATATATCATTACCCTCGATATTCAGACGGAATCTTATTTTTTGACATTGTAATGTATGTACCGTGTGTTGAAATATTCCGTAGTAAAGAGAAAAGTACAATTGTATGTTTCTATATTAAGTATAATATAGTAATACTGGATTATCGAAAAGCGTAAGGATCCGACGAGTACAATGATTATTTTGCCTAGAAGATGACTATAAGAAAAACTTATTATAATCCCTTAGCGATCATCTATCAATTAATATTATTTTGATTAATCAGCTGATTTTGACATTTTGGGAAAGAGATACTCTAAATTCATAATAAAGTTCATAAACTTATAAATGGAAATGCTTTTACGGTACCAAGATAAGCAGGATTTCACAGCTTTAAATTAGCATACCGGTTAAAATAGAAGAAAGGGTTGGTTTTATGGCGATCTAACTGGCCGAATTTTATACGAGCCATTAAACTTTCTTTTCGACTTTCCTCTATATTTTTAAAGTACATGTCACAAGTACCTACCGGTTTCATTGTATTTTAATTGTGACGAAATACATAATTTTCATCAAATTTAACTTTAAGTGAATATTAAGAATAATGTATTTATTCTAGAAAAAAGACAATAAAATGTGAAGAGAGACAAATATGCTTATTGCGAAATCTTTTAATAAATCACTGAAAAATCGTACTTTATTACACTAATTTTATAATCAAAAATTATAAATCTTATTTCGATATAGAAATAAGATCTTATCTCTGATAACATCGAATAAAATATTTTTGTTTTAGTTAAAAATAAAATCTGAATACAAAACTATACGAAAATGAAATAACATGAACGTTGTTTGTATCATAATTTTTTGCAGATTAAATCATAGCCCACAGTCAGTCTCAATCAATGTTTATCTTTTCGAAGACCAAACTATATGCTTGTTCTATACGATCAACTTCGAAGAAAATTTAAAAATATTCGAAAATGAAAAACATTGAAATACTAAATAGTTCGAAGGACTTTGATAAGTCATTGATTATTCTTACAACGTCTCTACTACTGTCTAGAGAGAATGTCTAATGGATATTATATATCCGCCAAAAAGGTGAAGAATTACTAAAGACTAAATAAGCAAGTCTACCCTGACTGCCTTCAATCTATTGAAATAGCCCAAGAAAAAAAAGAAAAATAAACGACGTGGCCAGATTATAAAGTATATAAATAAAAGAAAAAAAACGAGTCTCAGAGGTAGTCATTGAGGGTTAGGTGTGTGTAGTTTCGTATCGTTGTATTATATATTGAGAAGACAGAGTGAGAGGCACAACATACGGAAGCTACAGGGGTGGACATAAAATCGATATAAAATTTCAAGTACAACACAACATCACAGTAGTAAAGTATTATATATATTATAAAGACCTTTTTACTTTGCTGCTGTTTTGTGTTATAACAGGCATTATTTTAGATTAGCAAATATTGTTGAGTGTTGAAAACAACCTTAGTGTAATGAAAATTTTTTTGTTCTTTTGTTCCTACCTTTGCCGTGTAATTGTTGTCTATTAGAATCGGCTTTTAAATTTTCGGCTGTGTGTACTAATTCATCAAGTTGTGGTTTTTTCTGTTCTAATTCACGTAAAACACTCTGAAAATTAAATTAAAAACAAACCAAAAAATATAAAACAATTCAATTTAATAATATAATAATATATATAAATGAAAAACGAATATGAAAAACGAATACAACACTTAACAATTACTGAAAAAGTTCATTCACTTTTTAAATTTTCAGGTTAATACACCATCTAGCTGCAAAAACAACATGGGTAATAAAAAATTTTCGCATGCGATGTTTTTCACGTTTTATACAAGCAATAAACAAATTTTTTTTTTAAACATAACCACAAGAAATAAACAAAAATACTCGAAAATAATCTTGCATCTCTGTTAATCAGCTGATTTTTTACCACACTTTATAATAACACATGAGCGCACATTAAATTGGATTCCAAAGTAAAAAAAATCTTACATTAAAGCGATGCTGTAAGGTACCAGAGGAATTTGGCCACATATTTTTGGATTTCTTAAAAAAAAATTTAAGTAAGCGAAGGGACAATAATGGTAATTTGTACTCACAATAATAAATTAAGCAATACAGTATATCCCTATCACATAGATTCAAACAAAAACAGATGAAAATGAAAAGATGAAAATTTCGACACTAAATAATAATTTTTATTATTTCCTCAATGAATGAATGGAACTCAAGAATGATGTTGATATGTATTTCAAGAGAGGTATAGTAACGTTGTCGACTTCACGGCACGGGTTACTATTTCCATGGCATGTGCGTTGTATACGTTTATGCCGGTAGTTTAGAGACGGACGCCAACAACGCTGGGTGTAACAGACAGTAGGGCGTCGGCGCATAATCCCTTGTCTGGTCTGGCGTACAACAATGTGTTCATATATTTCATACATAAAAAATGTATATCATATCCACGTGTATTAAAAAGAAACAAACAGTATCAAAGTTAGGAATTCCTTACTATTATTTTAATGCTTATTACAGTTCTAGTGAGCTGCCCCGCGCGTAAGAAATTATAACCATCTTATATTGGTTTATCATTCAAAATTATATTAAAACTTTCTTCTAGGAATTTTTTATTTTCACCCTGAAAAACGAAATTCAAAATGTTATAATAAACAGTTAATTCAGGAAATTTAACGATTAATTTTAATTTTGAGTTATTTGTGCGGTGTTTAAACCATTTATGCTTTCTATAAAAATTATTTTTTATATGAATTTTGACATATCTTTGCTTGGAATGTTAATAATTTTATGATAAATATAGACCATATCTGTATTATTAATTTGAAATTAAATTTGAATATCCTTCATGATTTCTTGAGTCAAATTATTATAGGCGGAAAAATACAGCATTTAATGGGTTGCATAATTGAACTAATCTATAGTTAATTCAATTACAAATTATATTGAACAAATAGTGCGTTACAGATGTTTAATACATTGAGGAAAACCGGTATAGATAAAAAATTAAAAATATCAATTGAATAATTACAATTATCAATTGGTTTTATAGTGGTTGAATGAACTGGGACAATCATTCATCCAAGTGAGGAATAATGCTTACCCGACCATTATCTGAGATTTTATCCAAGTTATAAACTCCTAAAAACGAGGATATAATATGATAATTTTGAGAGTTCATAAAATGAAAATATTTCAAGACAGTATACACCAAAATTGTTTGTTTTTATCAAAGAGAATCCGAATTTGCTTTATATAAGCTCATTTATGCCGGTAAAGTGGATGATCGTTTTGAATGATACCGTTTTATTTTACGTTCAGTGTGAGAAAGATTCTCTTATTGAGAATTATCACATACATTTAAACAGCTTCAAATATTGCATCGAAATTAAGGCAGTTTTATTATAGCAAATTATTTTTGTAAACCAATATCAGAATATTTTATAATGGCGTTAATTTCCATACAATTCAAGGCAGTAAACAAAAAATATAACCGTATAGAAGAATTAATTCCAAGAAAGTAGGCGATTTTTTTTCCGAAATTTCATTGAAGAACCTAACCTAAAAAATTCGGGAGTGGAAACAATTTTTTTTGCTAATAAATCAAAATGTAGAGCCCGAATCTGAAGTTAAATTAGAAAGTAATCAACTATTCTCTTTTTTGCTGCTATACAATCGGCAGAGTCACAAATTTCTAAGTCATTCTGTTGTCCTCGCCCTTTGTCCTTGCCCAACCTTTTTATTCAAAAGCAAAAAAATACTTTTTTGACTTTCGCGAGTTTTTTAGGTTAGGTTCGTCAATGAAATTCCGAAAAAACCCTATTTTTCTTGAAATTAATTATTCTATACGCTCATATTTTTTGTTTTTTCAATTGCCTGTAGAATTTTTGTAGATTAATTCGACAATCATGTACAGAAACCTGTTCTTGTAATGTTGTTCTTTTTATGAATTGTGATAATTAATAAAAAATTTATAGAATCCCAACGTGACGTTGCCTCATCCATCTTTTACTTTCTACAATATAAAGCTCATTGAATGGGCTAATGATAATGTGGATGTGTGTTTTATTCACCTCGCATTTAAAAATTTTAAATAATTACTAATTCAATTGAAAGAGAAATTTTATTTTTTTTTGTGGATAAATATTAAACACCTAGACAACAATATTATGTAAATTTATATTCGTTTAAATGGAAAATATTTATTCGTTTTTCATTTAAATAAAAATATAATAATAAATACAAATATGAAAATAATAAATATGAAACCTTTTACATACTTTGTTAACAAAACCAAAAAATTCTTAAATGATTAAATTTTTAATCATAAATATGAAAATTATATGTTCAGAAAAATTGTTTTACCTTTTGTTTATCAATCAATTGGAGTATTTCGTCCACATTGCTCACAACCACTGATTGTTGTCGTAGCATGTCTTCCTCAACAGTTAACCAATCACGAATCTGCAAAAATTTGATTAAACCATCGTATTAAACGGATTGAAGAATTAAGTTTATAGTGAAATCAACGAGTATATGTATTTTCAACTATGACGAAACTACATTTTGATAATTTTAAAGTACAAAAAAATATAAGAGCCTTAAGGCTTTAACAATGCGTATAAACTATAGAATTGAGGTAATCCTAATATAATAAATTCGAAATTATCTTTGTCAGTTTGTGTGTTACTCAATCACACCTAACTTTGTAGAGAAATTAAGGCCTTTTCCTAAGCAATTATAGAAGTTTGAAACTTATCTTTTAGGCTTTTGATTAGATAATAGTGATGCAACATTCAAAGTAATCCTAAATGGGGTAAACGTAGAGGATGCAAGTTTTTGTGGGATGGCAACGGAAAAAAAGCTTACGAGGAAATACTTAAAATGTGGGGAAATACGCAGAGAATTACGGTGACGGAATATGCCAAAGTTAATTTTGTAGTTGGTTTAAATACGTTTTCATAATTAAAAAATAAAATTATTAATCTATATATATATATATATATATATATATATATATATATATATATATATATATATATATATATATATATATATATATATATATATATATATATATATATATATATATATATATATATAGCTTTGTCCTGAATGAATGATTGAAGGATCAACGCACAGACGAAACCGCTGATCGTAGAGACCTGAAACTTCGAAGATGTTCTTTGTATGAAGTTCCTTAACCACCCTTAAGCAAGTGAAAAACGGGACTTGATAGAATATGTGTAGAAAGTTTCAACTGCCCTGCTAAGTATGTGGGTAACCGCTAGCATATTTTATGAAGATTAAATATTTTTCTGCTCTGAAATGGTCTGACTTTAAAAAACATTACATTGAAATATTTATTACATTGAAATTACATTGGTTGAATATACCGAATTATATACCGAAATTTTACATTGAAACAATGTTCATCGTAAAAATACTTATAAATTTTGTTCAAAACGGTTTTTTTCCTTAAGTTTATAGTTTCTTCATTGAAAGCAAAAATTTGGCAAATATTATTTGTATAAAATAGACATATTGCTTTTGAACGAGATTTCTAAATAAAAAATTATCTTAATATCAACAAACTTTTGAATAAGAAGATTAAAATGATCGAATTTGCAATTAAACTAGGACTTAACTTCAGTGCCTTTCTTATGGACTATATGGGTCTGTTCATATCCACGGAAAAAAATTGAGTAACTAACATTTTCATTTCAACTGAATAATTTCATAATAATTGAGTATTTTTACTAATATTGAATTTCCTACATCTTTTGAAAATGAGAAACTAGACTCTTTATCATAACAAAACTCGAAAACTAAAATAAAATTGATTCAAAAATAAAAAAGTCAACCTTCTTTTTCTTGAAAAACAAAATTTTACATATAATCTTTTTGGAGATACATGTAGGTAACATCACAAATAATTGCAGTTCCCTTTTTAAATGAAATGTTACATTTGCGGTAAAAATTAAAATAAATAATTGCGCAGAATATTGCTACATGAATTACACAAGTGCGGATATATACTACAACAATTCTAGAAAAACGTATATCTTTAAAAGATGTACGCAAGGTCGCTAAAGTAACAATTAATTCTTAATTAGTTGGAAGTGGTTCATAAGGCTGAATGGAGTAATCAATAAAATGAATATGTACTAATATTAGTATTAATAAATAAAATTATAAAAAAATGTATAATTCGTCGGATATTAATAACCTAATATTTAGTGACACGCAAATAAATATTTACAAACCTGAAGAATAGATTTATCAAAACTAGCAAGTAATGTTGTTGTAGCTGCTGCAGCTTCAGATGCAGCTGCTGCAGCTAGATTTTGTATGTCTGTTGAAGTGGATTGTTGTTTACTTGATGTTATTGAAGAACGACTAGTAACAATACTAGACGAGGCCGAACGTGCAGGACTAACAGTATGCCTGGACACGTTATTGTTGTTACTACTACTACTACTGGTACCACTTTCAGTGGTTGTTGACGACGATAATGATGATGTAGGTATAGAACTTGTTACACTTTTCGTTGTAACAACTGTTGAGGAAGTTGGCTGTTGCTGAACCACGTCTGTAACAAGAAATTGATTATCAATTATTTTCATTTAGTTTTGACACTCTAATTTAGATTGGATACAACAAAATTGTGTTAGCAAAGTTGTTTGAAAACAATTAGGCATATTTGACAAGACACGAATATAAAAAAATACAAGAAATTTCAGAAATGTCCATACGATTTTTGTATTTAACATTAACTCTTAATAGGTAATTACTATGGTATAACTAAACGATTTTGCATTTCATTTGTCTGTATCTATCTATTTATGTTAGTTCCGCTGTAAGATTTGGAACTCGTTGATCGATTTGGACAAAATTTGGTGAGCACATTGATCAAACTCAGGAAATTCTCTCTTCAGTTTCTCTAAAATTTTCATGTCCCCTTTCGGGAGAAATAAAATTTTTTCTAAACAAATTAATAACCGGTTTCGAACACAGGACATTTGATGTTTCAAATGCATCACTAGGTATACCTTTTAATATATTATTTTTATTTTTATTTATTACAATAATATTAAATTTTTTTATTATCATAAAATTATACCATATTTTTTAGTTTGTCTAACATCTTATTTTAAATTATGTGAGATATCTTCTAAATTTTGTGTACATATTACTAATTTACTTCTGAGTGAGACTTACAATTCGAAGAACGACTAGTTTGTATTTATATTAAAATAAAATTAAACAATTGTGTGACACTTGACATTAATTCTTTATGTGTACAATGAAACATATAATTGGATCAACTGTAGAATTTTTTTTATAATACAGTAACAAATAATATGTGATAACATTGTTCGAGTACCTTAAGAGTTCCTAAAGTGATTGAATTTTACGAATTCATTTATGTTATTTTTAGTATTTTTGCCTCTTGATTCAGGAAATATCGGAGATTTTTATCTGAGGTGTAAATTTTCGTTAAAATTATAGTATTCGGGAAAACAGCATATCAGATACTGAATTATATCGGATTTGAAAGCAAGAGTATCAGCATTCGACCCTAGGCGAATCTAAAAAAACTCATTCTTAAGACATTCTTATTTATGAAGTCTAAAGGTGTATATTAAGCAGTACATTCAACCTCTTAAGGACTTCTAAAAGTATTCTTTTAGGATATTTCAGACGTCCAAATCATACATAATAATTATTTGGATATGTTTCCAGAGGTCAAATTGCTTTATGGAATCAAGTGAACAAATTGAACGTATATGGCCCAACTGTCGTAAATTTCTTAAAATTTTACCTCATTACCTCATCAAAAGTCATTTTAGATCATTTAAAAATTATTATGTGTATGACATTAATTAATTGAATGAATACTAGATAAAAAAGGATAGCAATAACACACAGCAGAATGTACAAATAAATTTTTTGGTAAAGATTAAATTACAACAATAAATAGATGAAATAGTAATATAAAATAATTTAATTATTTTAATTTACAAATAACCAGCATTCAAACTAAATAAATATAGATGAGCCATTCGGTTCTCTCTGAATACTATTACAGCAAATATCCGGAATCGAAAATGCAAAAAACAGTGAGCAGATATGCTATTTTATAATTAAAATATATCAATTTTTTATAATTTAGCATATAATAATTTAGTATATATTTTAAATCTACAATTATTAAGTTAAGTGTATATTTACAACACTGCCAATAATACAACAAAGCTCAATCAAAAGAATTGTAATATAGATATGAGGTGAAGAAATGTATTTTCTTAACTTCAATGATGTAAAATTTTCTATTAAGTTTACGAAGAACTATTTTTTGCGATTTTATGTAAAATGATTTTTCACATCAGTATCCAGAATAATCGATTTCAACAAAATTGAAACTACTGATGTATAACTACATCAAGAATATATTTACTTATACCATGTTTCTCAAACGGCTTGATCGATTGAGTTGAAATTTAAACTAGTGAATTTTGGCACAATTAAATCATTAATGTAAACCAATACCACGCATGCACGTATAAAATTTCAAAATCGATCAAAATCGAATAAACGGTTTAAAAGATATCGTTTACTATATTATCGAAACTAAATAAAATATACAGTTTCGAGCGATACATCGCCAAAATCAGGTTCCAAAACATCGACATGTGTAAAAATTTTTAATTTTTTTTAAATCAAAAAAACATACTTTCGAATTCGGAAGTAATTAAGTAAATTAATTTCTTAAAATTCTAAAATCACGAAAATTTTAATTTTAAAACCTATCGATTTATATACGATGCTGTAAGATTTTACTTTGCATCAAAGTTTACCACATACCTGTTATTTTACTCAATTTTGTCACGGTTACACATGTTTTCAACTTTTACATTAGTCATTTTAATGTAACTTAATATGTATGTTCATAAAGTAATATATCATATTAAAACTTTTGAAACCTTACTCAGCACAATAGTATAATTATTTAATCAAGTAGAAACTATATTTAATTAAACGATAGGCGAAATTTAAGGTCATCGAAATAATTTTTTAGTTTTTGTTTCTTCGTTTCAAAAATTCTTAAGTAAATCTTGAGACTGTTGTGTTATTCTTTTCAAACAGGCAAATTATTTATTACACATGGTGTTGATTCCTTTCGTTTCGTTCAATAAATGTGCAGTCCATTAAAATCAAACCTTATGGTATAAATTAAAACATTTTAACTAAAAATTTAAAGATTTTCAAATTCAAATGTATACAATAAAAATGCATCCAGGCAATAATGAATGTCTCACTTATTATTATCGACAAAAATAATCAGAAAATCCTTTGCGATAAATTTCAACATTTAGAGACGAAAACTGCTTATGAAATACTTTTATTTTTTTTATAGTGTTTCTATTCGTCGTTAAATACCAGTATTTCAATTTCGCTTGAACTAAATGGTTGTCAAAACAATTTATAATTTCGTTATTACATTTAACGAAATAAAATAGAAAATTTTTCTTTTAAATTTTATATAAACTTCGTTTAACTTTGATATCACTCAATAAAATATAAAGTTTTCGAAATAAAAATTAAAAATTTTTTTAGAGTTAAATCGGCATTCTTAATAGTGAATAACTCAAAAAATGTTCACTTTTCGAAAAAAATTTTTTTGCTTAAAACTATTTATCGTGATTTTGAAAATGGGGTGACTTCCATCCCATTATCTAAATTGGGAAATTTATCAATTGACAAACTTTTTAGTATATTTCGTCAGAAATTCAACAAGAAAAAATTCATTCAAATGCATTAACTATAACTGTATTCCTGTACCAATATAGATTAATTCGACGCTTATTGTTTATAGCAGAGAAAAGAGAAAGAGTAGTAATATATGTTATCTGTCTTCTGGGGTTTATAGCTGGCAAATGTTTAATGAATTATGACGTCATTATACAATGTTTGATGTAATTGATATTTCAAACAACATGGAAGAAAGCAAAATATTCAAGTTTTATTTTATATATTTTGCTGAATGTTTATATTAAAAATTTAAAATCGTTTCAACATATTTGTTCTCTAACATCAGTATTTTTGTAAATCTTTAATACTGTTTTATCATGCCCAGTATAAGCAACCAATCAACATTTTTAACATATTCCATACCGATAAGCGTCTGATGTAATAGAGTCGTGTACGAGAGTTAAATAAAATGTTATTTATTCAATATGTTTAAACAATAATTGATGAACCTAATTTACGGTTTTTATTTCAATGGGATTATAATATATATTTACTTAATAGTTATAGTACAATCAATATAGATTTTCATTTCCAAAAACTTTGATTTGAAATCATCAAAGAAAAAATCATCAATTTATGGACCAAAAAAGTTTAATAACTTTTAGTTGATTTTTTAAATCTACAAGAGAAATGAGCAATGCAAATGGAATGCTCTTACGAAAAATAATTATCTCATTTTCGTCAAATCTTCGATTTCTTTAAATTTGTGTAACAAAATAAACCGACCAAATGCAGGTCAAACTGTGAACGAAAAGTTTTGTACCATTATCTATAACCGCGCCCTCTTTAACATTATTTATTTTACTCTGTTTTTTAGTATTTGTTATAATAACGGCAACAGAAATAAATCATCTGTGAAAATTTTAACTGTCTCTCAAGGTTAATGAGATACGGTCTGATGACAGTCGGACAGACATACAGCGGAGTCTTAGTAATATAGGGTCCTGTTTTACCCTTTGGATACGGAACCCACCCTAAAAATTGCGGGTTTCTGAAATCTTTTATCTTTCTCTGCTCAGAATAGTGTCTTTTAATGGCTCCGAAATTCAGAATTAAGGACCAAAGGACCTTTTTCTTAAAAATCGAATATCTCAAATAGGAATCAACATAGGAAGAAATAAATTATACACAAAAAACAAGATTTTCTGTCTGGAGAGTATCGCGTATCCAATAAAAATATTAAAATGTATTCATATAGAGCGATAACGCATATGAAAACTGATACTATGAAATGTATGATTCGCGGAAAATTTAACTTCATTAAAGGTGCCACACAAAAAATTCACACAAATGTCATATTATTAAAGGTGGCAAAAAATTTTATAATTTCTTCTTTAAAGTGTGTAATTTTATAACAATACTTTTGTATCATGTCATTTTGGCAATGTAGGGTTGCTATTTGAAAGTTCAGCAATATAAAAGGATTTGGTATTTGATGAAAATATATAAGCATATTTAATATCGGTAAATTGGAAATGCTGTTGCAATAGGTTGATAATATTTGAAATGCAATTTCCGTTAAATGTTTCTATATAATGCTATAATATAAAAGCGGTACTATAGGTAATACATAAAAAGCTTCGACATATAAGTGGTAATACATAAGCTTTTAATAATCATGTTCATATATATAAATATGTAATTGCTAATACGCTTTACAAAATGTTTCAATAAAATATGACTATTTTCAGTTAGACCAGAAATGTTTATTAAACAACGAAATCAACAAATTAGTAATCACACATTGGAGTTTACGAGATTTATACTATTCTGGTTTTAGTGTCCAAATGCTTTGACCAAGTTATAAGATTTTGTAAGGTATATTCACATTTCATTACTATAAAAATGATAAGAGTAGAGCATTTATTTAAGATTAAAATAATGAATTCAAGACTAAATATAAAATGAAAATTACCCGAAGTAACCTTAAAAAATCCATGTAGCCCAAGTAATTGAAACATTATTATAAGCAACGCAAGAACCATCGATTCACCCAAATTCAATTCAAATTTATCCGGCATGATGCAGTGCTCAGTTAAATTTAAAAATTGAAATTTCGAATATAATGTTTAAACAAACATTAATTTAAACTAACATTTCAAAATATTTGAAGGTTTGAAATTTTTTTTTTTTGCAAACGCCTTAACTTGCCACCCATATGCAATAGTGTCGATAAAATACAATGTTTTTTGGGCCAGGACTTATATAACAAATAGTAATTTAAAACTGGCCTAGAAATGAACTTTGGTCTTAAGTCCAAATCTAAACTGAAAGGAATACGGCGGAATATTTAGATTCGTGCTCCTGGAATTTGTTCCAGAATATTCTAAATGTCAGATGTATGTAATATTAACACAAACTTAAAACAAAGACCACAAAATTATACAATAAAACTTCACCGTAGTTCAAAAAAAAAAAAAAAAAACGAATGCAAAAAAATCTGACAAACAAACATGGCTAACAAAATAACATGAAAACTATCCAAACAAAGGTTTAAATTTTAATTTATTAATTAATTATTATCAATTAATTAATACTTAATTTTTGTAATTAAACGAAATAGCAAA
This sequence comes from Chrysopa pallens, assembly GCA_020423425.1. Taxonomy (NCBI): domain Eukaryota; kingdom Metazoa; phylum Arthropoda; class Insecta; order Neuroptera; family Chrysopidae; genus Chrysopa; species Chrysopa pallens. The sequence continues at coordinate 69,404,500 of CM035591.1, read as the reverse complement.
AATAATAGACCAGAGTAGAAGAACCCTTAAAAAATGATAAAAAGTGGAAGAAAATTACAGTAGGATGAAACCCATTGGAAACGCAAGATAATATGATAAAAATGAAAGAAAAAGTAAATTACGGGCGATCTGAGTTCGGGAAGTAGGAGGGGGTAAGTTCGAGAAGTAGGAGAGGAGATAAATCGTGTTTTATCCTTAAAACACGATTTATCTCCTCTCACGATTTATCTCGATTTCCGGCCAAACTAAAAGTCGTATGGAAAAAAGTTAAATAGCAAAGTTTTAGGTAATAAAAAGATAAAAGAAGAACTTTTGAATTGACATTTTTGTCACATAAACTCAAAATTTTTCCATTGAAAATTAGGGTGCTTTAACGTTATTTTTTCAAAATAAGATGAAAAAATAAATATTTTAAATTTTGGAACATAAAAAGATAAGTTTTCACCAAATTTCGGAGAAAAAAAATAAAAAACCAAAATCTTGGTTATTTCAATTTTTTAAAAAAAGTGTAAATGCAAATGTTGTAGATGTTTTTCTTACCTACAACTTTGCCTTTTAACTTTTTTCCATAGGGCTTGTAGTTTTGCCGGAAATTCAGATAAACCAAATTTTACCTTTTAAACCTCACCCCCTCCTACTTCCTGAACTCGCGATTGCATCGCCCGCAATTTATTTTTCCTTTCATTTTTATCATATTATCTTACGTTTCTAATTGTTTTCACCCTGGTATATTAATAACTCCCCTTTATGAAATTTGAATTTTGAATTCATTCACAAAAACCTTACCTACTTTCCCTATATATTTCCAAAATAAAAAAATAAATATCGACTTACTAAATCATTATTTGATAATGGCTTAGTAAGTCGAAAGTTTACTGGTCATTTAAAAATTAAGATGAAAATTAGACGAAGTTGTTTTGATAATCAACATTAATTTGTGTTAACCATTTCTAACTATTAAATTATGGTGATTTTACACAAATACAAAAAATAAATTTAAATAAAAAAAAAAAGAGAAAGTCAACTATTTCGACATCCAAGCAATTTTATATCTAAAGATAAGATGGGCACCGGCTTCAAAAGGTAATCGGTCACAAGGAAAAATTTTAAATTATTTGTTACTTTTTAGTTCTTACTAGTTTAAATTTTATTTACATTTAGGTGTTGTAATAGATCTTTTAAATTTAAATTTGTTTACTACTAATAATAAGTTTCACAAATATAGAAAATATTTACCATTCATTTTTTACATTAGCATTTTGGAATTCAGTCCGAAACAAAACCAAATCGAAATTTTAAATGAAAACGTCTATTTGAATTGATTACTCAAAACCAATCAATACAAGAAATTAGATATTTTCCAAAACATATTTATTTTCAAGAACTAAATTTGTATTATAAGAAAATTTGGATAAGCAGAGGACATCAGAGAATATAAACAGTAAAACAAATTAAAGAATATTAATGAAAATTATGAATTATTTTATTGCAATTAGTATGAAAGAAACTTTTTATTAAACTTTATAACCCTACTTCTCCATTTTTGTTCCGATTTCAAATTTAATGGCACCGTTGATTTCAAGGTAAAAAAATTTTTAAATTTGTGTATCATAAGGTATAATCAAATCCAAATTAAACTTTCATGATATTTTATAATTTATTAAGTTTAAAATGAAAGTTTAACTTAAACGAAAAAAAAAATTAAATCTAATAAGGACCTTAAAAGTTCATAAAAAAATTGTCTATTTTATGATTTTAAATAAACAGATAGAGTTAGCGTGTTTTTTTGGATGTACGATCGAATTGGAAGTTTTCAAGTTACCGGAGCCATCCTGTAAGTTTTTTTTTTTTTTTTCATAAAAAGATCACGATTGTATACTGAAAAATATTTAACAAATTTTTTTCTTTTTTAATGAGGTTACCGGTAGAAAAGATATCCATTCAAGCCTATGAAAAATGAAGAGGACACCTTGTATATTTTTTGATTCTATTGATTAGAACGTGTATATAACTGAGCATGTATATCCTTTCTCATTAAAATCATTAATAATAAATATATTCATAGAATGAGAGAGACTGACTTTAGTTCAACAACTATTATAATTACTTTGATTTTGATTTGAATATAGATATATATATATATATATATATATCTATATATATATATATATATATATATATATATATATATATATATATATATATATATATATATATATATATATATATATATATAGATATATGATACAAAGTGATGTCTCAACTCAATATTCTACACTAATAACGTTGTTGTTATCGATGTGATGTGTTTGATCGTATAAAATTGGTTGACTTCATCAATTAACAGGCAGATTGATAATAATAATCATAATTTGTAGTGATTATATTAACATTACATAGCAATTTTCAATATTAAGCCAAATTTTGCTACACAAAGTTTTTAATATATATCAAAATCACTGTATAGAAAATCAAAATAATAAACTCCAAATTCCAAGTCGAATAATATATAAATTAACTTTTCAATAAGCATAATCATTACCAAAATAGATTGGACTCGTACTTAGGCCTGGCACATATTGCATTCATTCTGTGTTACAGCACGATGCGACATGACGCAATCGCACCACACACGTCGTGTTGAGGAACGCATATTGGCACGCAGTTCTCTCGTCTAATAGAACCTTGCTTTTGCTGATTATATGTTTTGTTTTCATTGGTAGACTCATGAATCGTGGGACACATGGCACGTGTCTGTGCCTGGAGCACAAAAAATCGCGCTGTGCCATACTGCGTCACGTTGAGACACACGCACCGCAATATGCACCAGACCTTAATGTCTTTAACTGTCAAATCATATTTTTCAAAATAGTAAATTTTAGCAGATCAAGAGAAAGAATTTGTAATATTGAATTTGTAAAATAAATAATGACAAATTTGCTAGATGAACTTTATGCTATTTAATGATAATTAAATTTATTCTAAAATGAGCATATTTAAGTTAAATTATTTATCTATTCATATAGGGTAATAATAATATTAAAATATTTACATTGGCAAATAGAATTTAATTACATATATTAAATATACAGTACCAACCTATATATTAATAATAAATATTATATATCAAAGTAATTGTAATTATAGTAATATTACAATTACTATCGTGAGAGTAGGGGGAAGTGTAAAGAAGATTTCATACAAATTAGATAATAGATGTGCGTTATATAATTTTGTTCTATATAGAAGTTTTTATAGGATCCAAAATAGAATTACATTTAATGCTCATTTCACACTAAAGGGTATTTTACAATGTTTAAAAAAGTACTTCCAAATAATCACAAGTAAAAAAAGAAGTGTGTGTACTTATGTACACGCGTTAAAAGTTATACTTCTGTGACGTCTGAAAAAAATTTCAAAAAACAAAACTGCAATAAAGATCGGATAAATATATTAAAATGAAGCAAAAAAATTTTATTCCAGTAAAAATAGATATACAGTCAAAATAAACAATTGTAAAATATCTCATTAATTATAAAATTTATTTACTAAAATACTGAACATCATCAAACATTGTTTGTATGTTGTATGTGTATGTATGTATTTTCATTTAAGTTAACTTAGTCATTTAAAGAAATATATATTAATAATTCTATTCTGTAGCCACCAACTGCATCATTTCGTTTTTATGGGATCGTACGCGCGCAGCTCACAAATTTATTCTCATACGCACCAAAAGAGGCTTCAATAGATATTTTAGCAAAATATAATCGATTTCTTGCCATAAAATTACATTAAAATCTTAAGCTTTTTTATTTCTGTAAAAATGCTATGTGCCATTTTGGTAACGTAGTGTCGTTATGTTATATTGATGATACTGGTATAATTCATTGAGAACAAAACATAACCTAACACTTTCAAATATTTTTTTACTAATACGATAACTGTTTAAATTTAACTGACAGATGATAACTAATAATTTTTACCAAAATAACGTCACACCATGGTAGCTTGTGCTTTAGGTCAGGTGATATAAAGAAACAAATTTAGAATTATAATTTTAAAATAAAAAATTAACCATATGAGATTAATTATATGACTCAAATTTAGAATTTTTAATAATATTATACATAAATTTTAATTTTTGTCAAATTTCATACTTTATTTTTCACAACCGAAAGTACCCTATTGGCAAAGTATAGCTTTGGAAAGTACAAAATAAGGGTACTATGTAATGATAAGCATATAAACAAGTGAGGAAAGCAAGAAATTTTAGTAAATCAAATTCTCATTTAATAATAATAAGCTCATGGGATTATGTAGTTGTATCGCAATAGGTACCTATGAATCAAATGTTTCGCAATAGGTACCTATGAGTTTAAGCTTTCATTAATAATTACAAATTCTTATCTCTTATTGACTATACTGGAAAATTATCTTTTTCAATTTTCGGGATTGAATGTAAAGAATGTAATAAATTTATATACAAAACTATGCAATTAGCAAATTTTAACCCACGAATTAAGACTCAGTTATATATGGATTGGCATGTAAAAACTATAATGTAAATATCTAATATGTGTTTTTGTTCCGTCTAACTTAACTAGTAACAAACTAAAAAGCTTTTTTATCGTATTTGAATGCATACTTCAGTGATAATCCAACGATATAGGTTAAACCAATTGTCTTTTCCCCAAAATAAAGAAAAAAATATAAAAGTAAAGAAGATTAATTATATAGACAAGGATAGAAGCCTTTAAAAATGATTCGTGAAAAAAATATTTTTTCGTAAAATATAGAAATAAAAAACGGAATCTTGGTATGTTAATTTTTCACATGAATATTGAGGTTATATGAAAAAAGTGTAAATACTCAAGTTGTAGATCTTTTCATTACCTTTACCACTTAACTTTTGTCCATAGGAGTTTTGCCGGAAATCGAGATAAACCATGTTTTACCCTTAAGACCAATCACCTTCTACTTCCCGACCTCAGATCGTACACAAATTATTTTTCTTTCATTTTTGTTATATGCTCTTTCGCTTGCAATGGGTTTCATCCTACTATAATATCTTTTACTTTCAAAAATTATCGACCCTAAATATGGTCTAATAAGACATTCGTTAAAATCAAAGAAACCGGTTAATCAAGTAATAAAACAAATAATACATGATTAGGAATAAGGATCATAATATATTGAGACATATTGATATGAATCATATATTTTATACTAGTTGGCCCGGCAAACGTCGTTTCGCCATATATTTCTAATCAACATCAACATTTTCTAAGCATAACAACATATTCTTAACTCTATTTATAAATAATAAAAGCTTAGGCAAATCAGAATAAATAATGATATTAATTTTTATTTTAAAGCAGACCTGCCCGGTTCATCGGTTGTTGTGTTAATTTTCCCATTTTATTAAATGATATTACATCGATTACATGCGAATGCAATTCTACCCTTAGTGGTAAAATTTCAGAAAATCCTTTCTTATCGAAATCCCGGTATTTAGTGTGTACCCGGTATATTTTATGCACCCGATATTTACCTGGTATTTGGTGGGGTACACCCGGCACCGCGTTCACCCGATAATTTATGCTGTGGTACTCATAAACTTGTTGAAAGATATATGGTATGGTAATAAGATATTGTTGAAAGATAACTCCTGAACCACGAATGATTCCAGTATCACTTGAACAATATGATATACACACTTTATATAGTTGACAGTTCAACATACTGCTAGTGAGAAGAGATAAAGAAGCTTTATTTTGAATTTTAAATTTAGACTTTGGTTTCTATGGAAATGATGTTAATAGGATTAGTAAGATGTGAGAAAAAAAAAAGACAAAAGATGTTTCACAGCTAGGAACATTTTGTATTCGAAAATTAAATTGTCATTTATAGTAATTTCCGATACTTATTATTTATATTTCTGACCGTTTAAACCTTCCCTGAACTTCCACAAATATTCAAGATCAAAATTAGCAAAATCGGTCCAGCCATTCTCGAATTTTAGCAAGACTAACGAACAGCAATTGATTTTTATATATATATAGATATCATATACCTAGATTAAACACTGAGAGGTACAAAAAATATGGCTTAAAATAAAAAAATATCAGGTATACTCTAATATTGTAAAAATAAAACAAAATGATAATACCGTTGTTTTTCATGGTTTTAAAACAAGCCCTGTAAGTTTTAAATTAATGTGAGAGTGGTATGTGTTGGTATGTTCTTCAAACGGTAAAAACAACAAGCTAACAGTCCCAATCTACTTATCCCAGTCTATAATATGTTAGTGACACGTATGTTATATAAGAGGAAAACCTAGGTATTAATAGTGCTTTTGTCAACTACGTACATACATAGATGTTTATAGTATTAAGTGCTTAGTGTACAAAATGTTCCATCTTAGGTGGCACAATAACTTAATCATAAAACAGATTTACTTACTAATAAAAATTTAAAAAATTTAACATAACTAAGGTATTTGTTGAAAAAAAACAAAAACAAAAAAAAAAACAACATATAATAGTAAGTTGCGTTTTTCTTATTTGCGTTCATAGATTAATGTCCAAATATCAATTTTTAAAATAATTTGTCCAATAAAAATAAATAATTTGTTATATTAATTGAGTTGAGCGTTAATTTATGGAAAGCCATAAATAATATTAACCGAAATATATACAATATACAAAAATAATATCCTATAAATAAAAAATGAAATTTAGCTAACTATCTAGTGTTATTTATTTAAGGTATAAAACGATTAGTTTAAACAATTTAGCATTGAGTGAAAATGCAATTTCACAAGATTTCTTAAAATTTATCGAGTAGATTGATTCAGTCAGTAAAAACTTCATTTTTCACTGATTACAGTTTTTTTTATGTTAAAAAATAAAATTGGTCTAAGGAAAAGTAAAATTATTTCACTATAAATTTGAATATAAAATAATTAAAATTTATTTTAAGATAAAATATAGAGAATAAGTTTACCATTATCAAATTATCGTAAATATCACTATATTTTAAACATCGTTCATATTCAGAAGGGACAAAATACGTGCAATTCCGTGCTTTTTCTTCATTTTTAGCTTAGAACCTGTAAATTGGCTTCTCGATCATCTTCATTAAATAATCACTACTTAGTCATTTCTTATTTGGCGCTTTAAAAAACGGGATACACGACCATGCGTTGTAGTAGTGCTAGCTTTCCTGATCTGAAAATTATTCGAACAAAAATTTATGATGTTGTTCTTACTACTAAAACCAGAAATTCGTCAAATTTTAATGCTCCAATCTTTATAAACCAAAAGTTACAAAACAATCCAGGATAATCTTATATATTTTACTTTACTGGTAACTATTACTAAAATTACACAACCCATCTGTGACAAATTTTGCAAAGCTTTCATATTATATTTCTAAAGAATTAATCATATAACGATAATAGATTCAATAAACATTTAACCAATTCCATCCATAGAAGTTGCATATATTATTGAAGATAAAGCATTTCGGTAATCTTCAATATGTCAGTAGTAGGATGTAAGAATTAAGTTTTAAAATTTTCGTATATTATTAAATTGTAACTCGATTATTTGGTACGAAAGCCAGTAACACTAAGTATTACAATATTATAAAATACCAAACAAAATACGAATACATCGACACGAAGAATCCTGGAAAGTCGTAATGTATGAATATGCTTCCTCAAATAGTTATATGACCGATTGAATCGCAATTTGGATATGAGGACGAGAAAAAACATTTTCTACATTTGAATAACATTTCCTTAGAAAGCCAACTAAGCTATCATTTTTTTTTGGAGATTTTCTTATACAATCTTTAGAATATTCGATTTCAACAAAATGCCTATCGATGAAATACTGAATCATTCGTGTCAATACGAAACTCCAAATATGGATATAACGTTAAAATGTTCACATTTTCTTTTGTTTCGATTTGTTATTCTTATTAAATGACGATTTCTCTAAAATAATCAATTTAAATGACTAAGGTTTACCTGTAACTTTTTGATACACTATTTAAATGACGTTAAGGAAAATATATATATTAATACGTGAAGCGAAAACTGTGTATCGAAAATTGGGCGGACTTAGAAGTATGAAATTTAGTACACTTATAGTTTATGTAGAGAAGAAATGGAGAATGCTAATATTTGTTTAAAATTAAGCATAAAAAATACATTAAATCAATTATAAAAACATTACATATTTTATGACACACACACACACATAAATATATATATAAAAGAGATGTGGCTTTTATTACACACACTACCATGTACACACATATATACTGTTTTGTTTAAAGATTTAAAGACAATGAGTTATTTTTGAGTGATTATGGTCCAATTTTGACCACTGTAACGGTAGTCTAGTAATATCAAATTAATGAACTTATGAAAAACAAATTCTTTTGAACCAAAATTTAGTTTTTACATATACTGGCAAGCTAAACAGTATACACAGCACTCAAAGTTGTGTACATCTTTATCAAGATTTTACTCAATTGATTTCATCTCAAAAGGATTCAAAGTTAAATGCATTCAAAATAATAGTTATTGTTGTTAGTAATTATTATAAGGTTCAATTACTCTGTTACAAGAATAGTATAGCACCCATTACTACAAGTTATTGTATGATAAAATACCTTGAAACTACTATGGTAGTAATTGTTGTTATCTACTCTAAAGCATGCTCTCCTCATCTAAACAGTTGTCTCATTACATCATATCATAAATTACAAACATTACTTGAGATATTTCATCCCCCTTACTCTATTCGCTTTGACAACCATTAAATGTTCCAAAGAAACCCATATATATTTTACAACCTATTCAACACAAATATTTTACTTTGAAATGAAATTATATTAGTAATATCGGATATTTCGAAATTTCAAAAAACCAGTGGACGCGATAAATGGGAATGCAAAATACAAAGAACTAAATAGACACCAACGTCATGAAATACTTAAAAAATTAACCGTTCACAAACCTTTTTGGGAATACCTCAAAATTTAGGTAGAAGTTTTAATAAAAAATAAAAACATTTTATTTAATTAAAATTGATCACCTAAAGTCAAACATAATTTTAGTCTGCTGCATTTTAATCTACTGAATTAAAGCACATGTTTGGACATAAAATAATTTCTTTCTATTAAACTTTTTAATCTGTATCTGTAACTTCATAAAACTACTGAAGAATCGCCATAAACAGCCTTACACTTTCCTTTGCTTAGAATGGATATGTATATTTTTATTTCAATAATAAACTGGAACAAAGTTTCGCAAAATTATTAAAGTTACACGGTAAATTGCCTGCCACTTTGTTAAAAATAAAAAATTGTATTCTATTTTCATGAAAAGTTCCTACCTTAGTGTGTGGTAAAAGGCTTATGGATCAGAATGAACAATTTGGAAAGATTTCTGTATGTAAAATACTGAGAAATGTTTTTCATGTCTAAAACGTTATTGTTTTTCATGATAGTAAGATTTGTATGTACCCAATGATTAAAAAATAAGCACAAAAATCGCATGTCAAAGATACTTGATTAGAGTATATGCACTTATGATGTATAATTGCCTATCTATTTTAAAGCAATATTTATAATCGAATAATTTAATATTATTTTGCTTTAAATAAAATGTAATAGTTAGTTATTGGAATACGAAAACAAACGAATTTTCATACAGCAATATTTTTTTACAAAAATGGTCTTGACTCGGTTATTATTGGTTCAAATTATCTTAGCCCTGACAATGCCTACAACCAACTCGTTATATGTTATCGTAAGTCATTTCTTTATATATTGCTTAGTCGTCTCAATAATTTAGTATCAATCTAACAAAACTTACAATACGCTTCGTTTATATAGCGTTTACTATAAGTGATTAATTAAGAAACACTCAAATATATATAATCAAAATGACTATCAGATCAAATATTTATTGTTCTGATGTATCAGTATCAAATTATTACATTTATTAGTACCTATATTAAAACATACCAGCTCATTTACTGGTTGAATGAAATGAATATAATATATATGTGGCAGTGTTGATACAATAATAATACATAATATACTGAATGACATGTGATTGAAAATGAATGGATCACACCATTTATAATTTATAATTCCAGAACCTATAAACTATATTTAGGCAAAGCGGATATTTTAATAATTATTCGTCTGGTAAGCCAGTATACTTTCTAACTAGAAGCAGGTTTTTTTACAGGTAATAACAACAGCCAAAAATACCTCACTTACTTACGTTAAGATCATAGTAGACCATAACTTGCGCCAGAATGAAGGGCCGTATTCTTTCCATGATATGATTAAAGTTCTGCAGTAAATATAAATGGAGGGAGGGAGCATTAAACATGGAAATGTAAATAGAGTAAAATCTATTATTCACACATATCTTTCTTTCTCTTAATTTATTTTTATGAAAACTTTAGACAATAGACAGATTTTTTTTTGTACTTTAATTTAAGTTCGATATTGAGTCACCAAAAAATAATAATTGCGAATATGAAAAGTAGTAGCCATACTTTGATCGTTTTTTTAGCAAAAAATTTGTTTCGCATACCATTTTAAAGAAAGTTTTCTTTCATGAAGCAATGAAGTTATCTCTGATTCATAAAAATTTATAGATAGAAACGCCAAAAAACAAAAAATTAGATTTTTTTTTTTTGAAATTCAATTATCTACAAAAAAGGTTCGTGTGAAAAATACCGAAATTTGGCTTCGTTTGCAAGATGCAATGAAAAAGCTGCGTTTCAAATAACAAATGTGTCTTAATCATTATCGTTTTTGTCTTAATAAATAACCTATTGCTCGATTCTTAAAATTAAAAATTTATCAAAACTAATTTTTATTTTTTTCCAATTGAGTATTTATTACTTTTTTACATGGATTATTTTCAAGTTATTTTTGAAAAAACAAATTTTTAGTAAATTCTAAAATGATTCTATTCCACCTCAAACAATTTTTTTTACAAAATAAGAAGCATTTAAAACCAATCAAACTTCTGGATCATATGTTTAATGTTAAAATTAAGTTATTTGTTAATTCATAATATTTAGTTCCAATTAGGGTAGTAATGAGCGGATAGTAATAAAAAATCGAAAGTAACATTTTCGTTATAGCTCTCTTATTTTTCATACTAGCGACTTTTTAAAGGTCACATTTTGAAGGCTTGTAAAGTACTTAAGAAAAATAAAAATAAATAACTGTACCATTTTCGCATAATTGCTATAGCTTGGTTAGTATTGGACCTTCATTAAAAATTTCAAATTTCTGGATTTCTTTGTGAACTGAAATTTTGGTAATAACAGTATTTTTTTAATAACAAACAATAATTTTTAAGTAATTTTTGAAAAACTATTAAAAAAACGTGAGTTTTTTCGAAACAAAATAACGTTTTTAAACTTGAATAACCTGGAATTTTTATTTATAATTGTCACTTCCTAGGTTGGGTGGTTTTTACCCCTAGCTAATTTTCTTCGACTATATGTTGTATATCGTTTACCTTCATCTTAATGTGGTATAAGTATTTCATGAGATATCGCGCAACGCATTTTATAACGAATAAGTACAGCTGTAATAGCATTAATAATTATAAAACTTAATAATAATTTAATATACACATATGGTGCTTGTAGCGGTGCTCTGTGTTACTATTTGGAATATTCATTGAAAAGGATGTTTTATACTTTCGAATTTGATTATAATGGGGGAATTATATATACCAATTTTACTACTTAAAAAATATTTATATTTATTCATTACAATTCCGTGTGCTGTTAGTAGTACATATATACCAAAATAATTTTAATTTATATTTGGAGTCTAGAAATAATGTATCCTTCAAGTAAAACTTGAATCGATATACAAAATAGTCTCAGACAAAAATAAAACCGCAATAAAATTAATTGAAAGAAATGATTTTCGCGTTGATTTCAAAAGATAATTACTATTCATTTTTTCCTTTTTTTCATTAAGAATAAATATTTTTACTACATCATATGTTAGAGTATATTAATTTTAGTCTAAAATTTGTAACGCTACCTAATATTAACAGCACAAACAAAATTTTGGTGACGTATTCTTAACAAAAGAATGAGTTTTAGTTCGTGAATGATTAAATCGATCCATTGGGAGCAATGGATCTGGACCCAACTTTTCAACTGTAAAAGATAGAAGAAATGTTCGAATCAAAGTTTTTGAGGTCTCCACTAATTTGGCTAATAAACACATAGGTAATACAAATTATTATTACATAACATATTATTATGTATACATATATAACTTTATACTGGATATTTATAGTATTTTATCAATTTTAATTAAAAACTACCAAAACAATGAAATTTAATCATATGTCGAGTATCCATACAATTTACTCTGTTAGATGTAATCTTCACTTGTTTAAATTCTTTCACTTTAAGCTATTTGAATAAAATTATACAGGTTTTTAATTATGAAATCCAAAGAAATACAAATAATTCAAGATTTTTGGAAATCCACATGTGCGTAGTCATTTGGAAAAAATATACATATCAAAAAATTAATGTTGTCGATGAAATATAGTTATCTATCATCAGCAAATAAATACTCATCTTAAAGCACAAACCGTGCAAACCATCACCAAATTAGCAACGAGTAGCTACATCTCCTCAGAGAATCATTACAACTAGCTAATTCATACTGATGATGACTACTTTGTAGTCGAAATACGTATTTATAAAATACAAAATAATTTGATATAGGAAATTGGGGAAAAAATCGAAATTTATTCGAAAAATCCTAGAGTTCTCATTAATAATTATAAAATCTAAAAGCACCTTTTTGGTGTCTTATATATCAGAAATCGCAATTAAAATTTTTTTATATACAATGTAATCTTCAAGTATCCAAAAACGATGCAGTGTAAATGAACCTATTTTCTGTTAAAAAAAATTTTCTTCAACTGATTTTAATTTATCATTATACTCTATTTTATTTTGAAAATAATAACCGCTGGTATTAGTCTGAACAAAGTGTTTTGATGAGATGAGGAAGCTCCTATATACAGATGGAATATTTGACAACATTTATGAACACACTATAATTTCTGCGAGTATAACATGAAATGCTAGGTACTACAATGTATATTCCTGTAACAGGTGTTCACAGAATAGAATGGCCCTTTATATAACAATGTTTTTTAATAAAAATGTTTAAAACTCCATAAAAACATTTTAACGAAATACAAATTACTTCTTTGAAACAGAAATAGAAACTACGTATCTATTATTTAAAATTGTCATCAACTTTACAATTCTAGCTAAAGTCATATCTATATAAAGGTTGATTGTTTTCAGAGAGTTATCACTATAAATATTAAATTCAAATAAAAAAGGATGTAACTTTGTTTAGGATTTTTCATAAAAAGGCTTCATTAAATAAGTTTTATTGCGATTTTTGATGTATAAATTATTCCAAGGTTATATTAAACTTTTTTTGGAAATAAAAGGTTTTGATAATTTGTGATGATTTGAGTATTTTTACAACATAATATTTGAGCTATTTGAGTTAAAAAAAACCATTTTATAGGTTTTTCAAGGACTATAAGTTAGTGTAAACTAATATTTTTAAGCTCTTAATGTTTTAAGAGCTGAAACAGCATGAAATCGTTACAATTTGCAAAAATATGCAACCTTGAAACTGTCATATCTTACTCAATTTTTATTGTACAGAAAAAGAAAAAATCTATAATCTATAGAAAAAAAAAATCTGCATGTTGTTACTCTTCAAAATTTAGCGTATATTTCACAGTTTAAGGATCACTTTCAATTGGGATGGTAATTAAAGGGTGATTTTTTTTGCCGCCAAAATAAAGAGGCAAATTTCGTTTTAATTATAACTTGGTTAATTTGGATACAAGGAACTTCTATAAAAATAAAAAATAAAAGCTTTTTAAAGAGCTACAAAAAAGTTATTTGAGTTTTCCCCATAAAGTGCATTGTTTTTGTATATTTTATGTTGAATCTTTCCATTTTGGCGTTTAACGAAGAAAAACTAACATTTAACAAACTGTTACTCTGTTAGTACTGGGGATAGATAATTTCCAGTAAGAACTTAGAGCAAAAGTTGCTTAGCCAATATACCAAGCATTCTTATTTTTATTAAAAAATTGTTCATCCCGGAGAAGGGGTGGCAGATCATTGACAACTTTGAAGTGAAGGGTAAGTAGAACTTACAGTCAAATTTTGGGCTAATTAGTGCTGTTTACCAGAATTCCGAGGTGAGACGGTTTTTTTCCTGCATGAACATGTTATGATCTTCAATAATTTTAAAAGCTTTTAGATTCAATTTAATATACTCTCATATATTGCATATACTCGTATGTCGGCTATAAAAAAGGAAAGAACCAAGAATCACCCTGTATGCATATTTGTTTTAATATACGAAGAATATAGACTACGTATTGTTAGTCAGAACTATGTATATTGTCTTGATAAAGAAGGTAAAATTTTGTATATAAATTTTACTTGAAGTAGGTACACTTTATGTATTAATTAATTTCCATTTCACAATTTAATTTATAAGTTTTCGTGTGAAGACATATTATATTCATACATTACATATACAATAAAATAAATATATGTATAATACCAGTACCACCAACACAAATATTAAAGTAGGATTAATTTGTTTTATATGCTGAACAATGAATTCAACGAAATATGTAAATTTAAGAGGAAATAAATACATATATTTAAGAAGCTTTGTATTTTTTAATAAATTATTAATTTTGAATAGTCTTCTTGGAATTACACTCAAAATGCTTACATAATTAATATATTATGAATAATATAAAATCGTTCACTGATTATTAAAGCGCACCAAAAATCACTAAGTCTAAATAGCTTTACTTGGAATAAAGGTTTATTATATAATATATAGGTTAGTTTATAGTTTTAGATGAACTTCCACGATCACTAAAAATTATAAAATTCACTTCTCAAATTTTATCGTGTATTTTATTATTTTTTCAGTTTCAATGTTTTAGATAGATAAATAAAATTAATTCTGAAAAACAACTCAACACAACATAACAACCGAGTATTTAATGTTTTTAATTAAGTAAAAAAATGAAAATACGTAAAAATGTTACATTTTTTGATCCCACAAATATACGCCCAGCCATTCCAATTCAGGCCGTATGTGCAAGATAGAACTGTAACTGATATCGTAATTGTGCAGTCGATATAATCAAATTTGTAAAATATTCTATACGGAAAACTTAATAAAATTTACTTAAACGTGCTAAGTGGATGCATTTGGCAAAAGAAAATTTTAAGACTATCTAGTATGATAATAATTTCTTATTTATTTAAATTTGCCATTTCTGATCACCCAATACACTTTTCTGTTTAAATATACGAATACTTTGTTAAAACATTCATTACGTCCCTCCTGAGTAATAGAACTTTTATTCTTCAAATAGTAAAAAGAGTTTTCTTCAATCATAACACTCAACTAACTAAAAAAAAAAAAAATTAAAATTTGGTTCATCCACTTACGCGAGCTACTACAATGCCTACAGGTTGAAAATAAAAATTTATTGATTTTGTTATAGAAAAGGAAATAGTCTAACAAGACGAATAAAAAATCAAAAAACAACGGGGGGTAATATTCTAAATTTATCATTTAATCATTGTTCATGTTCATTGTTCATTTGATCATTGTTCATTGTTCATTTAATCATTGTACAATATGACTTCTAGAAGTATTCCTAAAGAATTCTAATTTATGATTTGGACTTAATTATCCTCAAAAAGAAGCATATAAGAATCGCCTTATTGGATTCCTTTACACTTCATAAATAAGAATGCTTTAAGAATTCTTTTTTCTGACTACTGAAATAAATTCGATTCTTAGACAACAATATAAAAAAATATTATGATTTAAATAAGTTAAAAATATTGTCTACTACTGGTTTTCTTTGCGTGAACCCAAATATAATTATAAGTGAATTTGGTTCCAAATGAACGATTATGCATAGATTTTTAGAGAAATCCAAGATTCATTAGAATTTTTAAATAAAAATCTCCAAAGTTACTATTCATGCGCTTTTCTTCATCAGTTAAACACAAGTATACATATGGAATTTATAACCACAAAAGCTCGAAAGGTTTTCATAAAAAACACTATAGGATAAGAGACCTCATATGACTTATTTTTTACAAAACTCGACAAAAAGTGCTGATATTTCCAATTTCTTAGGAAATTTAGGAAAAGGACTTTCTAAAGAATAATTTTTACTTCGCAGCAAGTAGAGTAGTAATAAAGATCTTAATTAGTGTTAATAAAGATATCTTTTTGAAGTCTGCTTGGTTTGGATGTTTGCTGGGTACGATTTTCTGAAATTAAAAAGATAGTGGATAACGAAAATGTTAAGCTGTTATATTTAGTTAATTTTGAAGTTATTATCAAAATTGTACTTGCTTTTGTCCGAATTCAATTTGATTTGATTCCTTTATTTACATTTTTCATTTTCATAAATTTGTAAATTAAAAAATGGTTTGAATAAATTTATAGCTCGATAAACACAATGGAGTAAAGTCGATAAGCTCAATGGAGTAAAGTCGATAAACCCACTAAATAAAAAGAAAAATGCGCACTCATTACGAAGCATTAAAATAATGTATTTTTCTAGAACTTATTTACCAACAGGCACTTAAATTCAAGAGCGTCTGAAGTATGTTTTTTTGTCCTATAAAAATAATAACATAAATATTTTAATATTTAAATTCACAACACGAATTGAATTGTATGCCCTTAGGGGCATAAAGATTTTTACATATTCAGTCATATTCCTATATATAAATTTTTATGTGTATGAGGTTAAGCAAATATTACATATGAAATTGGTTTGCTTATATGATGAGGGGTAAATATACAAATTTTATTTTTATAATTTTATTTATTTATTATTCAAGCTATTTAACTATCGTTAGAAAAAAAGTTATTATACTGAATATGTCACAGTATACAAGTTTTTACCGCTAACAGATATTGATCGCACCAACAAAATTTTGGTATAAGTATTCATAGAATCATCACACTTAATCCGTTTTCGTTATCAACCATCAAGATAATTCAAAAACGAAATGAGATACCTAGCAGAAATTTTGGTGGAAAGTTCTGGATCTTAAAAGTGAGTTTAAACAGAAGAATGAGACAATCGGTCCATTGGGTTCAATGGATCTATGAAACAACTTTTAAACAGATAGACGAAAAAATGGTTTTTTAAATCAATCAACTTTTGTTTGAGACATTTTTTTTTTTAATGTTTAGAATAACAAGAATGTAAGCTCGAATTTATCAGATTAACACTATTTAAAAAATTCAAAAATAGTAATCAAACGAACATGCCATTATAATTGCCAAATTTTTACTAAATTAACGAAAATATACATAAAGCTCAACTTTCTGGATATGACGACCGATCGTCTTATATTCGAATCTATGACTTAAATATTGGCTTAAAATAAACATCCAGGATAACCCATTTTAATCGATGGACCCAAATTTCTTTGATTTATGCGTGGTACTCAAAACTGGCTTAGGCAAAAGTTAGCCCTGTTTTTGACACCGAATTCAAAAAGAGCGTGGAATTTTAAGTCCAAAATCACACTACATAAGTTTGAATGTGAAAAACCCTAAAAATCAAATAACGAAAGCTTCTCAATCAAGGTGTGAAAATTAACGCACCTCATGGCCCTTCAAACGTAAAATTTCCTGCTCTTTTAGAATCCGGTTTCAAAAACAGCGCTTCCCATTTAAAAAAATTCCTCTGACCTTGAAATTTCATCTCAAGTTCAAAACATTTAGCAAGGATAGACTTAAGCTTTTGTCTTGAACAACTTTCATATAACCGTTTTTGGATACCACGCATAGAAATGGAGGAATTTGGGTCCATCGTTTAAAATGGGTTACCCTCATATATGAATATTATATAAAAGAAATTATTCGTGAATGATTCCAAAAACTCATTACAAATTTAAAATTCCACATAGTTTTTCACAGACCGTCCGATCATAATACCTAAACTTTATATACGATGAAAAATCAGGTCAGTAGCCAAGCGAGTAAAGATTGCTTATACAGTCGTTACTTGGATAAGTAATCGCCTACTCCCAAATCATGAATTTAATGTAGTTTCAAAATAAATAAAGATTCAAGATAATGATATCAGTGGCCTTTGTTGTTATAGATTTATGTATGAAAAATGGAGGTAAAACCCCATTATTGTTTGCATTATATTCGATGGGAACTTGTTCAAATATTTGGAGTTTATATTACCTAAAATTCTTACAAAATATTTCTATAAAATGTTATTTTATATATGAGATAAAGTTCCAATTGACCAGCGAAGAGGATGTAACTGTAAATACAACTAATAATATTATGTATTCTACAAATATCAAATACAATTAAGTTTTTTTTAAAAACTGGGAGTAGTAACGTTGTGGATGTCTTTAACCTTTTCAGTTTTTCAGAACCAGCATACAGCTTCTTATAAGTCAAAACACCACATTAAACAATTTATAGGATTTTAAAGTTTCATATAAGGTTTTAAATTGGTAATAAGCAAAATTATTTAAAATATTAAAATAATACTTTTCACGAATATTCTGTCGATACATTAAATTCATATTGAAATTTAAGATTTATCTATATAAACTTTAGTTATTCAAACGAAAAACAATGCATCAAAGATACTAAAGATAAATTACAAAAATTTTTACAATCTGACATATCCCTTTTATAAAACTATACATTTTCATCTAACATGTTCAAGACAAAAAAAAAATATTCCTCATATGTTAACTAATATGGGGGCCTGTATAGACCTACGACACAGATCCATACCTACTGCATACGTATGCATGAAAATACGTGCATTGAACAAAGAATGAAAAATATATAAGGGAAAAACAGTAAGGGGTGAAATGAAAAATAGAAAGATATTTAAAATATTTGTCGTAAACTGTTGAGAGACATAACTTTAAATAGTAAATAGTAGAATATTGAAATGGGAATTCAGTTCAGTTTAAGAAAGACTATAAAATACTCAAATTTTCTTTGTTATCAATTTGAATTTTCTGTAATTAATAAATAATATTTCTTGGTTCAGATTTCATTATTATGAGGATTAAATACTGAAAAATTAATGAATAATAATCATAGGTACTATTTAAAAATTGTAAAAAATTCAATTAGTTATAGTTGTTGTGTTGAAAATTGTAATAATACAATTAGAAATAGCAGAAGTAACAGATTTATTGTAAAACTAGTTCATTTCCTTATTAAATAGAAACAAACTTTCAATATGAAATAATATATTATATAATAATAATATATTGTCATAGAAACACAAGAAAATAAAATCGTGAACGATGCAAGTTATGATTATCCGGGCTGTGCTTCAGTTTAATTTCATCCTATGGTAACGCCATATTATTGCATTAATCAAATGTTTGTTTAGAAGCAGCATTATATTATTTTTATATTGAAAAATTATTTAATAAATAAATTATTATACTAATATTGAAAACATATTAATCAAACTGGAATTTCCATTGTAGCATTTAACAAATTTTCTTATTTACTCAGAAAAACTTTAATTCTAATTTCAATGTGTTTTGAGAATCTTCGGTCGGGGTTATGGATAAATTATTATTAATATTAAAATAACTCTAATATTTTCTTTATAGGTAAATAGGTAAAGATATTGTATTCGATGTAAAACTGCCACCAAATATGCGATGGATAACACATATTGCTTTAAAGACTATATATATATATATATATATATATATATATATATATATATATATATATATATATATATATATATATATATATATATATATGTATATATATATATATATATATATATATATATATATATATATATATATATATATATATATATATATATATATATATATATATATATATATATATATATATATATATATATATATGTGTTAGCGTAATTTATGGTAGAAGTTTTGGTAGAAGTATTCAGTTTATAAAAGTAAAGACTAGACAGATTAATTCAGTTATCAAAATTCATTTCTGGCTCCAATATAAATACAAAGTTTAGGAATAATGATAAAACACAACAAGATGGTATGTTTTTTGATGATATGGTTATGTGAGGTTACTTTACACAACGATACAGCTCTACATAGACTCTCTTGAGAATACAACAACATTGTTACGAAAATATACTTTAATACTATAACGGTCTAGTTATTTCACTCCCCAAACACAGACACTAAGACAATCATCATTATCATCTCCTTGTCGACAACGTCTATGACACACAATCCCAAAGTATTTACTTGGGTGCGTAAATGTGAGATGATAGATACTTTATGTATATAAAGTATATTGGAGAACAAAATGCTTTGATCTGAATTTAATACAGAATTTCGAACATAAAAGATGTGTGGGTATCGATAAGACCTCATTTTCGTTCCAGATAACGAAAAAATAAATCAAAACTTATTTGATGTTTTCTTCATATGTTCTGAAAGTAGACAGTATGTGAATAAGAAAAAATATTTTTTGTAAAAAAAACTACAATACTTACAGGACGCCAATCTTGGGTCTAAATGGAATTTTCGCTCCAAATTTTACATTTCACCTTTTTTTTTTTTATATATATATAAAGCGCATGCAAGGAGAAATGTAATTTTTAAATGTATTGTGTAATATAGAACATTAATTTAAAAAAAAAATTGATACAGTAAGACCAATGATTGCCGTCCTAAAATTCATATTAATTACAGCTCAAATTAATTTTACGTTTTCTTGTTAAAAATATACTTTTTTAGTAGTAAAAATAATCGATTTTTTAATCGAAAGTCGATAAAATATCAGAAATTAATTTTGTGTGAGATTCAAAATAGCTGTAAACTGGTATACAAAAAATATTCAGCATAAAGAGAGAGAAAAAACAAAACATTATATGTAGTGATTAAAGAAACAAACGTCTTTAAAAAGTTTAAGTAACAAGTGGAACATAATTTTAAATTAAAATATTCTTAAAAAATTTCCTTGTGACCAATTATTTTTCATTTCAAACCAATCATCATATAATTGGAAACAAGGAAATATTTATACAAATTTTTAATTATCTTTACTCCTTACTTCATTTGTTTGAAGGTGGTCCTAGTTTTTTGAAAAATTTTCATTTGAAGTAACTAAATTATTCATTATCTAGTTAAAATATAATTAATTAATTGTTCTGCAAAGAATTAATATAAACTTCATCAAAACATAGCTTCTTTTTTTTAATAAATGAGCTTTCGACGAATAAGTAATTATGTCTGTTAATGTTTATAAATTTTCTTCATAAATATAATTCAATCATTAAAAATAAACATTAATAATAAACATTTAAATATTACCACTTATTCAAGCAACATTAAAATTGAGCTGGAATAGGCAAATGTTTGATAAAAAGAACAATGCAGAGCAATTAAAAATTTAATACTTTAATATTATTCTTATACACGTTATTAGTATGATATTCATTCACAATATCGCTATACAGCACGGCATATGGTACATTTTGTATCCCACATGTATATTTATATACTAGGATATATTAAATTTAGTCTTAGGTGATTTTTCTTCATACTGTCTGTAATTTTCACTTGTTTATCATTAAAATTCATAAAATACTCTAAATATGGAGTCAATATAAGTATGAATACATAAATGATAAATATTGTGGTTAATATGTGACTATTAGCTTAATTTTAGCTGATATTGTGGCAAATCTATGCAATTTACAAAAATATTTTTCTTGCAAAAGTTTCGAAAACAAACATTTCTTGTTTTTGAATTTGTCATATTTATGGTATAAAAGTTTTCTGCTCAGACCGTTTCTGCTCATGTACGAACTGCAACTTACTCAGAAACTTAGATTGATGACGGTCCACGGGGTGGAAGCAAATTAACTAATTAGATTATTTGAAAAATTTTAACCCAAATCAAAATTTTATTAATGCCATCTAAATTTGCTAAACCAATAAACTTATGACTAAAATTAATTTACTTATAAAACTTTAAAAAAAATAAAACTTACTAGTAATATAAACACAAATTGACTATAAAAAAACAAAATCAACAAACCAAAATATAAATTGTTATATGAAATTACTAGCAAGACCGATAATATATTGTGTGGAAATAAGTTACTCTAAAGGAGGGTGATACATGTAACCGCGATACAAGGGGGGTAGAAGCACATTATTTCTGATCAGAACATATGATGTATCTGCATATTATATCGCACACGGTAAGAATTTTACATAAAATATCAAATTTTCTAATCAGAAAATCTTATCGAGTTCGCATACATACGATGTTGTCTGAGTATCAAAATTTCTTACGATGTTATCTAAAGTAAGCCACCTGTTAGTCAACAAATTATTTAATTTAAAATATTTGAAACTGATTTGGTTCCTTAATATAATCTTATTAACAGAATCATCTACTCAAAATATAAAGATTTCTGACACAACGGTTTGGACTCTACCTTGGATAGATATGTTCAAATTTAATGCCCGTATTCATCCTTTGGGATTTCGACACTCTTTAAATTGTTCTTGTAGAAACCAATATTCCAAATTTCAAGCATTCTGACTCAGTCGTTTGGACTTCTTGGAACCTTTTCACCTTTTTAGGGGTATAAAATCCATTTTTTGACCTCAACCAATTTATGACAGAACCCTATTATAATTAGCGGTTTGGGTACTGCATTGATCGATATATCAATATTTGAAATTTAAGGTGAAATGTTGCGAATTGTTACCGATTGGATTGCCGTGTCATGCACGAATAAAAATAGTAATTTTAATAAACAAATTAATAAAAAAATAATAATAACAAAAAATTCATGAAAAATGTAAAATAATTTTTCCTATTTTAATTCGAGTATAATGTAGAAAATATTAAAATAAATATTTAAAATAATATATTTAGTATTGGTAGTAATACTTTATGGTCAGGTATATTTATTGTTAACATCATTCCTTGCATATTATGCCGTCGACCCTCTTCTTTGTTGTGATAAATTTTCATATAGCGTGTAAATTTGTAATTAAAAATACTTTTACTATATTTATGTGTGATTTGTGTGCCTCTATGTATTGTTTGATATATGGTTTTTGTTGTTTAGAACGCTCAGTGGAAAGAACTACTGTTTTATCTATGTTTTTTTTAAATATATTGCATTCCATAAAAACATTCCGTTCGTTAAAATTAAATGATTTAAAAATCTCAACAAGTTTTTATTGACTAGTATTACCTCCAGAAAATTCAGCATAAGAAGTAAAATAGTTGAAAATAAGTAAAAATAAAAAATAACAATGTAAATTTCAATAACCTACAAATTGTTAACCTTGCCCTTTGAAAAGTAAATCATATGTATAACTAGCAGCTATCATTCTAAAATATAGGCCACACCTCTTTATCGTAATTAGTTTGTGAGTTTATACATGCGAGAGTAACAATATTTAAAACAGCCCATTCAATTTCCCGAATGTGGTAAACGTGTGTACGAAATTTCAGAAAACGCATATAAAAGTTACAGTGGAGCAAATAAAGAATAAAATGCAAAATCGTCTATTTGTACTAGGTTAAATCCGGGGAGATGATCGCACGGAAGAGATAAACAGTCAAATAATTTTCGGAACCAATGTTTAGATTGTAATATTTTATGCTTAATTCATCTATACGTAGGCTTCTAGCAGCATGTGATAAGTGATATTGAAATTAAATTAAAAAAACGGTAAAGACCGTTTAATGGGTTTTCAAGATGGAGAAATTTTTATACGCGTACACATCTAGTTTCACGGTGATAAAATTAAAATAGAAATTCGTACTTATATATACAACTAATAAAGATGGACACAGCAGAGTATAATATTCTAAACAGCAAGGTAGAAAAAACATCTAATCCAACTGTATGTCAAAATTCAGTAACAGTTCCATTTTAATCCGAACGACTATTATAGAATTAATACCTTATACAGTCAAAGAGTATTAAGGTATTAATTTAACTTCTCAAATATACATAGCCAATAAACACCAAAAGAAAACAAAGACAATGAGTTAAGAATTATAAAGGCAATTCAAACAGAAAATAAGAAAATAAGGGTGATCAAACTAACTTGGTCATCTCCCCTGCACACCTCAGGATAGATGACCAACCGAGATGTATAGAAACATATTTTTTTTAAATAATTGTTTCCATTTTAGATTATTTTGAATACTTTGTGCCATTTTATTGTTAAATAATTAAAGTTTTGTTTTAAATAATGATTTTAATAAAAATACCACTAGTTTGATTTATGTAGCACTTCTAAAAACTACGGCCATCTCCCCTTGACTTACCCTAAAGATATTTATGTATGTGTTATTAAGCTAATTTTTTGAGCTTTATTTGTTCTTTTAAATAGTTTATGCGAATTTTGAAACCCAGGCTACTAAATAAATATTTGTAGCTATCATTTAAAGGAATGGATTGACAAACGTGTAGTGACTAACTAATTGATAAATAAATATATAAACATGCGATTTCAATATTTTTCTATTAAGAAAACAAAATTGAGAAAATTTTCGAATCTGGAATTTTAGAATACATAAAATATTTTTGACAGTACAAAAATTGAGTTTTCTTAGTGTCTCATAAAATTTTAAAAATCGCGCGTTTGAACTTCGAAAATCAAGACAAAAATTGAAAAAATACATTAAACCGGGACGTCAATCAAATATCGCTGCCACATTCGCCTGATATGACACCGTGAAATACGGATGCCACATGTCAATAATTCAGTTTACAGTCTAACGAATTTCATGGATGCCAAAAATGGTTTAAATCATTTTAGATGATCGAATTACATTGAAAAAAGATCTATATACAACCTCTCTATTTTTAAATTAGAATCGTATGACAATAACCTCTAATGTCGACGGCATTAACTTTATACCAAGTCTCCATTTAAGCATTGTTTTTAAGATACTATGAATTGATCTGGTTTTTACGTATACTATGAACTTATTGACATAAGCTGTACATAGTATAGTAATGTAGTGGTGCGAAAACCTGCTTTAAAAAACCCCCGAGTTCGAAAACGGTTATTAATTTTTTAGAAAAGTTTACTTTTTTTAGAAATGTTAATTAAACAAAAAAAGTTTTTCCGAAGGGTAAGATGAAAATTTTCCTAAAACTATACAGTGAATTTTGTGAATGATCAACGGGTCTACCAAATTTCGTCAAAATCGAACAAGGCGTTCAAAAGTTACAGCGGAACAAACATATATCGATAGATGACTTGTTATAAATAAAAATTGTTATAAGTATGTTGTATAATAATGTCTTCAGATGGAAGTAATCTACTTACCCGTTCCCATAAACTCCAACATAAAGTTTAAAGTAAAACGTTTATCAAACTATTTACTAACAATACAATATGAATGAAAAATTCTACCAACTAATATAACTTTAATTGTATATAATTATACATTGACTTCATATATGTTATTGTTTATAGAAGAAAATTTATATTTAAATAATAATTAAAACCGGAAAATTATAATTTAATTTTTTTTAATAATATATAGATGGTATTTGTTGATTAAAATCCACACACAAATATTACCAACCATAAAATTATATTATTAATTTTTGTTTTCTAACAATATATGGTATATTTTGAAGCCCGTTAGAAACGTACGTGTATTATGCGTTTCTCGAACAATATTGCTTAGGTTTTTATTGAAAAAATTCGAAAAACGGCTCTCAGGATATTGACATTTTCACGTATTACTTTTTTTTTCTTTTAATTTCTTAGTGTAAAAATTTATTTAATTTTTTGAATTTTTGATAAAAGTTAGCCACTAAATAATAATTATTATAAAAAGTAACTGTCACGAATTAAGATAAATGTCTTACCACAAAGTACGATTCCAGCAAAAAAAGTATTCTTACCTGTAACAAAAAAACAAAAAAGCTGTATATAAAAACATATTTAGTTTGATTAAGGACATAAGTAGACACATAAATATTCAGAAATCAGAGGACATACATTTCAAGTAATATTAAATTATTTACTGTTCAATATATAATTATTTCGTTTCAATTTAATGGATTTTTTTATTCGTATTTTTTTAAATTATGGGGTTAAAATAATATACTCTTAAATACTAGCTACTGCCCGATACTTGGTGTTCCAAGTTTGAAGTTATTTATTTGACTAATCATTGTATTCAATTTAAAAGAAAACCAGCTCTACAATCAATTTCCAAACAATAAACCAGTTTCCGCCAAATATTAATATTTGAAAGAAAAATGCTCCTGAAATGCTTTTAAGAATTTAAGTAACTTCACTTAAATAATTAAATGTTAAGTAGTTATTCAAAATTATAAAAAAATTAATTGCCGAATATCTCCATTTACATTTGCACATATTTTCATCGTAAATTAAAAAAAAATTGAGATTGCGTAAGTGGGTTATGTGATAGTTTAGCAACACAAACTTAGATGGCGTTAATTGGTTAAGTACATCAAAATGTTTTCTTCAATATTCTTACAATTTTCAAACCAATAACTCATTTACTATACAATTTACATGCAAACAATTGAACAAATAACTATATTTTCTTGAATGAAAATGTTTTATCACAAATTTTAGACATTCGTAAAAAATTCGATTAATTCCCTTCCACGTCCTATGCACGGAACGAATATTACTTTTTTACTTCAAATTTAATTTTGATTTTTTCTAAACAAAATATTGCAAACAAATAGACATTACTTGGACAAGGTCTATTTGTTTGCATATATTGTTTAGAAAAGTTCAAAATTAAATCATTTCTTGTATACGCTAAGAAAAAAACATTATCGTAAATTATTTCAAAAAAAAAAAATTTTAAATACTTTTAGATGATGCTCGGGTATAACCAAATTCAGAAAACTATATTAGTCTTAAATTTATTATGAAAAATACAAACAACAATAAAATACATAGATCGACACATCGTATTTATGAACAAAAGAAAGTGTGTAGAGTAACTGACATAATTAAAAACAAATATTAAAATCAGGGAAAATATGAAAAAATTATAAATCAATAAATAAAGTACACATTGAAATTTTAAAAAAATACCAATCATTTATAAAATCTGTCTATCATGAACGAATGATAGCAAAAAGAGTTAACCACAACCACCACCAGATCAGACAATTACATTCCGAAGACCAATGTAAATGGAAATGTGTGAATGAAAAGCGAACCAATAAATTGTGTTTAGATTAATTTTTTTGGAAACACACCTTTACTATCACTGCATCTTTTTTTTTCTTCAAATTTTGACTTAATCGGTGAGGCTGTTATGGACATACATAACGGCTGCACACATCACGAGGAAGCTTTGTCGATTATTGGCAATGTTTTTATGATAATTTGCATGCAAATATTATCATTTATAGACGTTTTCTGAGTGTATTGATAAAATCCAATTAATCTTTAGTTATCCTTAATTCTTCAATCGCCCTAGTTTTGTAATATAATACGTAACATAAATGCAGCTGCCTACTGAATTTCATCTATAAAGACGATGTTACAAAATGAGTATAGACAAATCGTATTGAAACTAATGAATGTCTTTACGTTAAGAGATTACTCAAGAGGTGACCCTTTAGAGCTGGGATAATTATATATTTATTAGGTTAAATTATAACTAAGTTTTTTAGTTTACTTTTTTAGTGAGAGTTTGAAAGATCAAAATGTTCTACTACAAAAATTGAACTAGTGCTTGGTTGTATGTATACTATAAATTATTTATTGATGAGGTGCATTACATACACAACTTAACTGTATTAACTTGAGATTAAGGTTTAAATACCATACTTGCATACAATAAAAATGTACAGTTAATCTGCTTACACACGTGTACCATTCGTGTGAACGTAACACTATCACGCTACTTTGACGCGTAACAGCAACCTTTGTGTAGACGTGAAACCGTGGTGTGGCATAACCGTGGTGGGTTTATACGCGACGATGTTACATCGCGTACTTAAAAGTGTCGGTTAAATTTAAAACGCATCTAAAGATGTATCTAGACGAGGTTACAAATAATGTGGACTCAATAACGCAACATTTACAAAGACAAGCCGAACATTATTCGTTTTAAATTTAATTATATTTAAATATTTCGATATGGAGTGAAAAGAACAAAATACAATACAATTTATTGAAATTTATCAACAACAAAATTCTTAAAGTAAATATTCTCTACTTGCTTGATAGTCAGATATCGCAACATCTATAAAACATGGACCTAATTACATGAAACCTGTAACACGTAATACTACACATTTACGATACGCTGTTACATTAAGAACGAATGTTGCACGTGTGCACGCTGCTGGGTAAGCATAGAAAACGTAAAACTTTTGGGAATATAAAATTTATTTTAAAAAAAAAATCAACAAAAAATAAATAGTGGGCCATAAAGAATGTTTAAGTTTCTACAAAAAGAATACTAGCATTTAATGTATTTTTGTAGAAATTGAACAGAAAAAATATGCATGTTTATATAAAACGTATATAATTCGAAAACGAAAAACCTCATAAGTATAAAATGACAAAATTAGAGGACTGATAAAATATTTTCATAAGAATCTTTTTCATTATTTTTGCCTAATCTAAACGGATTTAATTTTTAAGATAAACGAAAGAATGATTTAAATAAATGAAGTTAAATTTGCATTCCGATAAGGAGAAAGAAAATAAGAATTTCCAGAGATTAAAAAGAGAGTTTTAATGCGTTCTTAGATATAATTATCATATCCTATTATATACCGAAAAAAATAATGATAATGTAAAAATTCTTAAACATAAAATAACTTCCTATATTTTCTTTCAATCACATGGCACCAAGGAATATAAAACACATATCGAAGTATATATAAAACAGTAAATCTCTTTGCTAAAATAGACGAAAGAAGATGCTTTTAAATTATTGTAAAATTGAAAAAACAAAAAATTATTTAAAAATGTACCTAACCGTTCTCACAGAGACCTTGTACTAAATAAAAATTCCATATAAATTTATGTTGACACATCTTACACAAACATTTTTATGTAAAATAAAAATATATTATTTTAAATTTTCTATTTAAATTATTGTCTAGCGCAGCGGCTAGTCCAAAATAGACATTTTTACTTCGCTTTTAGAACTGTTGACAAAGATTATGAGTCTTGGTCTATTATTATTATTTATTGATTGAAGTAACAATAATGGAAGAGTAAAAATTTACATATTGTTTGTTGTTGCTCATTTCAATGGATATTCTCACATTATTATCAACAGAAAAGGTATGTATAATCATTAAACAGGAGGTAATCAACCATTTACTGCTATAATATGAAATACATATTAAAACTGAATGGTTCATAAAAAGGCGCCTTTTAAGCTTGCAACTACACAGTAGTTGCAATATAAGCAACGTAAAACTAAGATTATTTTGGTCGACGCCAAAGGTTTGTGACACCCACTTTCAGTAAATTGCATTCAACTGTAGGTATATTTAGAACTTTCGCAAAAGTAAATGATCATGAGAAAAATTACTTTGAATTAAATTTGAAATATTATGTCTACTACCAAAAATAAGATGTTTTTTCAATGTTGATGGCTTATGATTGAGCATTAGTGGCTACTATAAAAGGAGGGGTTGGTTCAAGTTGAGTAGTCTATTTATCCGTTAGTCAACCATCCAAATGTGTTTTGACGCAGAAGTAAGATCCTCTATGTATTATCCTAGGAAAGCATCATTCTATGCTTAACTACAGAGAAGTGGTAACTTGAAAGGAAATAAAACTAAGAACTTTTATTATAGATTATGCGATTATTAAGCTTGAAGACCATAATAAGAGGAGATATGTATTTCGTTTTCTCGTCAATACTATAATCATTTCTTCAACATTTTGTTCATTTCTATAGAAAATTCGATAGCATACGCAGTCTTAGATGCAATACGATGTTTTGCTGCATTAAGTAACTTTTTTTCACCAAATGTTATTGGCATTTAAGAGCGTAAAACTCTAGCGTAACTTGCGTAAAAATCTATGCAGAGCGAAAAAAATTTAAAATTTTATAATTTTAAAAAGACTTTGTAACTGCAATTCCTTAACAATTGTTCAATTTTTATCCGAGTTTATAATGAAAATATTGCAAATTGGTAAAAATTTCTTCTAATTTATGTTAATGGAATCCTTTAATTACAAACATTCATAAACTTCATTTACTAAATAAAATAATATAGTAATTATAGAATAATAATATATAGTTATTATAGATCTCTAGTAATCACCAAAGCTCGACACAGATAGTACTTGGATGGGTGACCACCTAGGAATGTTGTAGTCACTGTATGATCTAAATAGTTGAATAGTGTTTTCATATTTTTGAATTCAGTCAGTTTATTCGAAATTCATTGAATAATTCCTAGTACTTAGAAACCATGTAGAAAATAATATAGAATGACATTTTTTGAGGCCCACTGTATAATTCCTACTATTTAGAAATCATATAGAAAATATATAATATAGAGAGAGCATTATTATAATAGTTTTGTTAGTATATAAAATCATCTTTTGTACTTAGATATCACAACAAAATACTAATCTATTTTACTTGTTTAGACAAGTCAATGATTTTATTAAGTTTATTTAATCGATGCGGATACTATTATATGAATAGGGATTGTTGATATAAAATAAACGAACAATAAACTGTATTAAAACTAAAACAAGATCATCGACAAAATGACGATATTTATTTAGGTAGGTAGTTCAATTTATTATATAGACATCCCAAGTATTTAGAAATGTAATAGGATAGTTAGCTGTCTGTTAATGGTCATAAACCGACGTGGATCAACAGCTACAGTTTGTTCAAAACTTTATGTTATGTTAAATGAATGTATTTTAATCTTCTTCATAATCTCTCGATGATTATTTAATGACGTTAAACCAGCTCTTCACCTAATATCGCAGGCTGAGCTGTTTTGAGAAATAGATTTCATTCAAACTTCTTTTTGCAATAAATTAAATTCAGTAAAAGAACAGGTGACTTTCTCCATAGATCCGCACTTGGTTATAAAAAATGTGCCATTTTTTCATAGAAGATCTAAATAGAAAGTCGAAAATCTTATTAAATGACACCTCAATTAATGTGTTAGGAAACACATCTCAAGTAACGTTTGAGAATTATGCGGAAAAGGAAAGACACGTCGAGAAATCATTTCATCACACAACAAATTTTTGATACTGAAATGAGGTATGCTGTATTTCACAATAAATGTCTAATTTCTGTCTTAATATTACCAATAGTGAGCGAAGTGATAATGGTCCGGAATTCGATTCATATCGCGGCGACAATCATTGATTATATGTTCCCAGCGTTCGTCTAACTCAATGTTGCATATAAGACAGCATCAAGAACAAATACAATGAAGTTATTAAACAGTGTGTCTTTCTATTAGAAAATTGCTGATACCAAAACAAGCAGATTTCCACGATTAATCACAAGTATTCAATTATATCTAATTTTGAAAGGCTTCCTCCTATCACCAACTTTTGAGCCTTTCCAATAAAAAAAACGATTATCAAAATCGGACTACTCTATCAAAAGTTACACGTGCTCATACGTAAATAAAAAAATACGTGTCGACTTGAGCAACTTGTCGGTTAAAAAGGTTGTTAATACGTTCCATATATCAATTTAAACATATGGAAAAATAATTATTGCGTCATATTTTGTATAATTACAATCACAATCAGTTCACATCAAAAACTTTCTCGTTTTATTTATATTTAATCTTTTTTACATTGCTTGTAAAAAAACCGCATCATTTATTGTTTCAACCTCGACCATATTAAATTTTAATTTACTTAACTTGTTTTCCGATTAAATCCCCAAAAGAAAAAGTTTCATATCATTTACTACAAATTCTTTGAAAACATACAGTGTGAAAATTTCATTATAATCGGTTTAATAGTTTTGCAGTTTATCCTGGAACAACATCGTGACAAAGGTATTAATGGGATGTTGAGCGTTAAAATTACGCAATGAAGCACCATGACAAACAAGCCAAGACACTCGTTAACGTATTATACCAGTATGTAATTTACACTACCATCTATTAGAAATTTATGGGACATATTGATAAATACGGAAGAAAATCCTTATCAAATAAGAAACTTAGTTAAATCTTACTTTAATCCTTACAAGAAGGAGCTCATAGTGATTTTTGAGTTTTAAGTTAATGTTTTTACAGTTATAAACAGACATTAATGGATATTTTAAGATCGATGAAAACATTTATAAAATTTTATTTTCTTTTGTTTTTTCTTGGAAAACTTTATACTTTTACGAAAAAATAACAAGTAATCTCTTTATAATAAATAAAAAAAGCTATAAAAAATATAACTAGTATAAAAAATTGAATCCAAATCTTGACCTGGTGTGACCCAATTCTTGATATGATCCTTGATCCCAAAGAATGATTTCCCGACAATAAGAGAACATTATGTTAAAATATTTTCTATGTAATTATTAAAGAAACTAAGTATTAATATCATTTTATAAATAAAGAAATTATTTGTCCAGCAAAACAGACGAGCACAGCCAGGCACAATTTGCAGGCTTAAGAGTTTGTTCTAAAATAAATTCTAAAATACTGAAAGCTCTGAAAATACGAAATTGAAGGATATATAAGCATATTTCAATCAGAGATATATTTCAATATAATTTATGATTATAATTTAATGTGGCACAATCTGTAACTTGTATGTTTATATGGCTTGTCCGAGAGTATAATATATACGCTAATTTCATTTACACAACGAGTTTTTATATATAAATGAGTTTTTTTTTGTCGAGAGCTTACTTATGCACCTAATATACTCCACGAATGTTGCGCGTTTTCTTGAGATATGCTTAAATTTTTAACGTATGCAAAAAGGCTTTCGATATTAAAATGAAAATAAATAATTCAAATCCATTAACTATATATTAAAATCTCTCCTGAAGCGTTTATACTACAGTGTGATAACTATCCTTTGGAGATAACTAAAAATATGTAATATTACGTATATTATATATTGTTTTATTTAAACAGTATATCTATTAAAATTTGATATATCTATACAAAAGTTACCAATATATCTTTCTTATTTTTTATTATTGCTATGATTTTAAAATTTATAATCAGATCATGTGAAAATTTTTAGGTCAACAATATTAATCGTTTAACTGAGTCTCGATCAAATATAACACAATACTATAGAATAATAATACTTGATACATGAAATTCTCAATATTACTAAAAAAAATTTATGATCACGTGATTGTGAACCACATAAAATGAAATCTAATCTGCAAAGGCGTCGCCAAATGAATATGAACAGGGGATGCAAAATATATACGGATATATATCGCGATTACTAATGCCAGAAATGGCGGGTTTTAAAATCAACAAGTCAATAAATGGTATCAAAAGGTTATTTATTCTTTTCTACTAGTTATTCAGGAATTTGAGCAGTATTTTTTGAGATGTCAGAAAATTTGATATTGTGGAATCAATCTTCTCATAGTATGCGCAAAATTCGAATAATTTTCTGAAAAAACAATGAAGAAATTCAGTTCTTGTTACTTCTTCTTCCTTATTGCGGATTTTCGAAGAAATACTCTCTTGAAAATCCCTCTCATTGACCTATGTTCATAGCTGCCATTACTTTTTTCAACTCACCTTTCTTACTAAGATTCATTCAGTTATCAGAGTTCATCGGGTTAATGATTTCCTAATTTGCATTCAAATCTATCAATACCCATCATTTTAGACTACATTGCTCATAAACAGATTGATAACATTTTATCACTGCTTAGATATCAATGAGAATAGTGTTCCAATACATTATAACGAAAACTAAAGGCGTTAAATGTATGTTTCAAATCACAAAACCATACATTTAGAATGTGTACAGTTGTCAAATAAGCTTTTGTTATAAGAAAGGCATTCGAGATATTCAAAGAAAATATCTAAGAGTAAAACGTTGTTTCTTAAAATATACAGAAAAGGATAAGCAGAACAACACAACATTACAACACTATATAATACTCTATACATGAATAGAATTAACAGAAAATATTGCCAACTCAATTGTGTGGTAGTGGTTTGAAGTTTTGTTTTCTGCTATTATTATATTCTGTTATGATTTATCGTTAAAGCTTATTCAGCTAGTCAAGAATAGTTGCTGGAAGCTAGTAATGTAATATTGTTTTGTGTTATTACAATTAAAGTCCGAAATTGGAATAACAAGTATCTCAATCTCAAATAGTGATTATTCATTGTTTCACCATATAAGTCGCCCACTTATAAAAAGTGGTCAACTTATAGCTGCGAAATAGTTTATGTACGCTACTTTTCAGTGAATTCCACAAATTCCATACACAACAAAACGGATTAATTATACACTTAAGCTGTGCGTATTAATAAGCAAAAACCATTTATTAGAACTTTGGAGTAAACAAATGGAATTAAAATTTTATAGTATGTATATAAATAATCACGTATATATGCAAGCCGGGAAATGATGGAATACCAGAGTGAATTAAGTATTATATATCTTTGAATAGTAAGAGCAACGTGGCAAAATTGCTAAAATGGTTTCAATTTTATCTGTTTATTAAGTTTTGGTATTTTTACGATTGCACATATTATAAAAGTAATGTATGTAAATAAATCATAAATTTATTATTTAAAATTCATAAAAAAGGAAAAGGTTTATTTCGAAATTTCGGATAGTTCATTCATATCATCGTATATTATATGAGAAAGAAAACCTTCTGGTAAAATCACTAATATACTATATAAATTATAAGTTTCAAATTTATTCAGCAATAAAAAAACTTTATTTAATGTTACAAATTTTAAGTACATTTAATATTACAAAAATAAGAATTACTACTCGAGTACATTCACTAAGCGAATGCATGTAAAAACTTATGAATATAAAAGATAATCATTAGATTTTTACTATTCTAGTACATTCAATAAGCGAACGTATGAATATAAAAGACATCAAATTATTTAAATTGTTGGTTTCTATACTGTTTCAAAAACATAGTGTCGTGTGCAAAAATGACGTAGTTTGTTCTTTTAAGTATTCGGTTGATAAAAGTATCGTTTAGGTATTTTGATAAATCATCAAGTGTTCGCGTGATCATCAGTAAATTATGTGGTTCCATAGTAGAATATGTAACTTTTATATATATATATATATATATATATATATATATATATATATATATATATATATATATATATATATATATATATATATATATATATATATATATATATATATATGAATGTTTACCTGTCATCATATTACTTCTAGTTCTGCCGCGAAGCTTTTGGTTGAAACCCCACCACCGGGTGCCACTTATTCCAGCTAATTTCATGCTTTCTACGTATTTCTCAAATTTTTTTCAAATTTCATTCACAGAACATTTGCACTTAAATTAATATCAATTTTTAATGATAATTTTTAAAAAAATTTGATAATGATGTTTTGTTCTTCGTAAAAACAAATTTTTTTCCATAAATATATAAGCTGTATTTCGTGTTTTATCTGTTATAATATAGTAGTACACTATTTTATATTTATAATGTAATTTATAAGAAAAATGTAAGCAAAAGTTCGAAATTAGAAATGAGTTTATAATGGAAAGAAAAATGGCTATTAGTTTAAAATTTTGTTCATAAATTTGCAATCACGTTTAAGTTATATTTTAATTAAGAATTTTCTTTAATAATCTGATTATCGATTTTAATTTAGTTTCTGATTTATTTTCGGTTAATTGTGTAAAAAATGAAAATCAATGAAAATTAATATAGAAAAACAATTCTAAAAAAATATTTTAAGATTCAATTTATTTATAATTCTGTTATTTTTCTTATTCTTTATTAAGGTAAAATTGAGTTTCACTGTAAAAATTTTTCTTTTTTTAAAAATTATAAAAATTATGAATTTACCATGTCTGTAAAAATTAAATATAAATTTTTAAGTCTATTTTTAAATAATGATTAATTCTGAAGGTTTTCTTTAATTTCTTAGAAGAAAACAAACTATTTATAACTATAATCCCAGTAACCATTAAAGTTATCTGGGTGAACTCAATGATTTAAAATTATACATTTATATAACTTCCTGAAGTAGTGGAATTTAAAAAAAAGGTTGGAGTTTCAGACTGAAATAATTGCTAGTAATGAACGTTAAGAAGTTTCATAATTGTTCATTTTTCTGTTTTACTACAACTTTGAAATAGTATACAATTCCATTAGCAAGAGTGCGTTGACGAATGGAGTGCTTCTAATAATTTACTGAGCTAAATAAAGTAAATATATCTAGCAGTTTTCAATACTAGACTACTACTAGCTTCCAGAAATTCATTCTTAGAAGAATATACAATTCCTCAAAAACTTTTACAGCTATTTTAATAACGCTATTTCTAATAAATCTAAGATCGCAAACAATTTTTGGTGGAATCGAATAAGAAAACCCATTCATCTTTTATAATATTTCTATTTGTGAAACAACAACTTTATCATCTTCAAAACATCATGATATGCAACAATTTTTTTTGCAGGAAAGTCGTTTAAAAACCATATTATTTTCTTTTTTTTTTTAATTTTTAAGTTTTTTCTTCTTGAAACAGCAACTTAAACTGTATATAAATATTATAAAAAGAAGTACATCTTATGAATTTAATGAACCAAATGTAAAGAGTAAAATTTGAATTATAAATACCTAATGAAATATTTAATAAAATAAATATTTCTTTAAATATGCTAAAATAGAATACCATTCAATCCATGAAAATTTTCACTACTTATCAGAAAATTAAGGATTTAACAAAAACTCGATTTCCAAAAACCGATGAGAAAATAATAACTTGTCGTTATTAATAACGGAAATTTTAAAAGATATACACAAAATTAGTTTTTCAATCATTCAGTTAAATAGAAAAAAAAAAAAAGAAAAATGTTTAGAAAACCTGCAGGAAAAAAAGGGCAAGCGACATTTGCTGAACTCCCCTTGAGGATCGCCTCTACAATGATTACAGTTCAAGAATTTTGAACATCGAACTAGTAGACCAAGGATATTTAGAGGTCGCTATATTTAATTGGAACATATGCTTGCGCATTCAACCTACCGGGTCATATGGATATAGCTGGATAAAATCGTAGAGATCATGTATGATCCAATCCGGATATTTGTACCATATTTTATAAAGCTCGATAAGAATTGAAGAAGTGAAGGATGTAACAATACAAGCGGATACACAGACCGGCAGACAAAGAACTACCACAATTATTAAGAATTAAGAAAAATTAAGAAAAAATAATTAAGAAATTATTAAGAAAAAAGCATTTTGAGGGAGGAAATTTTGAAATCGAAGACATAAAATTTTTCCCATCCGATTTCTTTACTATTGCAAAAAATATAAACATAAAACTTTTCCCTAGTGTTCAATCTATGTTATAAGTATTATAATAATTTTCATATCAATTTGTACCATTGTTTATTTGCGTATTGAATCTTTGGAAGTTTTAAAGAGGTAAGTAAGATATTCTCCCGCAGGAATCCACGATCTTTATAGAAATTTTGTTAATTATAATATTTAAAACATAATTAAACATTATTACAAACATATGAAAATAGCAAAATATATTTAAACCATACATCACAGCACAGCACAGTGTAAGCGAATATTATTCTTGATGAACAGCATATATATTAAATATGACATTATTGTTGGCATCGACTTATGACAATAATATATTCATTCATATCGTATTTATCTCAAATAATATTAATATCATATATAGCTGTTAGTACGTAAAACTTTCTGGTAATTTGCATAAGTAAATTTACATTGTTACATGTGTGTATTTCTACATATTATATATCAAAAAACAGGATACTGTACAAGTTTATACATTTATCTATCTAACTGAATAATAGTTGCTTTTGAATAGAGTTATTCTAGTTATAATGAATATTATGTCACAACAGTATCGTCGATAGCCAGTTTGTTATAATATTTCCAGATAAATTATAAATTGGGAATCTTTTTAACTCCCGACGCAACAACGACGTGGTGTTATAAGTATGACGTGTCTGTGAATCAGCCGCATCTTAGCTCCCGAACGAATGAACCGATTTTGATTTGGTAATTTATTTGAAAGGTGAATTGGTCAGAAGTGTTCTTTTCTATGTTTGATCTAAATCGGTCCACCATGGCCATCACAAAATGGCGGGTTATATATTTTTTCACAACACCCTAAATATAGGTACGAATAAAAGGGCTTCACTTGTAGAATACTATACACTATTAATAATTTCAAATGCAAGATTAGGCCACAACAAAATAGCGAATTACATTTTTTAAATTATTGATTGTCGGGGGTTTTTTAAATTTTGTAAGTTTCACTTGCTATCATGTATATCACATTTATTTCATAAAACAATACGAAAATATTGCTCAGATATCATCAATTGGGTATTTGCTTTTTTTTTTTTTATTAAATTTACAAAAGTTTTGATTGAACAAAACGTGAGATATGATATGTATGAGGTCACTTGATGATTTGTCCATAAAGATTACCCGAACAAACTTTTTTCAAGATACAGATTATTTTTCAAGAATAATCTTTTTAGAGCATAACATTAAATGATTTTTAGAGCATAACATGAATCTTCTATCATACATAACGTTGTAAGACACAAACTACTTATTCCATTTTCTAAATTCAATATGGTGTGTCAAATTAAATAATACCTGAGCGATGTGTATCAGTTTAACAGTTGGTACAAGTAAGTATTTTTATACCTGTTGGAATCTCTAAGTCGTGAATAAGAAATGAATGAATAGTGAGTCTGAATTATTGTTTGTATAACTTTCTGTTGGAAAAGTAAGTGTTTTATTGGGTTGGGTACATATGTAAATAAGCATATATGCACTTAGAACTCATAGCCATTCACAAAAACAAGTGAAATTTCCAAAATTTAAAAACTCCATTTTATGGTGACGGTCCTCTAGGATTAGAAATTTGCTATAGTGTATAATATTCTACTGATCAAGCCCTTTTCGACTAATTCAAATTGCAAGCAAACAAAAAAAAATTCAAAATCGGTCATCCGATCAGGACGTACGCTGCGTCAGACACACACATATACAGGCACGTCAAACTCATAACACCCGCCGTTTCCGCGTGGGTTCAAAATCCGATATTTTAATAGTTTTTTTGTATATTGTTCAAGTAGAAAAGAAAAGTCTTTGATACGTACTAAAGTAACTTTTTAAATTAAGCTTTTTTACAATTTTGATTCAAATGAAAAATATTAAAAAATTCAATATATATTGAAGAATTTTGTAAACTTTACGGTATATGGATATTAACGTGATACTCTTTTTAAGCGTATCAAATATATACCTTCTTATGAATTAAACTCAAGCTTACTTTTTTAACAATACCACTATATATATGTATGTTGAATGTATATATCATTTACAACAAACTTGTTACAAAGAGATAATTTGGCTAAACCTTTATATTCAAAATCCTTTTTCTATGAAATGATGAAACGTACAGACACTTGCAAACAAAAACCCTATACAAACACATAAACGCTAATGAAATAGTATAACTGAACATCCGTTATTATAATACCCTGAGGACTTTTAATGTTCTCTCTCAGAAACTATCCTTTTAAATTGAAACTTCCCTTGACGTATACAACATATAATATACTTTAAACTAGAAATATACGGTATATATCATTAAATTTAATACATTGAATATTACAATTTTATATCATTGTTACATACTTGTGTAGATACTAAAAAAAAATACATTGTAGGTTAAAAAAAAAAAAAAAAAAAACTGAGTTTCAATGGCAAAACTATTTTTAAACTCAGTCGAGAATCATTTTTAACTTTGAAGAATTTCGTTTACAGTGATATAAATTTTAATAATTCAAGTTTAAGAATAAACTGATTGTATTGTAAATATAAAATAATAAACAAAAATAAACGAGAACCACCTCTGTCCAAAATTACCCATGACTTATTTGATATAAAGGACCTCACGCTAATTGACAAAACATATCCACTATCCCAATTAACCATTTTGTACGTATTTAAAGCTTATTTAAAATTATAATGTTGAATTTTTATAGCTGTAAAACAAATTCTTCATATTTAAAAATTATTTTCAATTTTTTTTTACTTTAAATTTTTTAAACTTTATTTTAAACTTTAATTCAAGGCTGGAAATTGCTTATATTATTCAAACATTCGAATGACCGAAATAGATCATTCAAATAAGTAAATGAAAATTAATTTGAAAGATTCTTAGATACAGATGAAGATAGTACAAAGCAAGTAATGAATCTGATAAAGGTTATGTTTAAAAAGATCGTCTAAAATTTAACTAGTTCAATATAAAAACTCAGTCAATGTGTCAAGATCTGATAGAGGTGATTAAAAATCATTTACTCTTGTTTTTTTGTAAAATGTGATGTTTTCTTTCATTGTAGGTACATCAAATTTCATCTATTTTTATTTTAATCGGCATTCATATAAGGTGTGGGAAAAAATAAAATTTAAGGCATACGAGTAACTCCGTCAGGAACGTTTACATTAGTTTTTCAACTTTAAATGTGACTTCAAATATATATATATATATATATATATATATATATATATATATATATATATATATATATATATATATATATATATATATATATATATATATATATATATCTTATTTATAATGGAGGGAGTAATAATCTGTTTCGTCACGTGACATGATATCTGCCGATTCATTCCACACAACCGTGTAAACGAAAAAATAGACGTATAGTGAAAAAGTATATCCAATTTTCCACAAACTGTAGACAAATGAATTCGACGAAAATAACTTTTTCTCAATTATTTTCATTATTTCTATTAATTTCAAACCATTAGCGAAAAATAAATATTTAATTTATATCATTAAAATTGTTAATTTGAAAAATTGCTATTATAAATTTGACATATTGTTGAACAGTTGGAACGACTTTCTAGCGGTAATTAAAATTTATTG
Source organism: Chrysopa pallens (assembly GCA_020423425.1). Classification (NCBI taxonomy): domain Eukaryota; kingdom Metazoa; phylum Arthropoda; class Insecta; order Neuroptera; family Chrysopidae; genus Chrysopa; species Chrysopa pallens. The sequence continues at coordinate 69,363,150 of CM035591.1, read as the reverse complement.
ATTATATATTTACTAAAGTTTTATTGAATAAACATTTAAAATTATTGTCCATTTATTTGTTCTCCTGTAAATTGGTTTTAAAACGTATATACATTATACCCAAACAAAAGCTTACGTTTTCGATATTTAGGTAAGAAACTTTATTAATCAATACAAAATAAAACTTCTATAAACAAAATTTAATGAATATTGTTTCTGTTATAATTAATTATTAATCAGTTAATTTTTCGTTGAATGTTCAATCATATGGAAGGCACATATACTGTTTAACAAGTACTTTTGATTATTATTTATAATAAGAATAGAATTAAGTTCTTATGACAGTACTTCAAACTAATTAAACGCAAAGACCTAATAAATATTGCACCATTTCTGTGACGGTAATAATAAGTGGAAGTGGGTCTGTTTTCAAATCATTATAACATATAATCGCTATTTGTTTTTTTTTTTAGTACAATCGATCCTAGATGGAGCTTTATGGGCAATATTTTATTTTTATCAGTTTGCAGTAAATTAAGAAATTATTGATACAGGTGAATTTTTCTAATATTACAATTATAAACATAAATCACATTTTCAAAAAAGCTTATCGTAATTGTTAAAAACTCATGCTTTTAATGAAAATGGATGTTTATTTCGATAATTAAACGTTACTTGTAAAATATTTATTATTACAAGAGTGTTTTCACTGGAATTTTATTTTTTGTATTAAAGATTTGTCGAATTTAAAATAATCTTCTATCCAGCATTCATACATATATAGGCAGGTTGATATAAAAACAGGATATATCAAAAATAATTTGGTGTAAAGAGGAAACATTTTCTCTTTACATTAAAATATGCAAAATAACATAAAAGAAACAGAAGAAAGAAAATATTTATGTTTAAATATGAAGAAAAACAAAAGTTTTCTTGCTGTACAAAATATATAAATATTTTTGTAAAAAATTTTTGTAAAAATATTCATATATATATATGAATAACAAATTTTAATGTATAAAATTATATACCTATAAGCGTACTATAACGCACAGTGAAATTAAAGTGCTCCCTTTACAAAATCAGTCACGTTTTCTGTTCGTTCAAACGGATAAAAAATTGAACAAAACGCATTTGATTTTTGTTTCCTTTTTTGCCTGATAGAAAGCCAATGCGTTAATCTCAAAAATGGAAATAAAAGAATGTCATAAAATTGGAAATAAAATTACAAAACTTTTTTTTTTTTTTTATTTTGAGGAATCTTTAATAATTTACAATAAACGATCAAAAATGGATATAATCATTTCTTACCGATAACCTATGCTTGTTAGTCTGTCAACGCTGTTCTTTTAAATACTCTATAATCAAATGTTTTATCAGTTATTTGGATTAAAAATTTGATTACAATGTCAACGGCTTGTCGGGACTTTCAAAAGGGAAAAAGTATCCAAAACAAAATGCAATCAAAGCGATCATAACTATATCAAAACAAAAAAATTTGCAAATAACCCTGTTATTATAAATCAAAAATAACTAGCTGCCCATCACTCTCGCCATATTACGTTACACGCTTTTTGAACTTCCCTTAGTCCTAACACGATACTGCAATCATAGAAAATTTCTCGATTTTCCTGGCTTTCAATTTACTTTTAGTACTTACTTACAAATATACAGACGACAAACAACAGTTGGCAATGAACGGCCATACAATGTAATAGGTAAACAGGATGTTTCAGAGGAAAACTATTAAATATTCTAGGTGGTAGTATAGTCAAGTTTGAATTCAATTTTCAATTTCAAGTGTCAAATTATTAATTTTTCAATCGATAAATACGCCCATAGCAGCCGGTGCACAAACACACGATACCAAAATGCATTAAACCAGTGTAAGAATTTTTGAATCAAATTTGAACGTACTCATTTGCCATCTGAATTTTTGTACTAAATTAAAATATAATGTACAGAAGTTTGGCGCGATCCATGGCGCGCACGCCACTTATAAATTTAGTCAAATAGAAGAGACTTAGACAAAACATTTTAGTAAAGGATTTAGGTATAAAAATGGTACTTGTTTTCATTAGTATACATATTCAGATATCATTTAAAACAAAAATACGTTAATAAAAATTAATTAAATTATACCCGACTTCATTATAAAATAACCTACCACCACCTACCCTTCAAAAAAGTGTTTCAGTTTTATATTCGTAACAAAGAAAAACAGATAAAAGTAGTATAGTATTTTTGAAGTTAATTTTTTTGGTCAAATGGCCTATGACCCCGCGAATTATTATTGGATTATGCAATTCACATGAACTGGCGTTGATTCAAACCATTTTCATAAAATTTTCTTTGTCGGAAAACTTTCTATAACCACCCAAAAAATTGAATTTTTAAACTATTTATATTTCAGGTAAAATGACTTGTGACCCCTCAAATTATGATCAAAATACTCGTTTTAAATCAAAAAACGCTAGTAAAAACCATTTTATCGAATTTCACCCCATCGGAAAATCGTCTATAACCCACCCTCAAATACAACTTTTTTTTTTAAAATAATTTTTTCGGCTTAAATGGCCTATGACCCCGCGAATTATTATTGGATTATATATTTTACATGATTAGGCGTTAATATAAACCTTTTTCTTAAAATTTTCTTTGTCGGAAACTTTCTATAACAACCCTTAAAATCGAAAATTTTTCACTTTTTATTTTATGGTAAACAAAACTTGTGACCCCTTAAATGATGATAAAAATAATCATCTGAGATCAAAACGCTTTTTTCAGAAAATCATTTTTTCTTCTAAAATGGCCTATGATCCAAAACAAGTTGATATCAATAATTTTTCATCATATCATCATTTAAAACTTATTTTCCCGCTATATGATCAGATATATGATTTTATAACAAAATAATTTAGTATAAATCATTTTCATCATTTCATTACTGGAAATACCAATGTTCAAATTTAAGAAGCATCAATTATCCCGTGTAAAACTTTGAAAAATAGTTATTTATTAAGGTTATCGACAAAAAATTGTTTTAAAAAATTGAATAAGATTTTTAGGTCTTATAATTGAATTGGGTTTTTTGGGTCTTATTAGTCAGAAAAAAAATTTTCAGTTATTTATATTATCCGGAGGAACATACCCAAGAAAATCTTTGAAAATTTGTCATATAGTAAAAATGGAGTAAAAAATGCATGTAAACGAAATTAACTGTCGTTTCTATTCTCTTAGACCTACGCAATTTTTCAATAAAATCTTTATGTTGGATCTTCTAAGAAAGGAAATTTTTCAGAGATTTAAATTATCCGAAACATACCTTTAACATTTGTTATTTATTAAGAATTAAGTAAAAAATTCATATGAAAAACAATTATCTTTCGTTTCTATTCTATGTTTTGGCCGACGTAATTTTTCGAAAAAAAACCTTGTTTTATATCTATTAGTAACATAAAAAAAACAATTCATTTTTTTATTTATATTGTGAAAATTTTGCTTATATTGAAACAAATTTTCTTAAAATAAATTTTAAATTCATTTCATTTAACCCCCCCCCCTCCTTAACATGGAGTAATAGCCATATTTCTTTTATTAAGGAAAAACAATCTTTAAGAAACTAAACATTTCAAGCAATATATATAATTCATTCACTCTTATAAAATGCGATAATACGTCGGGGTAACTAATCGCATACATCAAATTTAAACGATAATACTATCTTCTATGTGTACATACGACATCTGTGTACAAATGTACTTCATCAGACTTGATTAACTCATCTAATGCTTTATTAATCAAGTCGTTTGTTTAATGAATTTTCGACATAATCGGCAATTAAAATAGTGCAATCGTGTATTGTTTTTTGTTATTAATTCAATATTTGATTCGCTATCACTGCATAAATCGATTATTTTATCGATTTTTTTGTTTAATTTTGATCTTTTTTTAATCTTTTTTATCAATTTGTCTTCGTCTTCCGTACTGGCTTCATTCATTATAATACAAGTCGTATGAATTTGCCGATTACATAGATGACAACAAATTGTTTCATGTTTTGCGTCAATTATTATAAAACATTGTATGTATCGGTTTTGTATATTTTCTGATTCTTTTAACATGATTTTTGCCGTGCATAGCCGAAATTCATCGGTATTAAAATTTTTATCGTAAGCAATTTTTTCCGATACACATTTGATGTAATACATTACATAAATACCACAATTTATACCGTCATTTTTTCCTTGTGTAGGTCGTTCAATACCGTCTTCGAAAGCCCAAACAGTTCTCTTTATGCTATTAAGAGGTGTACCTGGAGAACATTTTTCAAGAAAGTTTTTGAAAGCTAATTTTATTCGCTGTTTTTCACCTTCTTCTTCTCTTATAAAATAGGGATTCATTAAAATTAACTTTCTATTTTTAATGTCAACCATTAACAATCGCCAATGTCCGTGATACGTGTATGGCATTAATAATAACTCTTGTATACCTGAATTTATTTGATAAACACTGGACTTTACATTAGTGCGTGTATCCCAAAAATCTCCCAGAATTGAACCTGTTACATCTGTTGAAAAATAAGTGATATCTTTGCTTTTTTTTTCCATTTATACTATTGATGGCATCAATGATTTGTCCATCTATCCATCGATATTTATTTAATAGAGTCTGGAAATGCTGACAATTAATTCTTATTTCAAGCCCGCCATAATAAAAATTGCTTTGCGCTTTGTATAAGCCCACATTTATTCCAGCTGAATCGGAATTATAATAGTAACCTACTCTGTCGACCAATCCGTTAGGCAATATTTTTAATTTGTTAGTTGATGTAACAGAATCGATGTTTACCGGTAGTTGGTGGCATCTGTCCAATTCATCAGGAATAGTATGGATTTTTATGGCTTCTTGTTTGTCCAATATCTTATCTTCTGTAATTTTTGAATATGAATTTATCTTTTTGTCAATTTTTTATTTTATTTTTTGTTTCAATTTATTTAATGATTTATAATTCATATGTGTATTACGAGGTTTGTCATATTTTTGATCTTTAAAATGAATTCTTTTGCGCCCCCATCGATTTCTGCGGAATGGGAAGTTTGGTTCGTCGTCGTCCGTATCATTTTTTCCATTGGACTCTTCTGGATATTTGGCTTTGTTTTCAATTTTATGGAGAATTTCTTCGGTCACTAAAAGCTCATTGTTGGTTCTTAGTAATCTGGATATTTCACTAAGTGATACATTTGTTCTTTTTCCTAATACTGTATGTTTGTATACTTTCATATATGATTCCGCTGATGCATTTGATAATCGATTTAAATTTGGATTAATTAAATTTATTATCATGCAACTCCACAAAGGACAGTATGACATATATGAAGCTATGACAAATTCAATGAATTTTGGATTGTAATATTTATTTGTAATATTAACATTGCCACTCTCACTTTTTTTAAATTCTTCAATATATATTAAATATTGATTCCAAAAATGTTTGAAGAAAGGGGATTGAGCATACGTGGGAGTGTTTGATTTACTTGAAACAAAGCTCACGTCATCATTATGATCATCACTGTGGTAGAATTTGTGTGTATCCAAATCGTCCCCTTCTTTGAACATTTCTGACCAGCTATCACTATTATTAACACACCGTATATTTAATATATATTCTTCAGCCTTATGTTGAAATTTTGTTAGAAAAACCTTACAATAATCTTTAAAAACATTATTAATTTCACAAAAACTTCTACTCATTATTAAATGAGCCATAAAACCCATCAAAAAAGGTTTTACTCCCATTAAATTTGGAAATTTTTGTTTGATGGACTTCGCAAATCGATGAATTGTATGAGCACAACAACTAAACAAGAATGTTAAATTTTTAGGTTTTATGCCTTGCTCTAAATACACAAGGCATGTTTGCAAATATTCTAAAATATTCATACCATTCCATTCTGATAATATAGCATTCATGAACACCCAAGCCCAATCAACCACAATTGCATGAAAATATGGCCATTTTCGGGTGTATTCATGTACAAACCATCTATATTTTTTTTAAAAGTGTGCTATGGATGGGGTATCGTGTTCAGAAGTGAACATCTCGCATATAGGAATGACAGTTTTTAATGCCTAATATACTATGGCATAGTAAAAAATATGTTTACACTCATAATCCTCCAATTTTCTTACATGGCCGCCAGTTGCATCCAAATGAAGAATAATTGGTTTCGATTCATCTATTATTGACAATTGCCGTTCTGTATAAAAAATCATTTGCAATGGCATTGAAAACTGTCTAATATAACCATCCCGCAACTTACTATCCTCAAGAAAAGATTGGAGAAGATCTTGAAGCGTTCGAGATTTAATCACCAATCTTTTCTCACATCGACCTTCAGACACAATTTTTTGAATTGTTCCTAATCTCACAGATTTTTGCGAATGACCATCACTATATAATTCGCTATCAGTATTTTCAAAACTTGAAAGTTGTGTTAACCGTGGCGAGTATATTTGTAATTTTTTTAAAAATTTTCTATTTTCTCCTCTTATTGGTTCCATTTTTATTTTTCCAAAACTATGGTGATGTGACAAGTCCTTATGAGTGGAAGAAACAGTAATTTCCATGATAAAATTGCTCAATGAAGTACAGTCAAATCTAAAACGAGCACCATGGCTAATAATATTGCATTTACCATAAGCAACTACATTTGCATTATTAATTCTTAAGCCATTTCGAAAACTAATAGAACATGTTATATTTAACTGATTTATTAAAGCTTCCTTTATAAATTTTCTTAATAAATCATTGATCAAATCACCATTATCATCCGCCATATTCGATGTCTGAAGTTGGAAAGATCCCACTTCATACTTATAAAGGGTTTCAAATTTGCCGCTTTTATTTTGATGTTTTGTTATTTGGTCAATTGACACTTTTGTCTCCCTTGTTGATCGAGTAAGCTCCTCTTCTTCCATCGGCTGATAATCAAAATTATCATTATCGTTATTTTCGATAATTTCCGCTTCATTAATTTCGATTTCATTTATCATAAGAGCATCGAAATGGCCATTTTGAGAATCAGACCCGGATAATACTAAATGAATACAATTACTTTGTTGAATTTCATTATCACCAATACAATGTATTTGTTCTACTAAATGGTCGGTTTTTCGAAGAAAAACATTAACATTTGTTTTGAACGCTTTGGAAAACATCGATATTTCAAAGTCTGTTCCGTAACTACCATTAGCTCCCATATAATTTTTATAATGGTCAACATCGGTATAAGTAATTACATCACATGTTGCTCTTAAGATATCAATATTTTCGAGCCAATGTTGCTCAGTATATTGGACGATTTCACTTCGAATATCATAATGAAGTGACTCTGTTCCATAAAGACCCATGGAAAAACTGCGGAATAGGCAGTTTCCATCACGCATTTTTTCTCAAAAGTATGTCATAGTTTCGATCAACCTAATTCTATTCAAAAACGTGATGCCTATAAAATGTATACAATTTTATTAAAAGAAGTGTGTCACAAAATATGTACTTTTTATGTTAAAAAGAACAGTTATCAATGGACAATAATTTTGTTTGATTCCAAAACCACATTGTTATCAATCGCTTTACTTTGGTGTACCGATTTTGAATAAATAGAACCAACTTTAAAAAATTGATTAAATATTAAATTAAATTGTTTCATAAATAATTTCCTTGTTACAAATTACCTTTCGAAGTCATATTGCATTTTTAAACATCATATTCTTATCTAAACAGGGATCCGTTGACGTTCGCTTCGAAAGGTAATTGGAACAGTTTATTGTAAAATTATGTTCTAGTCCATTTTTATTTTAAGATTTGTATTTACTAATTTTTATACTAAACATATATATTAGATGCCCGAGTATTTTAATTTTAGTCTAAAGTTTGTAAAGTTAGAAAATATTGAAGCTACAAACCAAATTTTGGTATAGGAGGTGGTTTAAAAAATCACCAAATTATTCCAATTTCGCATGTCAACCCGTCTGTCTGTTCGTCATTAAGATAACTCAAAACCGAAAAGGAATAGCTGAAATCTTGGTTGTGCATTTAAGACATAAAGACTAAGTTTAAGTACGTATTTTAGCTCAAATTTAGCTATGATGCATGCACATGTATAAATAATTGGATTTTGATAGTGTTGTAAAACTAATAAAATAAATAAATGATAAACAAAAGCCAAACATTCTTTTTTTCTCTATTCCTGTGCCTTAAGGATATAATTTTTATTGAATTTAAATGGAACAACCCTTTTATTTAACAGATAAAGCCCCATCTATAAAATCCATCTTGACTAAAACTACTAACCCGATTTTGATGAAATTTGCATTTTAGTTTCCTAAGTTGAATGATACCCAATTACAAAAAATAGTACCTGAAATTTTATATTACCATATTTGATCTCTAATTTCTGAGAAATATGTTGGCAAATATACCTAAGTACATACACACATACAAACATGTATACACAAGACGTTTAGCACACCTGTTTAAAAGGCCGTTTAACTAAAATATATAAATATTGTGGAATTCCAATAATATTACATGCATCCAGGTCGAATGGATAACCTTTTTTTTTTTTGAAGTCGATTAATTTAAATTTTAGTACAAAAATTTGTGTTCACGTTAACAAATATTTGTAAGAAAAAAATTTAATTTTATTTTTAATTAAACAAATAACTAAAAAAATATATTTTTGTGTTAAATATTGTTTAAGTAATAATAGTGACCCAGATGTTTTATTAATTTTAAAATGTTTTATTTTTCTTACATTTATTCTTATTCTTTTGTTTACTTACATTTAAAAAAAAATGTCAATTATTTAAGATTACACATACAGACACACACAACAGAAATTTTAAGAGAATTCAGTAATAAATCTTAAGAAAATGAATTGTTTGTGACCAGTTTTAAATGGATCACATTCATTTTAACGAGTAGATTGTGTATATAGATGTTGTATGAGTGTATCTGTATTTATTTTTTGTATTTTTACATACAAATTTTTATTTTTATTTTTTTAATACATTTATAAAAATAATAATAAATACTAAATAAATATTTTCACATCATTTAATTAACAATAAAAATTTAACAACAAATTTAAAATGTATTAAATATCTAAACATCAATAAAATATTTGATTTATTCAATTTATAGGTATTGATATTAATTATACACATACAATTCATTTTTATATAAATGAAATAATAGATAATAGATACAATTTAAAATTGAAATTTGGTTGCATTGTACAATTAGTACAAGTTATAACGACTTTACACATCTTTAGCAATTTTTATATCTAAATCAGTCTTTTTAAGACTGACAAATATGTTTGGAGGACCACACTTGTCTTTAATTAAAAGTAAATCTACCTAATAGATAACAATTGATTAGATTCAAAATCAAACATTTTTTATTATTAAAATAGTTGTATAATATAATAGTTGTATATTCAATCAACTGAGAATTATTTTAATAATTAAAGCAGGTATTTGGAGAGCTTTTTTTTATCTACGAAAAAAGAGATAACACTGTGCTTTTTTCGTGTATATTTGTATTTTGAATATTTTTTTCAGTTAAAGGTTATCAAATATGTAAGTGAAACAATGTGTCAAAATATGGGGGGCTGGGCGAGTTGAATTTTAAATTTAAAAAAAAATTATAAAACATGGTTTTGAAACACGTTAGGATTTATGTTTTTGGATTTTTTTATAAAGCGTATGTGGCACAATTGGTTAGTATGTTGAGTTGTCAGTTGTAAGGTCTGTGGTTCAAATCTATGGGGCGGTTTAAAATATTTTATTTATATTAATTGATTATTGATTTATATGTCACTATTGTTTTGGAGTTATTGTAACAAGCCTCTATAGCAAAATATTTTTTGGTTTTTTTTTTTTTTGAAGAATTTAAAAAAACATTGGGTGGGTCTTGGATTGATTTCTTATAAATAAATATATTTGCAATTAATCGGTCGATTGATTGATTTTTAATTGTTCACGTATTGTTTTCTTTTAGTTAAATTTTAATCGAATCTAAATCCACCAAATCTACCAAAAAATTATTCAATTTTTATCAATCATGTATTTTATTTATTACACTTCATTATAAATTGACTTTAAATTTTATTTATAACTCTACGTAATACTCAACTAACTACACGTAATAATGGTGTCACACTTGCTTATTTTCAGCTATTTAAAATTTGCCAACAAATAACTTGAATAATACTCATCCAAATATTATGAAATTTGGTAGCAAAATGTTCACATGAAAACGGAGGACCCACCATTCCTAAAGTAACAATTTTAATTCGATTTTAGATAAAAAAATGTTTCAACATACCGTTTTCATGTAAATATTGTACATACCAAAATTCAAAACGTTTGGGTAATTATTTTTTGGAGTTATATGTACGCCAAATTTGACAGATAATGAATGACATCAGGAATGAACACATCTTTTCAAAATTGATACCAATATGTGTAAACTTTTTTGTCGATATTTACCGATAGAGTTGACAATGGTCCTAATAGATTACCATTTTAAAATTTTGATTTAAAATTCACAAAATATTTCCAAATGTATATAAGAAAAACATTTAAAAAAATAATACTTTTATTTTGAGCTTTTGAAGTTCATGTAATCCTTTAAAATATCTGAAAAACAATACCAAACTTATGGTTGTGTTTTGTGAAAAATTTGAAATAGTGTTTTCATTTGTAAACTAAATGGTAGAAAAGAAATCAATATGCCAAATTTGAGGAAGCATTGTTTGCAACTTCTAAATAAATCAATTTTCAATGAATATTTTTAATCATCCTACAAGTTTAACACAAATGAAATGCATAAATTTAATTATCAAACAAAAGCGTTTTGAACTGAAAGACTATAAAAATCAAATAGAATAAAGTCGAAGACTTCTGAATATATAAAAAAAAAGAAATTTTATAGAAAGTATTTGTTAATATTAATCAAAATCTAACAACGAAATAAAACATTTATAACTTTTCATCTTAAAATTTGCATAATATATTAATTATTAAAATAATTGTATAAAATAATAGTTGTATAATTCAATCAACTGAGAATTATTATAGTATAATAAAGTATAAAGAATAATTAAAGTAGGTATTTGGAGAGCTTTTTTTCTATCTACGAATAAAGAGATAACACTGAGCTTTTTTCGTGTATATTTGTATTTTGAACATTTTTTTCAGTCAAAGGTTATCAAATATGTAAGTGAAACAATGTGTCAAAATATGGGGGCCTGGGCGAGTTGAATTTTATATTTAAAAAAATAATTATAAAACATGGTTTTGAAACAAGTTAGGATTTATGTTTTTGGATTTTGATAGCAATCTTATGTGGCACAATTGGTTAGTGTGTAGAGTTTTCAGTCGAAAGGTCGGTGGTTCGAATCTAGGGGGCGGTTTATAATATTTTTATTCAGATTAATTGATTATTCATTTATATGTCACTATTCTCTTTGTATCATATAAAGAGAATATTTAGCGTTATTGTTTAAATGCGTGGGTTGTCAACCGATAGGACAGCGGTTCGGTTCCTATTCCGGGGTGATAAATTTTTATAATTAGATTAATTGATTATATATGTATATGTCTCTATTGTTTTGGAGTCATTGTAACAAGCCTCTGTGGCGAAATTGGTTACAGTGTTGTGATAACAACCAAAAGGTCGTGGTTACGAGGCTAT